>VXBT01001865.1:429767-514505 GCA_013400235.1 Oriolus oriolus
GCTGTGGCCCGCCGGGGAGCGCGGCCGGGGGTCCCCACGTCGGCTGGGGAGGCCCGAGGCAGAGTCCGCGGCGGTCCCGTAGCCCCGCGGCCCCATTGCTCGCAGCTCGCCGGAGCGTTACCCAGCGGCTTAGGAGGGAGAGGAAATTAGAAAAGGACACACAAAAGGCGGTCCAAACACGTGTTGGCGGCTCAGCGCACTGGCGGGGCTTCTCCCGCAGCTCGCAGGCTCCGGCTGGCAGCGCCGCGGAGCATCCCCCGGGGCACCGGGCTCGGAGCCAGGCCAAGGGGTGCCCATCAGCCCAGGGTGCGCTTGGGGTAGCTGCAGTTTCATACTCCGCGTAAAGGTTCAGTGTCTGGTCCCACATTTTGGCCCTTAGGAGTTTTTCCAGACCCTTTCCAGCCGGGATAGCAGCCTTCGCCCAGCCGGTTCTTTCATATTGCTTCACTCCTGTGCCTACTTCATCGCAGTGTTGTGATCAGCAGAAGTTCACGGCACATTTCGTTTTGCCCCAGACGTCCACCTGTTCTAGTTTCAAAAGCTGTGATCCATGCAGTTCTTTCTGTTCGTCCGTTTGAGAGCTTTCCCCTATCAGGGTAACACAGGCCGTTATTGATAAGGAAAAGCCTAACAAATCCCCTTTAATAATCCCATTACATAAAGCACAGGAAATTTGTCTTAGATGATACTTCCTACCCAGAAGATAGAGAGGAAGGGAAAACCCATAGACAGGAGTGGAGAGTGTTTTAGTTACACATTTAAGGCTCAGTGAGTTTTCATAGGAACTCTTGTGCCTCAGAAGAGTTTCCTTAAGTTAGGCTTACTAGTCTTAAAAGTTACCAAGAGAGTAGCAGAGAGCATAAGCACCCATCCGTCTTCCTGAGGCAGTTACCAATTCGTAGATATGTTCATGTGTTCTCAGAAAAGGAAGCTACTAAGGCCTGCTTCTCTAAAATCCTATCATTTCCCCCAGCAACTGTAGAATAAACTTCCTAGTTGAACAGACAGCTCACACACAATGGAATAGTAGTACATGAGCTCCATGAAACACTTTAGGTTACTTAGAAATGCAGGTTTCTATATAAACAAACTGTTACTCAACAGCTGCTGTACTGCATTAATCTACAGGGCTTGCTCAGATATAGTAAAATTTGAATACCCTAGCGAGCAAACTAAATTTATTTTCCAAGAAGTCTGCCTAATATAGGCATACATAGAAATAGCTACATGGTCCTAGTTTTATGCAAGATATGTTTTGTTCTTTAGAGAATTGGTTTATATTTCCTATCTTTTACTCAAGCTTATTGAAAAAAATTTACATGATCTTCTTAACCATGACCTTTTAAACAAACACCTTGCCAACATTTTTTATCTGATGAGAGGATTAAGATATTAGTGCTTCTAGCCTTGGTCACCAAACAAATCAATATTGGTGCTGCAGGTGGAAGCAAGAAAACAAACCTTTGTCCTCTAATCTTCACATTACAGCTCTGTTTACATCTTGATCTGTCAGAGCCCTATCCAAATGAGGTGCTGGAAGCCACTCAGAGACCAACCTGCTCCAGGCAGAGACACAACCCTGAGAAGGTGTGGGTTGGGAGGGTTTATATCCCCCTGTGGCTGGCTGGGACTGGCCAGGAGCAGGGCCAGGGGGGATTGACCAAAAGACAAATCCTTTGGTTGGGTTGGCCAAAGAGAGTGACCTGCCTGAGCTTGGGCAGCATTGTCCTGCACTGAGACCTGTGGGAGCAGGGTTTGCTTTGGGTTGCTTGGGTTCACATCTGTGATAATGTATGGGAGTGTTTGAACACTAAGTAGGGCAGTGTGGATCTCTGGAGTGCTCTTGAGTGAAGATTGGGGGGAAGTTCTTCAGGAGCTGCAGAGAGCTCTTGTTTTCCTTTCACAGTAGAGTGAGGCAGCTCACCGCCCTCTTTCTAGACACGGCTCATCCTACACGTGTTCATCATAAAACTTTCATGGGGCTTGTGAGAATAGCAAAATACACAATCTGTGAACTGCTCAGTGCCTTTTCTAGGTAAGGGCTGTGATGTGCTTGGTGTGGGTGTTTGAGCTTGGTCTGAATGGCCTTCAAGTGCTGAATCTGCTCTGGGGAACTCGTAGAGAACGCCTTTCCACTGGCACAATATTTATCACATATCTCCAAATGGCAAACACTGGTGTAAGAATGCTTTTTTACCAAGATTTGCAATAAACTATTAATACAACACCCTTATTTATAATCTAGATATAAGAGAAAAAGCTGCACTTTTGTCTCTGAGTCAGTGTATACCAGGAAAAATTAATTTGTTAAAAGGTCCTATAAATACAGCACAAGCTTTTTAAATTTTATTTTGGGCCATTGTCTTTCTGTGTTTTTCTAACATTTCAGGATTACTTGTTTTTAGATGGAGGTAGTTATACAATCCTGGTTACCATAATAACCAATATCATGATGATGAATGACAGCTGTCACTTTTGCAGTGAATTCTTCCATAGATTTGCTGTAAAACTTTCTGTTCAAGACATCGTGCCACAAAGGTGGGCCCTTCCACCTTTCAGAACTGTGCCTTTTGTTGCATTTTTCGCTTTGATCCAGACTCTCTACATGCTGTGTCTTTCTGTGGCGGACAGTACCTGAAGCAGAAAAAAATAAAGCAATTCTTTAATTCCCAAACACTCTTTTTTCTTTTTAACCAAGTAAGGAAAAATGAACACAGCAAATACCTACAGTACCTTAATTTGAGACAGTATCAGCCCCTATGGAAACAGTAAGGCAGACTAAACTAGCTTTATAATTCTTTTGATCACATTTCTTTTGATAATTGCTTCTCAGCTCGCCAGAATGAAATTAAAACGAAAATAAAAGTGTTCTTTCACTTGTGGAACATCTTGTTTTATCAATCTTATCTTGTAAGTAAATCAAAGGTCTGACTCTTAAAAGTGTGCCGAAGTCATTCCCTACTTCCCTTCTCCCTCTTTTTTACCTAGATTTACAATAAGCTATTAATACAACACCCTTATTTATTGCTCAGGTTTCATTTTGAGCAATGACTCTCTTTTGAAACAGTCCAGTTTGCAAGTCCTGAATGTGCTGAAGAAAGAAGGAAAGAGTCAGATATTTTTCATTAGAAAACTTCCATCAAGTAAGGTTTAAACAAAAAGTAGTTTCACCTCCAAGAGACACACTTGTCAGTTGAAGACAAACTCTTAAGTTCATTTCAAGTTTAATCCTGTTTGTGATTCAGTGTAGAATAGACCTCTCTCTGATTCCTGTCATTTAGGAAGGGAAGCAGAGCCTGTGTGAAATCAGCTCCTGATTCTTCACAGCCAGGCTCAAATGAGATATTTGACTGCTACTGAGTTGATAATACTTAGCACATATACAACACTATTTCAGAGGATCTCACTTTACAGATACTAATAACTTTACTTCACAGTCTCCCTCTGAAGCAGATATGCATATTCCTATCTACAGTCTGGGGTTATTGAGGCAGAGAATGTTTAGCTGGCCCAAATTCTGACAAGTCTTTCTTCACAGGCAGATACTGAAGCCAAGAAGTGTGGCTGCCAGCTCCCGTACTGTAATTATTCTGTGCTCTCAGTGGGTCTCAAAGCAATTGACAGTATCACTCGATGCACCTTTGGAAGGCCATATATCAGCAAATGTGCCCATGTTGCAAATTATCAGGCAGACATCAGCTCCTCATGAGTAGGAAGACCGTATGGTTCTGCGGATATCAAAACAATCATCTCAAATCAAAGCCATTTTCTCCAAGGCAGCTGCTTTTTTTGGTTATTATCTGTTCCCCCGTGTTTCTATTCTTGGTGACAGATCAGGCTTCTGTTCTTGAGGAATTCACTTTTGGCAGCGAGAGATGTTCGTACTCCCCATCATTTTTCATAGACTAATCTGTGTTGGGAATTTTCAGTAAATAACATGAAAGCATCAGTGATTGAACACTTTAAGGAAAATAGTATCATTAGGTTGATTTATTTTTCTCCCTAAAGACAGCAGCTTCTGAAACACATTTTTCTTTCCAACTGTCTATAGGTTCTATAATTACCTGATCTTTCTGTTGGCTAGTTGTTTTATAAATTCAGTAAGTAATATATCATGCTGTATAGTTTTTTATTAAAATTCAACACTGCTATCTCACACTGGTGGTGAAGTGATTTGAAATCCTTGGATTTCAAAGGAAAATCTGAGCCATCGTGTTTTTTACCTGTATAAATACACTGGCTGCATAACTCACTGCTGTTCAAGAGATGATCTGCTAAAGAAAAGGGTGAATGGACCCTTGCAAAGTTCTGCTGTCCAGAGCAATGTTTCAAACACTTGTTGATACTCAGATCAAGCTTACAAGACTTGCTCTTTGCTCAGGGCATATCCAAACTGAAACAATTTGTGGGGGGAATATGGATGTATTTTTCAATTTGAAAAGGATATCAGACACACATGGCAATGCAGGCACTGAACTCACTCAGTTGTATAAAATAGAGATATTCTAAGGTGGATTGCAGACCTCTCCCCCCAGCTGTGGGATAATCACTGGCTGGGTTTGGCATACAGGACTTCCAGACTGTTGGCTTGCTGCTAGCATTGGATTATTTGGTGAACCCTATCCTGGGTTTCACTCTTACCCAACGATTTGGAAATATTTCTCAGGCTGAATGCAACATGATGACACTTGAACACCACATCCAGCCATTCCCAAGTTTCACAAACTGCTCTAGGCTTGAAAATCCTGTGGAGAATGGAGTGTGCTGGGAAAGTGGAAGGGGTGAACTGGCTACACTGGGAGCAGGTGGTGTCTGATTAGAGCAGCCACAGCTTCAAGCACCTCTGATAGTCTGAGGCTGAATATTTGACACCCTCCAACATGTCCCAGCAAAGCAGCCCCACTTCATTTCTGTCCTGCAGAGTGTAACATGTCGACGTGACTAATTGCCTGGGCAGACAGAAGAGAGATAAGAACAGGGAGGACAGAAGGAAGCAGATATTCCAGTGTGGAATAGCAGTGCACAAAACTAGGACGGGTTCACAGTGTGGAGAGTCCCTGCAGCAGGGTAGGGATGATCAGAGACCTGTGGAGGTGGGAATTGCAGGAGTCCCTGAAACAGAGGAATCTGGGAGGGGAGCACACAAGGACCTTGCAGGGTCAGGAGTGAGTGGATGCACAACTCTGCAGATCTACAGGCTGCCTCTAGAGTTTATTAAATTGCTGCAGCCTCTATGTGAAGCTGTTTCCTGAGTGTTTGCAAGACCTCTGTAATGCATGTGAGGTGTCTAGTCGGAATGACAAAATTCTTGCTGTTTTATTTTGATGAATTCTGTGTTTAAAAGAAACCACGCAAATCACATCTTCTATGGCTCCGGTGCCAGTCCAGGTGCAGAAATTGAGGGAGGTTGGTTCATCATCCTAGTCTGTCTTTGCTATTGGCTTCAGTTAACCCAATACTAAGATATCCCACCCTATCTGGGATCAGCTGTGTTTGGAATTTCTGGTTCTAAATTAAAACCCTTTTTAAACATTGGAAAATTAAACATTCTTGTTGTTCTGTGTATCCAGATTGGCACAGGGAAGACCTGCCTTCTTGCTTTCTGTGTGTGAAATGTCTGCAATCTACCATTGCTGGTACCTTTAATTGGGGATGTGAGAAAAACAAAACTGCTTCTGGGCTGGTCAGTGTGTTCACATTTTGGAGAAGCCCTGAACATGTATGATGATGAGGCAGTGCTTTGTGTACTACTGACTATTTTCACAAGCTCTTGTTATATTGTCCATTGTAACAGCTTCTGAATTTCTCTAAACAGGGAATATTCACTCTTTCCAACCAATCCTTTGTCTTTTTAAGACCCTTAGTGTGTTTCTTGCTTCCTGGCACTGAGGGACTCCCGGGTGGTGTTCCTAAGCATGCAGATGATGTGCTGTGAACTTTAGGGAATGGCGTGTTTTGCATTCAGGATCACATTTCAGTTTGCTGCCAGAACCAGAATGTCACAGAGGGCAGTGCAGAAATCCTGCCTCCTGCCCAGCTCAGCCCCCTGCCCTCCAGCCAGAGCCACCCACTCCTGCTGGATGCTTTTGAAATCTAGATCCAGAGAGAAATTCAGGCTCTTAGTTTTGTTTGAACAAGTGAGAGCATGGTTCGTAAGTCTCAGTAGATCAACTAACAAATCTTCTCTTGGAGGGCACTAAAAAGAAGAATCATGGATTTATCTTAGTCCTTTTATTGTTAGTTACCATTTTCTCCTTAAAATCATCTTGTCTTGCCTTCCCTTATACTGAAGTCATTCTCAAATTAAAGGCAAGATACTAAGGCTCTAAACTGCTGTGTGCAAACACACAAAAGTACTTTTTCCTCCATCCCACTCCCAGCCCTTTGCTGGGAGCTCTTTGTCAGCTTCACTCCAGTAACTTTGTCTGATCTTCTCTTTGCAGTTGCTAATTGGCCTGGCAGGGATATGAAGTGACTGAAAATAACTTTATTCCCTCGTTGTGTGCACATTGAAAGGGTCACAGAACAGAAAAGTAGGGCAGAGTCCAGACTGGTGGCTTGTGCCAACCAGCCCGGCAGCCAAAAAATGGCACTTGCAGGTGCTGGTTGTAGTTCTGCAGGCGAGTTTTTGATAACCAGCACTCTGAATATTGAATGCTTGCTGCTTCCCCCGCCCCAGAATGCAGGTGCAGGATTGCCTACAGGAGAGGAAATAACTGAAATCTAACTCTGCAGAGTGGGACGCAGTGGCTTTCTGAGCAAGCTTTGGATGCCTTTTGTTTTCCTTGAAATTATGTAGCACTGTCAGAGCAGTGCTGTAGGTGACTGTCACAAGAATGGGCTCTCCAGAATCCTTCTTTGAAGAAGGCAGTGTTGTATAAACCAGGGTAGTAAATCCCAGCTGGCAAAGGCCAGTTCTGTTGTATCTAGGAGATGTGTGGGTGGTTTGGGTTGATTTGCATATCTAGCTGCTTCCTTGTTTATTTGGCTTTAGGAGAAGGATATGTCCAAGCCCCAAGCTTCTGTGTGATACTAAAAAATAGAACCAAGAATTACTAACCAACAGAAAGACCTTCCCAAGACAATCATAGCATAATCTTATAGGATCGTGTTGTGTTTATATGTAAGGGAGTCCTCTGGAGCAATGTACACAGATCCTTTGTTTTGACCAGAAAAGACATTTTGTGTAAGGAGAACAAATGTGTGCCATGAGAGATAGAGGAGGGTGAGCTAGAAGAAGGATGTGAGTTCCAGAGCTGCTTCCTACCTCAGTTCTGTTAAGAGTCCCAGTTTTGCTAAAAAAGAGAAAAGACCTAGATCCATGGTCGTCTGGAATTGTTTTTAGGACTTCTGGCCTGCTCACTGGTGATCAGATCCATGCTCAGCCCAGCACCTTGTCAAAGGCTGGATGTGATGTTCAGCAAATGGAAGAATCATTGCTGGCTCCATAAGAGAACAAAGCTCCTGGTAGATAAGAGTAATGAGACAAATAGCTGTGGGTGACAGCTTGCTCCAGCACCTGGTGGAACCCAGGCTTTGTCAGCCTGTTTTGGAGGCTTGCCCAAAAGCCTGTCAGGACTACGATAATACTCTTACTCTGCAGTGCAGGGAACTTAATTCATCTGTGGAGAGAGTTAACCTAGCTTAACTTCTGAGTTACAGGGTGTGTTGATGTACTATTAGAAGGACTTTCATCTCCCTAGTTCTCCTTCTTTTAAATACCAATCCTGTAATTTGAATTTTGTGAATTTCATCACTTTGTTATCCTAAAGGAAGCAATGTGGGAGACTTGACTGCTTCCCCTTCTGTTTCTACAGATGGTGATGTGGTAAATGTAGCCAAGCTCTTCTCTACCTAGGAGACATTCTCCCCTGAGGAGCAGTCCCCTTTTGCTGGACATGCTTACAGAACTGCACAGCCATGGACCTCAAGGAGAAGTGTCAGGTAGGTTTGCTGATAACAGTCACACTCACCTTAAGTATTGAGTCCTTTTAAATGTCTTTATTATTTTGGGTCAAGATTCACCAGGTGGTATTATTATGTGGTGCTATAATCCGTGGTTGGTATTGAGGTTGAGAGTTCTGTCACCTTCACATCCCTGTATCAGCAGGGAAATCCTTTGCAGGCTGGGACTGAGGCAGCCACGGTGGAACAGCACAGGTTGGGTGTCCACTGTCACACCTGCTGTGTCTCTGCTGAGCTCTAAGCTGGGGCTCCGCTCTCATGGGCACTCAGCTGTGCTTTACTTGAGGGGCTGAATTCACTGGGAAGATTTTTTAAATAAACCAAGGCAGTGAAATCATCTGAGTCCTGTTTTGCTGGTGGTAACTTGGGGTTTCAGTGGGCTCTGGTGAGAGAACACTCTTGGCTTTTCCCTCTGGTGTCCCTTTCCCCACCACATTGTGAGCTTTTGTCTGTTGGCTGTCTCTGTTTTCTCCATGCACCCCTTCCTTGCTGTTTTGTTTGCAGCAGCGAGAAGTGGTTTTGTTCATTAGTGCAAAGTACCTGTTAGGGACTCACCTAGACTCAGATCAGCTCTAAAAGATACTACAGCAGTGTAAGTGACTTTTAGAGGTCGGTTTTTCACATCAGCTGTGGCACTTGCCTACTCAACTGCTTCTTTGCTGCATTTCTGCTCTGAGCTGTGCTAGGCCAGGAAAGCCTGGGCTCACTGCTGCCCGAACCTCTTGGTGCTGGAGTGCTCAGAGGACATGTTTGACCTATGTTACTTTATATCAAATTGCTTTATTACTCTGTCGTTAACATTCCGATGAGGACAATTATCTACTTATTCTCTTGTTAATGACATCATGGGCTAATCTGGTATTGATCATTTTAAGAGATGATGCAATTACTACTCTGTGCAGGGGTGTGTTCTGTGTAGGATCTGAGAGCACCAAAGAGAGCAGAGCATAGCGGGGACACTTTCACTGTAGGTCACTATCTTTGGTTCGTCTTTCTCATATGACATTCTCCACTGTACAGTGCAGGAAGACCGTATCAAATTGCTGGACAGGCAGCAGCATGGACAGTATTATAATAGACCTTTAAAAGGCCTATTAGGAAAGTGTCCTGACAAGGAGGTTACAGGGGGAATCATGGTGTTCTCAAGCCCTAACCTCCTCTCCTGACTTCCTGAAATTTTTTCTCCCTCCTTTCTGAATGAGAATTAAAAATGAAGGCAAGAGATCGCCACAATCTTTTCAATAGGAATTAAAAAACCCCATGATACATAATGCTACATTTTACAACTTGTTTGGATTCTAAGGAAAGACCATGATTTTATTCATGTTAGCAACCCCATGGCAGGGCACTTGGAACTAGATCATCTTTAAGGTCACTTCCAATCCAAAGCATTCTGTAATTATTATTTGGTGCTAAGGAGTTTGCTCCTTTTTTTTCTTTTTAATACTGCAGATCCTTGTTTCACCCCCTTTAAGGTGTAATCCATCTTCCTAAAGTGAAGAACTCGGACACATACACGCTGATAAGGGAACAAATTAACCTGCTTTGTAACCTCAGCAGTAAATTCAATGTACTAGGTTTATTTTAAAATGCTAAAAATAAAATGAACCCATATGAAAACATCAGTCCCAAAATCTGGTTGAAAGCAATCTCTTCAATATCTGTGTGTGATGGAGAGTTAGCACTCCTGGAGCAGGAGACATGCTCAGAGCACTGCTGCAGCACAGACATCTGTCACTCAGATGAGAGACTTGTCCTCTGGCTCCAGTTGGCTAATAAGTTCCCTTGTCAGGAATGGCTGAGGATCAGAGTTTGTCAGGTGTAATGCAGGCTGCCTTCCAGTTTTTGCCAGAAACCAGACAGCACAGAGAAGGCAGAGAGTATTTTAGGAGCAGAGCCAAAACCTTCTTAAATTAAATGTGCTGATACCTTGTTCTTTCTCCTCTTCCTCTGACTTTTTAATTTTCTGTGTATTTCTGAAGTGAATTTAATTCTTGTGAAAGGTGCCAGAATCTCTGCTCCAAGACCACTCAGCACATACAGAGAGAGCAGCACTGATTGCCACAGGACAGTGGGAGGCTCCTGAGTTTGCGTTGCATTAGACATAGGCTGGATTTGCAGCCGCACAACTAATAAAAATTATTGACATCATCCATTCCACAGTTACCCATAACAACTGAGCTGTATTGTCCCAGTGTAATTGCTGCAGCCTGGATACAGCACCGTGCCTCCTGGCCAGAGCCTGGAAACGTATTCAGGGAGCTCCACATCGCTGCTGCTCCAGCACTGTTGGTCCTTGTTCCAGGCTGCCTAACAAGAGCTGCAGTCCTACCTTTGGACTGAAAAGTAGCCCAAGTCCTTTGCGCTTCTCATCCTGCCAGTGACTGTGTCTCTGTTTTTATTCCCTGCTATTCTCTGAAAGCTCACCTCTTCTTCCAAGGGCTTTTTCACAAACTGATCCTTTTTCCACAGGCATCTCTCATCTGTGCTGCAGATTTTGTATAGGTCAGTCCCTGCCTTTATACTCAGCCTTTTATTTCAAGTCCCAGTTTTATCTTCAGATCCCAAGTTTTTGTCTTCTGCTCTTTCATTCTATTATGTAATGCACAAATGCATATCCAGATGCAATTGCTGATACCAGTTGATATCAGAAGGAAGCTACATAGTACAAATTACTGCCCTACACAAAACGCTTTAGAGCGAGGTCTCTCAGCACTGGGGTAAACAAGAAGAAGCAATTTGATCCAATTCCATTTATGTCCATGACCAAAGCTGGAGGTTCTGAGGTTGGCACCTCTAACTGCATGAAGCACGAGGATTGTTCCTGGTATTGCACAAGCAGGTTGTTTTATTCACTTTCTTTCAAGTCTCCAAAAGGTACAAAGCCATGGGAAACAGATCAGCAAGCACTGTGATAAAGAAGGGGTCTTACAAGTATGTTGTGTGAGGGTTTGTCCACTCTTACCCAGTCTTGTTGTTGACCTTTTCTTTTTTCTCTCCTTTTTTCTTTGTGTTGAGAGGAGTAGGTGAGTAGTTCCTTAGCAGGCAGGAAAGAAAAATTGTGCCATTAGGACATTTTCTTGTTTTCTGCGGTTTAAAATTGTTGTCTAGGAAACAAAATGCCCTGCAGAAGGGTAAAGGATGTTTTGCCTCTTTCTCTCTTCTGCTTTCTCCCGAAGTTGCATTAAATAAATACAGAGTATCTGCTTCCCTTCAGCTTTGGCTCTAAGAGCTTTGTGAGATTACACATGGATGTGTAACTCAGTGCCAACACACAGGTGATAACCAGACCCTGTGTTGGGTTTATTGTGAATATTGAGGCCACTTAATCTCTGCCCTTCTGTCTTAAAACACAGAATATGGACTATGCCTGTTGAGGCATTTGAACCTCAGGAAAAGAAAGGAAGTGAAGAGCTTGTCCAGGCAGGGTAGATGAGTTCTGACACCTGTACATGGTCTTCAGAGCTGCACAATATGCTGAGACTGCAAACCTTTGCAGTGCCTGTCCTGTTTGGTGCCAGCCAGCTATAATCCTTGGCAAGCTATTGACGTGGTGCTTGGCTGGGCCAGTTCTTTACCCTTTTCTGTGTGGAATGAAAGCAGTTGTTTCAGTGATTGCTCTGCAGAACTAGGAAGCCCCGGACAGAATTAGGACAGCACTGAAGTAGGAGCTATATAAAAACTCACTTACAAAGGTGTGTCCCTCCAACAATGAGAAGGAAACATTCCTGTAAAAGGTGAGAATGAGAGAGAAGGCTCATTCCTTCTTCACCTTTTTATCCCCTTGTTGTTGTTCTGCCCAGCCCTTCCCTGTCTACACTAATCCTTTGCCTCCTGTGTGCCATGCCCAGGTAAACGTGGAGCCTCAGGCATGGTTATGGTGAATTTATGTGCACCTTTTAGTTCAGATTGTGTGGTTCAGGATGAATATGGGATACTGAGAGGGGCTTTTGCTGCCTTTGTTATCAACAAGAGAAGAGGGAGGGAACACTTCAGATGGGACCTGTAACCATCTCAACTTGTTTAAATAGCAAATACTTACATTTTTGAATTGAGCTTGAATCCAAAGCTGTGGAGTCATCTGTGGGGCAGTTAGTATTCCGGGGTCTCTTGGTTTCAATTTAGTCTTTTTCCTTGCCTACTCAGGTGTTCCTTCCACTGCAGTATATTTTATAGCACTTTGTCCTACCTACTTTGCCATCTGCTTTTGCACAGACCCCTGTCTGTCAGCACCATTCCTTCCTGTGCATGCATATGCAGCTCTGCAGGCAGGGAGCCCAGGGATCCTCACTGTGTCGGCTCCATCTGATGAATGAACCATTCTCACAGACATCTGGTGCTATCCTGGGCAAACTTTCTTCTCTCTCTGCTTTTTTCTGCCCCTCTTTCCATCCCTCATCCTCCCTCATCCCCCACCCCCATCCGCCACCTCCTTGCTGGATCTGCAGCGTGACTGGAAACAGGCTGAATTAATCAGCAGACTGGTGCTTCACTCTGCTGCTTCTGTCTCATTCTCTGCAGCGCTGGGCTCTGCACAGTCTTGCTCTCTCTCCCTCTTTGCTCTCTCATTTTTGGAGAGCAGCAGCAGTGCAAGTTGCTGGGGAAGTGGTGCAGGAATTTAGCCCAGATGCTCTTCAAACAGGCTGATCTCTGGATCCCCCACCAAGGCAAATGTCGCAAAGTAAGTTACTCTCCCTTAACATTTAATTTCAAAATGGCTTTCCCTGTCTCCCTCCCCAGCCTGCATCCTGCCTGATGTGATGGGGCATGAAGAGCTTTGAGGTTTTGGGGAAGGAGGTTATGGCAGGACATGAAACAGGGAGTGATGATTTTAGCTAGGAAATAGCTTGTTGTTGGCAGTGACGGGGAAGAGAAACTGTTTTAAACTGCAGTTTTAACCCCAGGACCAACAGGAAGATCCACGCAGGATTTTAGCTGCTGGCTCCTGCTTTGCTGCCCCTCTGCCTCACAGCTTAAATTTGTCTGTTGCTTCTATAGGATTTGATCTGTAACTGTTGAACCTCATTATCCTTGTGGGATCTGTCCGGCCCTGCACCTGCCAGGCTGGATCATAATTTTGGTCCCCAAAGTCTTCAGCTGAAGAAGTGGGGATGGGAAGGAAACTATCAAGGGGATGAAAGATGTGCTGAAGTTCTGTGGATTTCTGAGCATCGCTGGCCTCTGGGAGGGGATTAGCATTCCCTGGAGGGAGCTCTGTACTGGCATAAAGCACTGCTGCATGTTGAAGCCAGGATAAATACAGACCCCTAACTGCTCTCTGAACTTGCAGGAGTAATGCAACTGGTTAAATTACAGTAATTAAAGCTTAATAATTGTGTAGTGCTTCAAAGCGCTCCATAAACCCTGCCTCATCCTGCCAGCAGCCTGGTGGGACAGGTAACTATAGTTGGGGATTTGCTGCTGCAAACAGGACTGAAGGGCCGGACTGAGGAATGTACAATTCCAAACTGGGCTGGTTCCTGAGGAGCAGCTGTCTCTTTCTCTGCTGCTGGGCTGCTCCTGGGGAGAAGCAAAGTGCTGGGCTTTGCATTACCTGTGTAGAAAGGTGGATTGTGCCTGTTGGCATCTTGCTCCGTGCTTTATGGAGAGCATAAAATGTGGACGTTGTTGAGTGGATTAAAATGGACTCTGTGCACAGCAAAGTGCAGCAGTGATTCAGGCTGGCGAGTGCTGCTTTGGCCACATCTCAGAGCTCTATGCTCCTGCAGCTCTGTCTCTTTGCAGGGGGAGTCTGCAGGCCCTGTTAGTCACGAGCTGTGGGGAGCCTCAAAGCATCCACACTGGAGCCCCTGCAGGCACCCAGTTACCCAACTGGGGGGGGCTCTTTTGTCCGGGGCAGCGGGAGGTCTGGGCTGCCTTTCATCCTGGGCTGCACGGGGAGGGGGAAGAAGACAGTTGCTGCCTATTGCTCTGTCCATTAACTTGGGCACTGCTGTGCTGAAGACTTGGCTTGTTTCACTTGATTTGAGACCACCAACAGCTAAGCTGTGGCTGCCAAGCTCATGTCAGGTGCATTCAAACCAAGTTTAATAGCTGTGTTCCTTGTGCCTTCCGGTGCTCTTCCCAGCATGTCCAGGTTTAAAGGCAGTGGTCCCCACAGAGCCGTGGTCTGCTTGGTGGAGCTGCCTGAATTGTGCAGATATCAACATACATTTCTTTTTCCTGGGCTCTCTAGTAGCGTTCAGGTGGGCTGGTGAATGTTATAATCTTCATAATTACAACAGTTGGTGGGGAGTTGGTAGCCCCATCATAGAATGAGAAACTAAGGCACAGAGGAGTATCTGATTTTCGCACTGTCATGCAGAAACCAGTGGCAGAATGAATTAGAGAATCCAGCTGTCCTGACAGCCCAGAGTCTTAATCGAAAGTTCATCCTGTGGAGTAGGAATGTGTCGGGGGGATGATTGATGTAGCCTGGGTCACTAGAGAAGCATTCTTGCCTGGACTCAGGGATCTGATCTCTTAGGAAAAGTAGCCAGGAGAGCACCAAGAAAGACAGAAAGCAAGACTGGGAGCAAAGATGGGGTAATAAAGGGAAGTTTCTGCTGAGTGACTGATGCATTGGCTCTGCTGGTTCCATCTGTGCCACTCTGTAGCAGGGATGAGCCATTTCAGGCAGTCCAAGCACTAAATCAGCAGCTGCAGGTGTACAGGAGCTGTAGCATCCTGATGTGTGATTTGCTTTAGAACAAGAATAAATCCCTCTGTAGCACTAGGCTGCTGTATGAAATGGTACCCCAAGAAATTGTGTGCTGTCATTTATTTGATGTCTGTCATCCTCTTTGATCAGACCTAAAAACCCCACTTTGTGTCATATTGTGTCTTATCCTAAACAAGAATCCAACTTACACAGTAATAAATGCAAATATATTTGGTAGAGTTACTCCTTATTGTGTGTTTTTGGACCTGTGAATAATGCTTACATTTCAGGAGGTGTAATCCCTGTAGTAGATTAATCGCCTGCAAAGTGTCATTGTTAAATTACAAACTGCCTTCTTTTTCTGCTAAGGAATGCAAAATAGCTCTCAGAAAAAGGAAGAACATTCTGCTGCCCAGTTTCCCACCTCCAACTGTTCAGATCTGAAAAGCAGTTGAGTAGAGGTGTTATAAAAGGAGCCTAGTGAGTGCAGCCTGGAAAGAGGGAAACAGTCTGACAACTGCCTTGCAGGGGTTTTCCACCACTCTGAATCAGAGGGGTGGATCTCCAGTCTATGAGAATTGAAACTTGTAGCAAATATTTTGTATTCTATTCACTTATTTGTTTAAACAGTCTTTGTAAAGGCAGTTACATTCAAGTGTACAGCAATCTTGGTGAGAAGCCCTTATTCTGCAAGAGACTGAATCCACAGAGGGTGGAGGATGATTCAACCCACTTCACTCTGGAAAGCAAGGAATATATTTGTGCTCTAGTATTATTTAAAAAAATATTTGGCACATATTGTATCAACATTTACTGGTACAACAAATAAATATGCTACTGTGGATGTGTAATGGCTGTGGGAAAATATAAGAAGACTTAAATATACTAGTATTTTGTGTCCATTTCTCTGTGCACATTCTGGGGTCTGCTTCTTTTGTTCCTCTGGCAGGAAGCTGCAAGACCTGTCTTTCGTCAGATAGCAGAGAGTGTGAGATAGCTGATAAACTTTTAAGGTAATCTTAAACAGTTCTATGTGTAAAAGAACAAGATGGGAATTTTAGGAAGAGAGCTCAGTGGTGAATTTGTGTGAGGATGAAGGTGGGCTGCAGGAAGCAGACATGGGTAGGTGGTGTTGCTCGGGAACAACTTGACGTTGTGGGAGGAAAAATCAGAAAATAACCACACTTTTCCTACCTATCAGCCTGAAAATGCTCCTGCAACCCCTGAGGAAGGCAAAGAGAACCTATTTGCCATGAGCCAGGCAAGGCTATGGATTTAAACAAGCTCCTCGGTATTTGACAACTAATTTACCCCTGTCAGACTATGGAGGGACAATTGAAAGGACAAGGCAAAGAAAAGTCTACAGATTCTGTGACTCCTCATCTCCTGCCTCTGAGCTGCTTTTGTTTCCTTCCTGAAGAGCCAAGCCAGATCCTAAACCTGGGCATTTGCAAGATTTATGTCAGGTTCCCTTTCCCTAATGTTTTCAGGCAAGCTAAGCAGTAATTTAACATGTAGAGTATTTACTAGGAGTGGAGAAATTCACACATCTTTTCACGTTTCCATCCAGTCCACACCTCAGCACATTCATTGCCTCTAGAAAATAAAATCACACACACAAAGGAAATGTCCTGCACTGTTTTTCCCTTAACAGATCACAACTCTTGAGAGTCCTGGTATCATCCCAGAGCAGAAGGATGCAATCATCCCGTTTTTACCTGGCTCCAGCCGTGCCTCACACTGAGGCTGGGATGGCCAGGGCAGGGGTCAGCTCCAGAGGAGCCCTAAGTGCATTTAGAGGCTCCTGTGCTCTCTGGGGCAAAGGAGGAAGCAACTGCTCATTTTCTCCTTAGGATTTTTTGCCTTCAGGCCCAGGCAAAAGGAAAGTACAGCCTTTTAAAATGCCTCCTGATACCCATCAGGGGTTTGCTTTCACTGTAACCTGGAATTTACTGTCTGCTCTTTCTTTGTTGTTCTTCACAGGAAACCCTGTGCTAAGGCAGCTGGGTGGGAAGGTGTCTTGCTGTTTCTGTTTGGACCAGAAAATTAGCGGATTTCTCTTTGAATGTAACTTTCCAAAGCAAAGATGTGAATGTTGAGGTTTTTTGTTAATGAACTGACACCTCCTGTGAACGGCTTCTTCACCCTGGGGTGCTCACTTCCTGGTTTGTGGCAGGAAGAGCACTTGCAGCTGATGAAAGGCTGCAAAGATCCCTCTGGGACAGTTTCAGCGTGCCTGGGTTTGCCATATGCAAAGGTTTACTTCAGGGCATTTGAAAAATGCCTCATTAGCAGTTCATGACTTAGCAGGGCAGCTCTTGTTGCGAAAACCTGGGGCTGCCCCTTGCTGGGAACTCAGGATGGCTCTTCTTGCCTGTCCCTTTCATTTGGGTCTCAGGCTCTTGCCCTTGATGCTCACCCACAGCAAGTTACCCGAGTGCCCCCAGCAGTCCTCACTCACAGTTTTACAGTGTTTGTTTACCAGACTGGCTCTGCCTCCTTTGCCAAATACTCCATGTTCTGAGTGTCAGGATGGGTGTTTAACAATCCCTGCCCTTCCTGCCCTTCCTCTTCCCCAGCCCTGCCACACTGCACTTGTCCTTTGTCACCTACTACAGCCACATTCCTTTGTGGCTGCCCTTATGTTGGCTGACACTCTGCCAAGCCAGTAACTCCTGTGTAAAGTCTGGAGCAGGTGTGTGAGTGTCTCAGGAACCTTTTTTGATTTCCTCTGGATTTGCTGCCTTTTTGGGCTTGCTACCTGCTGTGCTGTGGCAGTTTCTCTTTCCAGGCACTGTGTGACTGTAGTAGAGGTTGGCATTAAGTGCAGCTTTCCTCTCATTTCTTCTGTAGCTCCTGATGTGGCTGATGTGGAACCAGCTCGGTGTCTAAGCAGACTTTGCTTTTCAGTTCAAGTCCCCTCAAAGCTTTCGTTTTGTATGTTTTATTTATCTGTCTGCCTTCCCCATGTTGGAGAGGATTTATATTTCTGTGGGTGCCTTGCTCTGCCCCAAACAGGCAGCAGCCAGACAAGAGAGAGAAGCCCGATTGTCCCTTGCTCGGTGTTGTTCTCAGACACTCCTGTTTGCAGCACTCTGTGGTGCAGCAGCATGGCCGGTGCCAGCTCCACTGCCATCTTCTCCTCTGGGAGTCTTTGAGAGACTCCTATGTTTAGTCCTGTGCTGATGTTACCTGGGCTGCTTCCAAGAACAACACAGAACTGCTTCCTCTGTTCCTAAAACTGACACAGAGAATGAAAACTGCAGCAGGATTATTTTTAGTTCTGTAAAAGTGCAGCTAAAGCAGCATTGCTGGACTCTGCCTGGACAGAATTTGCTGTTTCAGGTTGTCCCTGATAGGCAGGGAGGGTGTGTGTGTGTGGTAGATGGTATTTTAAAGAGAATTTTTGTGCTATTCCTCAACACTGCGTTACAGTTTTGGATTGGACCGTCAATGCAAATGAATCTGAAGTCCAAGATTAGTTTCCAGTAAATGTTCATCACGAAACCATGCAGTTAAGGAACAGGAAGAAAAGATCAGAGCCAAGCTGCACTTGCAGAGTTGGGTGTGTGCAAGCAGCTCCTGAGGAGCAGAACTGCTGCAGTTTGAGACCATGGTCGGTTTGGCAGGGCTGGGAAGAGCTACAAGAGCAGGAAGAGCTGCAGCTCCTGCCTGAGCTATAGCCTGTATCACACTGCTGGGGACAGGAGGGACAAACTTCCTGCCTGTTTGTGTTCAGTAGTTCTGTACTCTGTGCACAGTATGACACACCTGAACATTTCCAACATGCAGGATATCCTATGTGCTGTACAAGCTCAGTGTGTTCGTGTTAAACCATGAAATGCCCATGCGAACTTTCATTTACCAGTTCCCTGCTGTAGACCTCTCATGGACGCCTGCCTGCTCTTCCCTGTTGATTTGCTGTCAGTGATCTGGTGCCCACAGTACCTCACTGCAGTCTGTGATTTGAAAGAAAGGAAAGTGCTCGTGCTCCTGCCCCAGAAATGCAAGTGTTTACCCCACTTTGTTGTTACCAGCATCTTATGGCGGTGTTTTCCATATGGGACACTCCTGAGATGTGTCCTTTGGGACTGCTGCCTCTTTGCTGAGCGCTGAGGGAGAGGTGCTGTGAGCTCTGTGCTTCCTGTGAGTCCGAATGTCTCCCTTGCAGTTCAGCACTTAAAACTCCAGTGTTGGCTCTTGTAAAAAGAGGAGTTGATGGCGGGGTTATGTCTGGTCCTGAACTGACCCACAGCCTAGCACTTAAATCTGGGAGCTTCTGCATCAAAGCAGCCACAGAGGCCCGACTCACAAACAAAAATCTGTAGCGAGCAGTTGTGGAAATTGGACCACTCTTGTTTCGAACTGCGGATATTCTACTACTTAGCTGTTACCATTGTTAGCAAATTCATCCTGTATCATTAAAATTCTACCATAACTGTGTTGTTTTATCTCTACAAGCTGATACCAGTTCAAACCTGCATAACCTCTGTTTGTATTGTCCTCAGCCTCTGCTGATTAGATCTTGTTTCACAGAAATGACTTGGTATTATGCTTTGATAAAGTATTTATCAGCACAGTCAGGACCGGTTTGTTTACCTGATACTATCTAAGTGCTCTAATTCCAGTCAGCAGTCTAAAGTTCACAGGGGGGAAGATGATTTCAGGAGAATGGAGAATCAGGCTGGTGATGATGAGTACAGGGCATTCACGGTCAGGTGCTCTTGTCAGCCACCAGGAAAAAGCCTAAAAGGAAAATAGGGAAGCACTAACCGGTTTATTTTTCTGGCACCTCAGGATGACATGGCCTCAAATTTGGGCCTTACCACAAAGAAAGCCCTCACGATCCTGAGAGACCAATTGTCAGCACTGCTGGAGGGGCATCAGAAGGAACGGAAAAAAGGGACTTCATGGAAGGTGAGGCACCAAACAGCACAAGTTGGGCACTCGGTCTCCCCTTCTCAAAGTAAAGATGAGGGTTAAACAGAAGTTGGCTGTGTTCCCCTCCAGAGTGCAGCTGCAGAGTGTCCAGGTGTAGAACTGCTAAAGTCCTAAAGCAAGGAATCTAAGGGTGTGTTTCTGTCAGCACTTCTCTCCTCGATGCCCGAGCTCTGTGGGAAGTTGCCTCTTACCCTGTGAAGGATCTAAGGATTTCAAGAGCCACTAAGGGCAGTGAGCTTAGAGGGTCCATCTCAGGTGGAGATAAAGAGCTGTGAAGCTCAACAGTCTCCCCTTGTCCACCGTGTTTGCCTGGCGTGTGTGTTGAATACAAAGTGCCAGTGTTTATGCACAGTGCTTAAAAGTGTTCCTTGGTTGGTCAGTGACAATGGGGCAGCCTGGCACAGAAGCCTTTTCATTCTTCCAGTCAAGAGAGAAGCAGAGAGTGTTCACCCAGACTCACCAGCTGAGCATCCGCTTGTGCTGTAGGATTCACACAACGGATCTGGGATGCTCTGTGTCATGGTCAGGGGTTTTGCAAAATTCTGTTCTCCCTGGAGCACCAGCTGCTGCCTTCACCCTTTTTCACTTTGCTTTTCCAAATGTCTGGCTCTGTGTTCCATGAGTGCTGACTCTCCCTTTGCAGGAGGTGTGGAGGAGCAGTTTTCTGTACCATGGTAACCGCTGCTCCTGTTTCCACTGGCCTGGTGCGTCTCTGATGCTGCTGGCAGTGCTGTTGCTGCTGTGCTGCTATGGGAGCCAGCCACAGGGGAGGTGAGCAAAGCTTCCTGTGCTGCTTAACTGAAGCGAGGTGGTCGTTGTATATCATCTTAGTACTGTGTGTGGTTGACATAAGTGTTGTCCCTCATTCTGTCTAGATCTCTTGGTATCAGCATACTCACACTGGTAATTCCCTATCAATCCCTTCCACAGAACTTCAGCTGATTTAATTTTATGTCTAATAGACCCAGGGAGTGTCCTATGGAGAGACTGAGGGGTTTTTCCACAGCATTCCTAGATCTTTAAAACTCCTAAGGCATTATAATAGTTAGGAAGTATTTTGAAACTGGAGAAATTAGTGGCTCACGGGAGAAGTTAGTGTGCCATACATGCCTTGACCATATTTGTAAAGTATTTTTTAATTGAGATGGGTTCTTTCAGACCTCTCTGGTGTCATTATGCTGAAGAAGAAGTGTGATCATGCATTTCTTTTTGAGCCATAAATCTGTGAGATGTGGGAATAAACAACCAGGCAGTTGTGTGTTTATCTCTGTGGGTGTCTGGCAGTGTGTTCTGCTCGTTTACTCAAACCTCATCTCCTTTCTGCTTCCTCCTGTTTTGCTGTGTGAAGCCAAGGTGCTGAGATAGTCAATGCACTGGCACTCTTCCTCCTGCTCCTCTTGGATCTCCTTATGATCGGGCGTCAAGAGAGGCTGAAGTGCAGAGAGGTGGAGAGGAGGCTTCAGACCATCGTTGATAAGATAAATGGTGAGGTCTCCTTCATCTGTCCCATTTGCACTTTGTTTTCCCCCCATTGAATCTTTCCCCAAACCTGATCACACGCATTCCTAATTAAGCTTGCTAACCTTCCCCTGTGTTGCACAGAAACAGGCTGTGGGAAGCGTGTTCTCCTCACGCCTGTCCTGTAAAATAGTTATTTTGAGCTGTCATGTGGCCATGTGCTTCCAAGCTGTGTGTTACCAGGTGGGCGTCTGTTATGGCTGTGCTTTGGAGTAATTCTAATCCTCATATCCTTATAAAAATATCTGCCTTGCAGCAGATGATGAGGGGAGAACACGTGGGGTTGTACCACAACAGAGAAGAACAGCAGAAGGAACTAAATTGAAATGCATGAGCATCGTCTCAGCAGGGGCTTTGGGACCTGAGGGGGCAGTTCATTCCAGTGAGGCAGGTTCAAGGACAGCCTTTAGCTTTTCTGTTGCACAGGTTTTTAAATGACTGTTTAGTTGTTAATACTGGGTGGAGAAAGAAGGGGGGAGCCATCACGGAGGAAGAGAGAGATGATAAAAGATCGTGGGAATGGGCTGAGCTTAGCACTGGGGGACCTGTAGCCCACTGCAGGATGTAAATCCAGAATTGCTACCACTTCATTCTTTCACACTTTGTGCTTTCAGATACACTTGGCAAAGAGGTGAAGTGGCCAGACTCCATGTACCCTGACCTTCACATGCCTTATGCCCCATCCTGGTCCCTTCACTGGGCCTACAGGGATGGGCATCTTGTCAACCTGCCCGTGAGCCTCTTGGTAGAAGGAGATGTGGTTGCTTTGAGGCCGGGCCAGGAGTCATTTGCTTCTCTGAGAGGGATTAAGGTAACTTACTTGTCTAATTTCCCTGGCCTGTAACAATATATTTCCCGGGTTTTTCTTGCTAATACTCTAATTCCCAGAGTACAGGTTATTGGAGTGTTTGGTTTCTTTTGACCTTGAAAATAGCTTGAAATTCCAGTTCAGTCAAGGACGGTGCATAGTTAGCCAGGCTACATCTTCTCTATGAACTCCCAAACCCACTGGACAGGAGACACTAATGTTATACAAAAGCACCGTATTTCCTCCTCTCTCAGGTCAAGGGTAAAATGTAATGTGCTGCTAAATATAAGTGGAGTGAATCTATCCAGTAGGATAATATGACATACAAACCCCGTCCTTTATCCTGCCTTTTATGTGCAGAATAAAGTTTGTCTGCTTTGACCTTCTCCTTACTACTGATTTATTATAAAAGAAGGTAATATAAAATACCTGGGGTAGAAGTAAATTAACTAATCACTTACAAGATCTGTACAAAGATTTTACTGTTTGAAGAAGGTTGGAAAAAGTTTAAAGCTTGAAATTTACCTTTGGTGGTTTTGATTGTAACTTTCACTCCAAATGCCAATTCTCACGAAATAACCAGACGTGCTTGAACACAAGCCTTGGGGCTCTCTGACCTTTTTTCTAGGATGATGAGCACATAGTTCTGGAGCCTGGAGATCTCTTTCCACCCTTCTCACCCCCGCCCTCCCCCAGGGGAGAAGTGAAGAAGGGACCTCAGAACCCTCAGCTCTATCGTCTCTTCCGTGTGTTGAAGACCCCAGTAATTGATAATGTCAGGTGGGTTAAATGCAGGGCACAGCGCCTGCCCAGCCATCTGTGTCCTTGTTGCTGCCTTCCTGTTAAGCAGGTGAGGAGACCTGAGGAGTTTGCTTGGCAACACTGCAAATTTACCATGGCAAGTGCCACACTCTTATTGTAGATGTTTGCTTCTCTTTTGACAGCCATGCCTCATAGCATAGGCTGAGCACAGTGTTCTAATCAGGTCTGCTAGGAGGTTTATATCCAAGGGAAGTGAAGGGTTAGGGTCTTGGTTGCTGAAATTTCAAGCTGTTTTCTGTTTTTTAGGTGGTGCCTGGAAATGGCTCTGTCACGGCCTGTGACAGCCCTGGATAATGAGAGGTTCACTGTACAGTCAGTGATGCTGAAATATGCCGTCCCTATCGTGCTGGTGGGTCTCATTCCAAGCCTTTGTCCTTGAGAATAGCTGTGTTTTGTCAATAAAGGTGAAGAATTTGCAGCCATCAACAGGAAGTTGTGGCCAGGCTCACTCATGCAGCTGACTCTGTGTGTGCCTTGGGCAGTTCAGAGATGCTGAGCCACGTAACCATGAGACTGGAGGGAGGAAATGCAGCAGCAGATCAAAAATGCATTTTTCATACTTTCCCAGAGCTGAGAATGTTACAAGGCACTGAAAACCCCTTCCTTGCGAGCGCCAGTAGTTAGGTGACAGTGTCATCTCTGAATTGCAGGCTGGATTCCTGATCACCAACGCCGTGCGCTTCATTTTCCAAGCTCCTGGAATTGCTTCCTGGCAGTACACTCTTCTTCAGCTGCAGGTAAAGGAGAGCTCTGAGCTTCGCTACACCTCCTCCCCAGAGCACCACTGAGATGGATTCCCTCCCTCAGTGACTTCATTCATCCTATGACAGCATCCTGTGCTTGCTGGATCTGGAAGCATGCTGGATCCAGGAGCATTCAGTGGGGGAGGACAACAGAACTTCCTTGGCCATTCCTTATAGACTTCCCTTTAAGTGTTTTGCTCTCTCATTTGACATGTGTGTGTTTATCTATATCTGTACATATGGTATCCTTTGCCTTTAAATTCATTAGAGTTTTATGCCAAATTCAGCAGGAAAAACAGCTGCAAGTTGGTGTGATTGATTTCTGGTGTCCTTCAGTAAACCCCCCTAAGGTGTGCACTGTTTGGCACTGCTTCCAGTCCCCTTCCTTCCTGCCCTGGCCTTTTCTCCTTATCCTCTCCCTGTGGTAGATGACAGGTTCTGCTTCTTGTTGTCTCTCTGTGCTTGTTGGTGATCACAGATTGCTTTTTTCAGGTGAATGGTGTCTTACCCATCCTTCCGTTGCTCTTTCCTGTCCTGTGGATTCTTGCTACAGCCTTTGGAGAAGCCAGAGTCTTGGCCCAGATGAGCAAGGCCTCATCCACCTCACTGGTAGGTTTCTCCCCACACCAAACCATTGCAGAGACAAGGGCAGGAGATGAAAAGGCTCTGTGAAGTGAGCACACTGAATTCAGCAGATGTTTCCACATAATTGTAAAACATTGTTGGATCTTTGTTCCAGCTGTGCCCTCTCCCTGGAGTGCAATATTACTT
Source organism: Oriolus oriolus (assembly GCA_013400235.1). NCBI lineage: Eukaryota > Metazoa > Chordata > Aves > Passeriformes > Corvidae > Oriolus > Oriolus oriolus. The sequence goes on from VXBT01001865.1 coordinate 453,997, forward strand.
CTTAAACAGATGCTTTAATTTTTTCAACCTCTCTACAGATGTCCCAAGGTGATAGGAAGCTCTGGTGATTCCATAAAACTCTTCAAGGCATGTGCTTTCTGTCAGATAAATATAATTTGTCAGAGGCTATAAACCTCTGAGTTTGTCAACATGGCTATAAATGCCCTGTGGTGGCTGTATCTGGGCAATGTGTAGCCGCTGACAAGGAATGAGATACATCATATCCTCTGCAATGCCATGTGGGTTGAAGAATCCTTTCCTGAGGCTCTGGGACTTTGTTTGCAAGCATGGCCTTTGAGTAGGTCAGGGAGTAAGAGCAGTTTCTGGTGGTTGTGCTGGTTTGGGGGGTGGAGTTTGGTGATCTGATGGGTGTGATCCTGAGCTGAGTGCGCTGTTGGGCATCCCTTCTGTCCTCGTGGCAGTGCTGGTGAGATGCACTGAGCTATGTTTGTCTTCTGTGCTGATTTCTGTTACTTGGACAGAGTTTCTCTCTCCTTCTTGTCCTTCCTCGGCCTCTGTGGCCCTGGGTCTGTGTTTTCTATTCTTTTCTCTCTAGCTGTACATGACTAGGCTGCCCATGTCCTGGGAGGAAGGACACATGTTACGTCCCTTAGTAGCATTTGCACCTTTAGAATCTCTTCTCAGTGTTTTCTCCACTTTACCTTTTCTACCCATTCTCAGCATCACTTGGTTTGTACTTTTGAAGCCTCCCTCCTTCCCTTCACAATTTGCTATACAGCTGGGAAAGGCCAGAGCTCCTTGGCTTCCTTGCTTCATCATTCTCAACATTCCCATTTGCCCTGTCACTCATACTTGCACTTTCCTTTTGTTCTTTCCTGTCTTCTCCTTTTTCTTGTCCAGGCAACCCTGTCTGTCCAGCCAGCTCTTTCTGTGGCATCTCAGACATGATCCTCCATCCTTGCTGCTGCAGAACAGCTGTTGTGATTTGCCTTGATCATTCACCCCCCGACCAGGGCAGTCACTTGGCCTCTCTATTTCCCTCCTTCCTTTTCCCTTCTCTGTTCAAAATGTAGCAGGTAAGACCCTTTTCCTCTCCAGTCACTGAGCCTACTTGGTGGAGACTTGGCCACTTCTCCCCCTTCTTCCCCTTCCTATCATGTTCAAGCTGTTTGATTCCCAATTTTTCAAGGCCAGAGGTGACCCTTGTGACTGGTTGAAAGGACACAAACCAGTGCCCCCTGAAACAAGACCCTGCCTCAAGCTGCATTACTGCAGTTGGACTGCAGCAACATTCCTTTTAGAAAGGAATTTGCTGTTGGTTTGAAAACATTTGTACTGCCTTTGATAGGTTGTCTCAGTAATTATTTACCTTCACTGCTAAAAATGGACATTCTGCGTTAGTGGGAATTTTTGCAGTATCTGATTTCCAGCCTTTGGAACATTTACATCTTTTGTCTCCTTGATTTAAGAGCAAAGAGCACGTCAATCAAAATTCTGGTCTGTTGTAACTACTCACATTCCCTTTTACCATCTCTGGTTAAGTAAACAATTTAAGCACCTTGAGGCACTATAAGCATATTTTCCAAACCTCTCATCTTTCTCTTGGCGTTCCTCTTAGCTTTCTCCACTGTTTCAGGATCACTGTAGGGTTATGAATCTCAAAACCCACAAAATATTCCAGTAATTTGATAAATTTCAGAATAATTTGGACTTTCTGCTCTATGTTCCCTTTTTGTGCAACAAAGGATCCCATTAGATCTTTTAGCCACTGCTTTAAAAGGCCAGGCTTTATTCAGCTGATAGTCTGCAGTTACTGCTTTTTAAGAGTCCTTGTCCTTTAAGTCCAACCTTCATTTTTGCACCTAAATACACAGCCTTAGTTTTGTGCCTGTTGGGATACATGTTTTTGCATATTGCCCAAGCAATCCATATTGTTCTGTGACAGTGGTCTTTTCTCTTTACATTGCACCCTGCCCCAAACTTTGTATCCTTTACAGTCTCTATCAGTAATGTGTTGTTTTTAGTTTTCTCTCAGGCTATTAACAAAATACCCAGATTTGTCCCTGCTTGAGCTAGTAGCACATTATTGCAAATAATTTCTGTTTCTGTTCTATTTAGAGATAGTCTATTTCTAATATATCTAACATGGGCCCGATTTCTTTGGTATTTTTGTTAGAAAACCAGTCAAGCATTTAGAATCAAGTCAAATTACCAAATAGTCTGTGTCAAAAGCAGTACTTTTATCAGTCAAATTTGTAATTTTGTCAAAAAAGATATCTACAATAGTTTGAGGAGGTTTGCTGGTCGTATAGTTGTGGTGTTTGGCACTGGTTGTATTATTCCACTTCTTTTCTTTTAATTGAGTCTCATATTAGCCCCTCTGTTATTCTGTCTGAAATCAAAGTCTGTCTGGGGTCCTGTGGTAACTTGGATGGTTCTCCTTCCCTTTTTGGGCATTGGCACCACTTCCATTGAACTGGGATTTAATCCATAGTTCAAGCCTTGTGCAAAATCAGCAGTAACAGTCATTGTCCAGACCTGCTAATTTAAACATATTTACTTTCAGTAGCTGGTGTTGGAATGGAAAATATTTCATAGTTATCATATGTTATGATTGTATCACTGAATAAGGAATAGCAATATTTATTTAACACGTCTGCCTTGCCTACAATGTCATTTGCAATTTCACTGTCTTTAGCAAGCAGTGGTCTGGTTTTAATTACCTACTGGTATACTTTTCCTTACTTTTTATGTTAATTTTTACTTTTGTTTTCACTTTCACTCAAAACTGGTCTCTTATTTTTACCGTGGGATTGTTGCTTTTTAAAATTGTAACAAAATATTCTTAAACAGTTCCTAATCATCCTTCGTAGTTCTCAGTTTAAATGATTTCTGACAGATTTCTCTTGGCTTTTTTCGGCTTAGTTAAACTGATCCTTTTTGAAGTGTCAGATATATGCATTATTATTTGGGCTATAGTTTTATTTACATGTAAATGTAATTGCCATGTTCACTTATGGTTATGAATGGACTTAAATTTAAACTTTTTCAAAATTACATCCAGTGTGGAATACCTTTGTGCTGGATGCAAAAATTCTGAGCTAGTGAATTTCTCACTGTAATTCCAAGAGCACTGTGGTAGTGCCCTGCTATAATTTCTTTTCATTTCCTATCCACATCCCATTTGTATCACCTCATTCCTCTGTGTCCATTGTGTTCCAGGCACCTGCTTTTCCAACCCCTCTTCCAGCTCCCTTCCTGTAACTGACCCATATAAGTTATAATCAGATCACTCAATCCTGGCTCTTTCTCACTAAAAATAACCACCGAGAAAGAGCCTTCTCTGGGTCTAATCGCTATTATTTTCTCTGTAGACATTTAGGTAATGACTGTGTGTTCCTCTGTGATGTACAGCACCAAGCACTTTGCCTGTGCTTCACAAGTAGATAAAGACAGAGTCCATTAGAGGCTTAATTGCTTTGTTGAGTTATCGGTCTGCCTTGGTACAGTGATTGCCACAGAGCAGGACTCCTGCTTTCTCCTCCCTGAAGGCACATCCTGAGGGAAGGATGTTCCTCATGGCACATTTCTGAGCACAATTATAGTAACTGGTCTCTTCTCTTGCTGCAGCTTGCTAAGTTTTCAGAGGACACTCTCAGCAGCTACACAGAGATGGTATCTTCTCAGGTACTATTATTATGAATTGTTTTCCTCCATCTTCACTGCAGAACTTCATTATATCCTTTCCCTTCCTCTCTGATCTCCTGCTTGTTGCTAGACCCTTTTTACTTGTGTCAGTTGTCCGTTGTCACTCGTTTGTTGCTTTAATTTGCTGTGCATGCAGGTTGCATGTCTTTCCCCTCCACCTCCCCATGTAAATACTGCTCTGCTGACCAGAGATTGAGGTGACTTCGGTACCCAGTCCAGTTATGCTTTTCTGAATATTGCAAATGGTTTGAAATCAACATTTTCTGTCCTGAAGACAGTACCTCTTTCAAGACTTGTTCCAGAAGTAGAATAAACTTTTTATGGTGTGTGTCTGAAAGAAGGGAAGTATTTTGCTTGTACCAGAAAAACCTTATTCAAGCCAAAACTAAAACCCAGAGGGAATGGTGGTCAGCACCAAGACCAAACTGCAGAGGGGACCATGGGATGTTCAGGCTTTTTGAAAGTCTGATCCTGTTCCATAGGCTCCTTATCAGGCTTAAGTGCATTACTGGTGCTTCCAAAGCTGGGGCAATTAAACGTTCAGGAGCCCTTTTTCTTGGGAAGGAACTGCTCTGGCTGCTCTATAAATTGCATCATCCAGATTAAACAGGTGGGTAGAGGAAAGATACTTCTCTGTCTAATCTGGCATTAAGATTCCCCTTTCCATAAGGAGGCAGATGGACTGCAGGAGTGATTAAAGATCCCTAGATATTATAAGAATCAATTCCTGTTTCCTTGCTCCCAGTCACTCAGAGGAATGCACATGGGTGCACACACACGTTTCCTTTGCTGAATGTTTTGTTGCCTTTCTGTGCCAGTTCATTTAGCTGAGATATTTTTCAGGTATTAAATGGGAGTGATTTCAGCTGACCTACCTTGTTGAGAAGATCCATTTCTTTTCTTTTGTAACACTTTTGCTTAGGAGAACCTGGTTTAAATAAGAGCTTTTTTTTCTTGGTGACAGCTCCAGATTGTTTTGCATTTGAGCTTACTGCTGTACTAACCATTAGGATCCAGAGAAAATGATTTGAGGAGCTTTGGGGGAAGTGCTCTGCAGTGACAGTATTACAGCGTAACAGCTAAAAAGCAGTAAAATAACACAGTAATTCAGTCCTGGTTCTGCTGGATTTAGGACTGCACAGAGGAAAACACACAGCTCTAGTGCTTGGATTGATTGCTGCCATCCAGACTCCCTCTGAAACATGTTTGTGTGGAAAATGAAGGATGCCAACTGGACATTTTAATTTTGCAAAATATCCCCTTCTTTCCCTTTCATTACAATTCCTTTGTAATGATGGAGTAGTCAGGGCACCTTGGCTTTATTCCCAACATTGTCACTGCCTCAGTAAGTAACCTTGGGCAAGTCACCTCACCACGGGGACCCCATCCTTTACCTGATTTGCAGCGTGGTGGTGGGAAACCAAAGGCCTCAAACTCCATAATCCAAGGGGTTGAGTACTTCAGGAAAAAAACGCTAAGAGGTGACAACTGATCCACTCAAAATGAGCTCACTTCAGAATTCCTTTCTGTGTTTTTGGGTAGACAGAAGTAGTTTCAGTGAATTCTCAATTCAACAATCAGACTGGCTGTTAGCAATCAGTGGAAAGGGGAAGAAATGCTTTTCCCTTGAGAACACCAGCACTGTATCAGGTAACAGGTTCCCACAGAGACTGATGTCTGTCTTACAGTGTATCCCTGTGCTGAAAGTGAAAGCAGGTAATGTCACACTCCCTTTTTTCCTTCTCTCCCTTCATCTTCCACTGAGTGAGTGTCTCATTGGCTGATGTCCTCTGCTTCCCTCCTCAGGAAATGATACGCTGTATCTGGAGCCACTTCCTCTGTGTTCTAAAAGGCAAATCCCCTACTCTGAGCTTCACTTCCAGCTTGCTTCACAGTCTGGGATCTGTCACTGTGAGTATTGCTGGGTTGTCAGAAAGAGGAGCCCTGTGAGGATGCTTCATTTGCATTGTTCATGTCGTCCTTCCCCGAGCACAGACTGTTTGCAATCAGTTCTCTGTGCTGGAATTAGAAACCCTTCAGGCACCTGTCTCTGTGGAAGAGTTTATAACTGTCTTGTCATGTCCAAGCACATTTACAGGCTAAAACTATGGTTTGAGATACTCTGTGACATCTGACAGGATGTCTGTGTTTTCCAGCTCTGGTTCTGGTCAAATTACCCTCTTGATTCCTGTGCAAGAACCAGCTGGTTTGGGTCCTGGTAAGGTACTAGCTGGTGAAATAGGTTGAGTAGTTGCTTCCTTCCCTTGGTCTTCATGCCTAGTTTTGTAATATGCTGAAGTACAATTGGTATTAAACAACCCATCAATCTTGTTAGAGTCAGGAATTCCTGGATTTCTTGGAGTGTCATTAGGTATGGTTTCTTAAGAGAGAAAGTTGGTGAAGGAGAGACTTGTCTATCCTCCCATGTGTTTAATAAAGTCATTATATTTACAACTATGCATGAACACTGAGACATGTCTTCACTAAGATTTTGCTTTCTTGGGGGTGTTGTGGGATCTTCTAGGTGCTCTGCTGTGTAGACAAGCAGGGGATTCTTTCCTGGCCAAACCCCAGCCCAGAGACTGTTCTGTTCTTCAGTGGGAAGGTGGAACCACCTCATGACAGCCATGAAGACCTGACTGATGAGCTCTCCACACGGTCCTTCTGCCATCCTGAGATGGAAGATGAGGTGAGTGATCCATAATCCATAACGCGGTGTGTGTGCTGCAGTCATAGTTTGACTGACACACAATGTGGTATTATAGAGGAGCCCTGTAGAGAAGTCCTGTGCCGTAATTCTTTGCTTAAAAGATGAGGAAGCAGCGAGGATCCTTTTCTGCAGGAGTCCTAAACCAGCAGGTGAATCAGCAGTGCCTTGTGTTCAACCACTGAATCACGACCCTTCGCTCTGTTGGTCTCCCACAGCCCCATGAAAGAGATGCTTTGCTCTCTGGCCCCTTGGCAGACTCAGTGCACATGGCCAATGAACAAGAGAGGAACAACTGGTCTGGTGATGCTCCAAAGGCTCCTGAAGCCTCTGCCCACCGAAAGCCAAACGGCAGGAGCAAACATCCCTCTGGATCTAACGTGAGCTTTAGCAAGGACACGGAGGGTGGAGAGGAGGAACATACTCAGGTAAGACACACTGGAGGGGCACACAAGTAGGCTTTTGTGGAGCTGTAACAATGACTCAAACCCATTCCCCACTTTTGGGGAATTTAAGTGGGAATTCCCTGCAGGATTCTAGGCTCAAGCTGTATTCATTGTAACCAACTAAGAATTTCTCTGCCTGTTGGACCAGGTTGTTGGGGACAGCGAGGTGTTGGCTTGTGAGGCTGAAGACTTTGTGTGTGACTACCACCTGGAGATGCTCAGCCTGTCCCAAGACCAGCAGAACCCCTCCTGCATCCAGTTTGATGACTCCAACTGGCACATGCACCTGAATTCCCTCAAGCCTCTGGGCCTGAATGTGTTGCTCAACCTGTGCAACGCCGGCGTGACCGAGCGGCTGTGCCGCTTCTCCGACCACCTCTGCAACATCGCCCTGCAGGAGACTCACAATGCTGTGCTGCCTGTCCACGTGCCCTGGGGCCTCTGTGAGCTTGCCAGGCTGATAGGTGAGGAGGAACTGGATGAGCAGATGCAGGGAAATCAGAGCTGTCAGTAGACACTTAATCCTTAGAGAGCACAAGAATATTTCCCCAGTCCCGTTCGCTGAGGAGGTGGAAATACAGAGCTGACTCTGTTGTTGTTTGGTTGCCAAAAGAGTTTATTAAAGAGATGGCTTTTGGCAAGTTCTGACATTGTCAGCGCTATCCAAGGAACAAATGTCATCAAGGACAGTGCCAGCCAGCCCTGGCTAGGCTTCGTATTCTTGTGGTGTGAGTCTGCCAGTCTCATCAGGAGACAAAGAATACCTGCTAATGAATCTGTCTTGTCTTTACAATAGGGCTTTACAGGGAGTTTGGGGATGAATGTTGTACCTCAGCTTGTTTTATAGATGGGAAAATGGAGGCAAAGGGGAGGTAAGAGGTTAGAGGTAACACTAGGGTTAAAACCTGGAAACTTGAACTCATTTCGGTGCCTTTACTGCAATGTCACAGTTACTCTCTTCAGTGAACAAGGGCATGAACACTGATTACTAATCTAGTCCTTTTGAGTGTTTTTCGTCCTAGATCTTGAGCCATATTTACATGATGCACGGTGAGCACAGCTCACCTACCAATTGCTGGGGAGGTGTCAGAATCAGCACAGGCAAAGTGGGTGGCACAGAAACAGAAGGGACTTTTCTTTTGCATTGATTAGAGCCTAATTTTCCTTTTCCTTGTGTTCATGTTTCAGGTTTCACACCAGGTGCTAAAGATCTTTTCAAGCAGGAGAACTATTTGGCTTTGTACCGCTTGCCAAGTGATGAGATGGTTAAGGAAACCATCCTGGGGAAGCTTTCCTCCATCACCAAGAGGAGACCCCCCCTGAGCCACATGATTAACCTGTTTGTGAAGGACACCACTACCAGTAAGGCTGCCTCTTTCTTTGGGTATCCACTTGGCACAGGGGGAGCTTTTCCTCTGAGAGCCCAGAAAATGTCAGGCTGGAAGATCCTGGAGTCCCTGTGGGGTGATGGCCCTGCTCTGCCCATGGCCAGTGCAGATATGATTAACAAACCTCAGTGATCATCTGTGGTATACTGAGGGGGAGAATTCTTCCCAGCCTTGACTCACTCCAGAATCATAAATAATTTTTTAAAAATATCTTAGATAGCACGTAGTAGACCTGTTTTCTGGGACCAAATGGCAGTGCAGAGCATGGCATGGGTTTCTTGGGTTTTTAATAGACTTCATGATGGTAGTGAAACTAATACTGCACAGGGCTGAATATCACTCTGGGTTTTAGTTAATAATGCTCATCCTTCTGATAAATCATAAACCATTATCTTTGTGAGTTGTCTAGTGTATTACATTGCACACTCCTATATTGCATACTAATAAGAAATCACAAAACTCCCATGCAAACTCACAGTGACCAGAAACATAACACCTGAAGCCATGCAGACTTCTCCACTCTTTCTACTCCTTCCTACTCTCGTAGGAATGGGCTGGGATGGAAACAATGTACAGCTGGTTGAGGTCTTAAAGCACCTCAGAAAGATATAACAGCTTGCTTGTCAGAGCTCTTAGTCTCTTTGTAATTCCTTAAATTGACTGGACTTGGCTCTCTGGAGTTGACATATGTTCACTATTGAATCTGAAATATGATCATGGTGCTGGCCAGAGTTTTACCAGGTTAACTGTCTTCTCTCACCCACTTCTTAAATTTTTGTCTTTATCTGGGAAGGAGCTTTTTCATTTGTTCTGATTGCTGCTATCTTGCCTTCATAAGCAGGAATTATTTTGATGCTGAGATTTTTAGTGTAGAGAAAAAAACCTTTAATGTTGCCTCATTTCAACTCCTTATCCTCACTTTTAAACGGTTTAGGTTAGAGCCTGGGGCTCAGACGGATAGGTGTGACCTGGATTATGCTGTCTAGAGTAAATTCTAAGAGGAATTTTGCCAGTTGGGTTTAGTTAACTGTTGGAACACCTCTCACACAATAGTCTTGTCCCTTGAAACTTCCTAAAAAGTTGCCATTTTAGAACCAGAAATACTGGGTTGTGCAGATAACATTGGATGAAATCAAATGGCTCTGTTTATGCAGAAGTCAGACCAGATGATCATAACTTACCTCTCTCCACACATTATTTGTGAATAAATCTTTGAATCCACCCACTCCCATGACACGCTGCAGTCAAAGGGAGATACATCATAAATTCTACAGCTGTAGCCGAAATAGGAGGCAGCTTATCTGTATATTCCCTTACTATTCCATTGAAATACGTGTCCCACCATCTGGCAGCGTTCATCCCAGATCCATAGTAACCACATGGAAATGAAGGGCTCATCTTCCACGGAGTAAAACGGCTCGATACCATCTCTGTCTTCCTTTGTTGGAGCTGCACTGCTCCGTTCCTTTTGCTCTGTCTCACTGGCTCAGCTGGAGCAGTTTGGTTCTTCCCAACGAGTCCCAGCAGCCATCAATGCCTGGTCATACTCTCTGCCCTATTCATTAGTTTTTTCCCCTTTTGCCAGAGAAATTCTGGCCTGAGAGTTCATGATTTGGGAAGGGGAAGGGCTGAGCTCATTTTACTGGCAAGGACTGCTCAGTGAACTCCTTGCAGTTTATAATGTCTGCAACCACTGCCACTTTCCCCTTAGCAGGGCTGTGGTGTGGGATTCTGGTGGGAATGAATGGGAAATGGGTTGCAGTTGCTGTCAGGCACAAACATCAGTACATCTGTGCATGTGGTCATTGCAAGCTCTTGCTTTGTGTCCAGGACATAGGTTTTACATGGATAAACATCTCTTGTTCCCTCTTTCCTAGCAAGGACTATCTGACCTTAGGAGCAAGGTGGGAAGGATTAGGTGTTTATACAATTAAATTAACCAGAGCTCTGCACAAGTGCTCCTTTGTGTCCCTGAGACAGGCTCCTTCTTTCACACACAGCTCTTATTCGTCTTGGAGGTTTGTTATGCCGATAAACTTGGCTTGTGATGACTATTTATAGCAAAAGCAGAGAGCTGCTATGTTTTGGAAAATCCTCCGGTGTTCCTGAAGGTCCCTGCCTGGTTTGTGTTGAGGGGATATTCTTGGCTCTGGATTTCACCAGCCAGTGTGAGCATTAGCAGTCAGCAACAATGCCTGCAAGAAGCCTTTGGGTTCATTTTTCTTGGCAGTGGTTTTTTTTTGTTGGTTTTTTTTTCATTAGCTCAGCTTTGAAGCTATTGGGGGCAAAGTCACAGAGCAGCTGGAGGAGGGAAGGGAGACTCTACGTGCAGGAAATGTTAATGGGTTGATACAAATGAGAAGGAGCAGGAGGTGTGGACGGGAGGCAGCCCCACATCCCTGAACTTGTGTCCTGTGCCTGGGACCTGCATCAGTGATGTCACACGCCTCTGAGAAAAACTTTTTAACACCTCTGTCTACAAGAGGGGAAAAGAGATTTTGAATCTGTATTAAAGACTGAAATAGGGAGAGAAAAACAGGACAAGCTCTGGTGTCCATTGATTTTCAGTTCTTCCCTAAAGACAACAGGAGTTACTTTTTTAGAGTCCATTATGTTGAACTTTTGACCCATCCTGATTTAACACATTTTCAGGGTGAAAATGTGAAACAGGCTGTTATCTGGCAGGTCACACTGTCAAATTATCTTCTGCTACTTGAATGAAAAGTATTCAAGAATAGCTCTTACCCTTGAGTTCCACGTCTGGCCTAAAAATGAATGTACTTTGCAGCGTAGGCAGACTTTGATCCCCGGCTCATCACTGCTACTTGTACTTTCATGACAGGAGGCACAAAGGAATTTCTCTTCTTCTGCTCTGTGGGATGCAGGAGCAAGATATTATCCCACCTTTATAGGAGCAGAATTGATACACAGAGCAAGGGGAGAATAGGAAGGGACTACATGGCTCACATTTTATCACAGCCTTGTTTGAATCCACAATTAGACAAAGGGCAGCTGCGAGTGCATCATCAGTCCTGAATAATTTCTTTATGGAGACTGAAGACTTTCAGCAGAGGAAAAGGGGCTATCTGGAATGCATCAAAGCATTTTGTGGGAGCACTCATGTTTTAACAAATAAGGGAGCAGTTGGTGTGATGTCCCCTTCCTGGGAGCTGTATGTGTGATGCTGACTCATTTTTCTCCTACACTTCAGGCACTGAGCAGATGTTTTCTCATGGGACAGCTGACATCATCCTTGAGGCCTGCACTGACTTTTGGGATGGTACCGATATCTACCCCCTCTCTGGCTCTGACAGGTGGGCAGCTTTCTCATTTGGGGCATTCAGGAGCTGCAGATGAAATGCAGAGGGAACCTGGTCACTCTGTTAAAATTCTTTTTGTGATGCTTGTTAAGCTTTTTAAGAGCTTCAAGTAGGTTATGAACATGAGCCACCTCTGCTTGTAATTAATTGTTATCATAGCAGTGTAAGAGATTAGATAGCAACAAGCATTCAGTTGGACTGTAAGAGCAAGCCACTTCTTACTGTATCTGTTGGGATATTGTCCTCTTGTAAGTGGATTCTGACTGTTCTGTGTAGTGGGACTGAATTATAATCAGGTCATGCTGCTGGCAGAGAATTTTTTGTTGTTTTTCAAGAAAAATGTGTTGTCTTATGTGAAATGCAAAATGATCGATTGTGCCTGAACCAGTCCACACAATGCATCACACCCTTGGAGTCCTGCTGCAATCTCTGACAGTGTGTGCTGTATTTTCATCTACAGGTTGAATTGCTGTTCCTGTTGGCACAGCAGACCAGTAATGTTTAGTAATTGTTCTTCTAAATCTGCTTATCTTCAGGTGTGAAAAAACTCTCTCTGATCCTTTTTGGAATACTGATCATGTTACAAGCAAATGAAAAATCTGATGTATAATCTAATTTGTTACCTTTGTGAATTCAACTTAGAGAAGGAACCTTACCTTATTTCAGTGACTGAATATTGACTAAATACAGCTCCTGGGACCCAGACTCTGAAAGGGGATAAGATAAAAGTCTGCTACTGCAACTATCTCTGGCATAGATCCTATTGTCAGAGCTGTCAGTTCCCTCCTTGGTGTTCATCTCCCTACAGATAAATTATGTCTGATGAATTTAGCTTCTTCTGTCACGCAGTGAACTTCCTTGGAGTCATCTGGCAGCCATATAGAGCATATTATATTACTAAGTGTAATCGAACATCTCTGTGTTCATACCCATCAATCTGATGAGCAAACGGAAATATTCACCACTGCCCCTGCTGGAATATGTGTTCTTCTTGCCCTGCAGTGCCTTCATCTTGGAGAATGCCAAAACAGTAGGGAAAGGCCTCTTCAGACTTTCTAACCACTCTTTGTGGAAGACGTTTTTCCAGATACATGGAGCTGCAGCACACGTTGTCAGAAACACAGCACATTTTTGCTAACTTTGCCTGTTTTTTCTCTCTTCCATGTAGGAAGAAGGTGCTGGATTTCTACCAGCGAGCCTGTCTGTCGGGATACTGCTCTGCCTTTGCCTACAAGCCAATGCACTGTGCCTTGTCCTCCCAGCTCAATGGCAAGTGCATAGAGCTGGTGCAGGTGCCGGGGCAGAGCGCGATCTTCACGTGCTGCGACCTCCCCGGGACCACTCCCATCAAACAGAGCAGCCGGAGGAATAGCTGGAGCTCAGATGGTAGGTGTGTCTTCAGTCCTGGCTGTAACCACATCTGCTGCTGGCCCAGGGGCTGGATCTGATCAGTGTAGAGCCGTAAGGACATTGTTATTCAGAGTAGCAGATGGGAATTTGGAAGGAAGGGTTTCTGAAGTAGATGCGTTTTCAGAGGAAGTAACGATGTGGCAGCTGTTAGGGGTATTTCTAGTTAAGTTATTGAAGCTTGCAGAGAAATTCTTCTCCTTGTGGGAAGTCTGTTTCTAAAGCAGGCTACTGAGAGTCAAGACTTCTGGGTGTTTCAGTACTTGGTTTGCTATGTGTCTGATTTTATGGAAATCACATGTGATGGGCTTTTCAAAGGAATGAAGTGTGTGGTGCTGTGCAGCTATTATCCCTTGATGGATTTTGTTGCTGTACTGAAGGAACTGATTCCTACTAGATGAACTGTACATGTCCTTCAGAACAGCGGTGGAAACTGAGAAAGAAGCACGTACCATTACATAAATCCAGGAGGCTCTTTTGGAAACCCAGTCTTGACCTCTTTTTGCCTTGGTCTCCCATAAATGTGACTAGCAGGGTTTCCAGCAGCTGGGGACAGTTGTGACTGTTTTCAGAACACTTTTGAGTCCCACCTGTGGCAAGCCTTGCAACTGTGTGAAGTGTTTTATTATTTTGTTCTTCATGCTGCATCCAGCCCCCATTCACCACAGGCTGATGTGGTGATGGTGAAGGAACCCTGTCAAAGAGCCTTTGGAGGCTCTTTGGAAGTGTCTGCAGGGAACATTATTCAATTCCTTTGCATCAGCCCCTTGTGCTCTGATGCCACTGTGCCTCAGCTAGACTCACCATGTTGTTTAGGCACAGTAGGATGTGTTTAAAATGCACATGTGAACATTATGCAGCACACATCCTTGACCTTTCTACCCAAATTCCTTGTGACTGATCCCTGCCTTCTGTTTTATCTTTTTCCTTTCCACGCTTGCTGTTTCCCACTTGTGTTCTTGGTCTCGTGTGTGGGGATGTTCTGAAACTGCTTCTGTGACTGGGTATGCTGGGACAAATGGATGTCTCTTCATCTTTCCTCCTGTGTTTGTGTTCCTGCACGTTTCTGTGTCTGGATGCCGTGTCCTTGGGTGTCGCCTTGGTGGCCTCCCCACCTCGTGTCCTTTGTCTGATGCGCACGTGGCCCCTCATGTCTCAATGTGACTGCGTGTTGTTTGCATGCCTGAAGAAGGGATTGGGGAAGTGATGGAGAAGGAAGACTGTATCCAGGCTCTGAGTGGACAGATCTTCATGGGAATGGTCTCATCTCAGTATCAGGCCCGCCTTGACATTGTCCGCCTCATTGATGGATTGGTCAATGCCTGCATTCGTTTTGTGTACTTCTCCCTGGAAGACGAGCTCAAAAGCAAGGTAAGCTGTCTTTGCTGAACCCCCTGACCTTGCATGGCCCCTCGTTGTCTGACTGGAGAGTTTAACTCCAGTGCAATCTAAGGTTAATCTGATTCAGCCCACTAATGAGTCCAGAAGGTACCTGTGCTCCAGTGTGGCATCAGTCTGCAGTGCTGTGGCCTGGGCAGCCATCCTAAAACACTTCATCTGCTCACCCACAGGTGTTTGCTGAGAAAATGGGTCTGGAGACTGGCTGGAATTGCCACATATCCTTAACACCCAACGGTGACGTGCCTGGCTCAGAGATCCCCCCCTCCAGCCCCAGCCATGCTGGCTCCCTGCACGATGACCTCCATCAGGGTGAGAACTGTGCCTTGGCCACTCTGAATGCCACGTGTTTCCTGGGTGGGTCTTTTAAACCCATTCGTAGGTTCCTGTGTCCACACCTGACACCTGAGCACAGAACTGGATGGGCCTCAGGTGTGTGTGTGTAAGCGACAGCACTTTACATTTATAGCCTTTCTAGCCAGCCAGTACTAAGTTTTTGGAAACAGACATCCTTCTGTGCACCAGCTGCTGTGAATTTATGTCCTCATGAGTACTTCTGGTTCTTGCTGGGGCCCTGGTCAATCCACTGAACGTCCCTTGCCTGTGCATTACTCTTTTTTTTACTTCAGCTGGGATTTCTTTATTCTCTTCCCCTAGAAGGACAGCAGAACAGATAAAGTATCATGTCTCAAAAGAGCAGAGACTAGGCTCGCATATCTACCTCTGAACAGATTAGTCATCTAAAAATACTGCATTTTAGATGACTGAGTGGGAGATCTGAGTGTTGCTAACCCAGAAAATCAGGCCTCACGTTTCCTGGCTTCTGCAGCGCCACGTGCATGTCCCACGTGGGTGGCACAGGGGTGGCAGAGGCAGGTTTGTGATTATTGTTTATGCTGCTTCTCTCTCTGCTCCAGTCTCTCGAGATGATGTGGAGGGGCTTCTACTGATGGAAGAGGAAGGGCACTCGGATCTCATCAGCTTTCAGCCGACAGACAGCGATATCCCCAGCTTCCTGGAGGACTGCAACAGGGTGAGGCCCCCTTTCCCTGTACACCTTGTACTGTTGTCATGGTCAGGAGTGTCACCTTATTACTCCCAGAGAAAATTCCTCTTCGAAGCAGATTGACTGGTTTACATTGGGACTCCTGATTTCCCTCACCCTCTTCCAGCTTGGTTATCTAGAGCCTGGGAAATTTGGGATTCTCTTAGTTACTTTTGCTGAACAGCTCTTTCCTTTGGAGGAATGGAGGTTACTACACATGGGGTAGCCTTGAGAGCTGCATCTCAGTTCCTCTGGGTCCCATGGGCTGGGCAGGGAGTGGGAACATCCTCGCTTTCCATGCAGAGAGAAGAAACACTCTCCTCCAGCTGTGAGCCAGACTGGTGCTGCCCAGTGGTCAGAGTGTGAGACCAGCTCTTCCTGCTTGATAAAGACCTCATGCATGCTCAGCAGAGATTACAGGAATATCAGACATACAGATTTTTTTAAAAAAAATCTATTAGGCCTGGTTTTAGAAGGCAAGAAGCCTTTTTGCATTGCTGCAGGCTCATGTGGCTGCAATTGAAATAGATCCAGTTGCTGGGAGACAGCAGATGTGGAGGAGACTGGAGGAAATCTCTGGAGGAGACTCTCCACACAGGCAAAAAGTCCTTAGAAATCCTTGAGCACAGGTTTGTCGCACTGACCTTACAAACCCTGAGAGCAAGCACAGGCAGCTTGGCAGGTCAGTGTAGAACTTTATCAGAAAACTTTCGACAGTGGCTTCGGAAAGCCAGTTCTGTCTGCAGGAACGTGAATTTGTATCTGATCTGGAAGTTGCATAATTCTAGGAATCATCATTCTCATTTCAGCAGTTCCCTCTGAAATACCTCTCTCTCACACTCCCTGCCTTGTCTGTCCTTTCTCTTTTTCAGGCCAAACTCCCCCGGGGAATCCACCAGGTGAGACCTCACCTGCAGAACATTGACAACGTGCCTTTGCTGGTGCCCCTGTTCACAGACTGCACCCCAGAGAGTGAGTGGCCTTTTCCTACTCCTGTCCATTAATTCCTTCCCTGGCTTCTTGGTCTGGCTCATCCAAGTGTAGACATGGATGAAGGGAAGGGGATACATTCCAGAAATCTAGAAGGACATATTGATATGAATTACCCTCTGTTGCTACCTGTGGGGAGCCAGGTGTTAACTTACTTTTAGTGCAGCTGTTGCCAACTACTGAATTGGGCTGAGAACCACTCCTTTCAATTTCCATTCCTAAGAGACACAAAAGTAAACATCCAAAATGCTACTGCCTTTCATTAAATAAGTGTTATCAGTGTACCAGGAGACTTTGATCTCTGCTCACAACTGTTATATAACTCAGAAATCACTTCTCAGAAGAATTTTCCCTTGGCAGTTGCTGTTAACACCTTCTGCTGCTTTGCAGGTTTTGATTGCAGAAAACAGAAAGGACAAAATTTCTCTCTCTTTCTCTCTGAGGTGTTACTTTATCTAAGAAAGGGGCTGAGTGCTCAGCTGGCTAATACCTGCCAAGTCTCCAGTAAAAGTGTGGAACATCATTATGATTTGGCATTTTAGTACCTCTGGTCACAGTTTCCAGCGTGTCAATCACGGTCCAGTCTGCCTTCACACTTAGTGCCCAAATTTCCTCTTTCTCTCTTTGACAGAAGTGGCAGCTCCACACTTGACCCAACCCCTCACTGTGCTGCAGGCCTCTGTGCACCTGGCATTTAGTGAAG
Organism: Oriolus oriolus; assembly: GCA_013400235.1. Classification (NCBI taxonomy): domain Eukaryota; kingdom Metazoa; phylum Chordata; class Aves; order Passeriformes; family Corvidae; genus Oriolus; species Oriolus oriolus. The sequence continues at coordinate 471,070 of VXBT01001865.1, forward strand.
GTGTTTAGCAGGGAATCTGCGGAGGGGAGGCTTTTGGGGGCTTTTGTCTGCAGCTTTCTAGAAAATCCATGTACACACAGAGAGAGCACTGCACATAGACAAAACTAAAATCAGATCAAACAGCAGCTTGGACTTAGAGGCCCCGGGGATGTTGATAAATATATTGATAAAGGGTAGAGGTGACGTTGGGTGGGAGTGCAGGAACAGAGGCTGGCTCTGAGTATGGCTGAGTGTGGCACTGCTTTCGGAGTGGTTTGTTACATTCCCTCTGTTCCTTTAGACTTGCAACAACACTAGTGATGTGCTGCTGAGCAGAGTTTGAAACACTGTATTTATTTTCAGTTTGAATGATTTAGATTTATTTCATTCCTGCTGTTTCTAATGTGACCATTTGATGCTGAAGCTGTTTCCTGCACCCAGGCTATACCTACAGCTCTGGTCTGAAAAAGGCAAATCTCTGGGTCACAGTTGTCTGAACCACAGCTCAGTTCCTGCAGTGGCAGGTATACAGAGCACCTGGCCTGCAGTTCATTAACTGTCTAATTGTGTGCTTTGACTGTGGATCTCCCTGTACATGACTGGCAAGTATCAGTTGGGGCACTTTTAAAAGATCTGTTAGTTATCCAGATTGGAAAGGGTGTGGAGCACTGCATTTTTGTGTGCATAATGACATAACACACTATTGCTCCTTCTGTCCCTCTGCAGCCATGTGTGAGATGATCAAGATCATGCAGGAGTACGGGGAGGTGACCTGCTGTCTGGGAAGCTCTGCCAACCTTCGGAACAGCTGCCTCTTCCTGCAAAGTGATATCAGGTGGGGCAGGGTCTATTCATCCTCCATCTGCCTTGATCTCAGCCCGTACCCAGCCACAGGTCACGCCACACCTGTGGATTGTGCAGGGAGATGCTCACAATTGCTCTGTCCATTTGTAGCTGCATTTGTCTTCATTATGGAGATTTGGGGGTATTGGATGGGACGACTGCTTTAGGCCCTAGACACACAGAGGTGTTTCCATGTCTGAAAGGAAGATAACTCTCTTGCATGCTGGACTGTTGTGCCCCAACTGGCATTACAGATGCTTCCCATTGGGTGAAAGAGTGGAAATACCCCTCTCGATCAGCCAGTTTGTTGACCTTGTGCCACAAACCCAAATATGTTCATTATTTCTCTGTGAATAACTGAAAGTCCAGGGAGATTGATCCTAAATTCATGTCATAGCTCAGGCTTCTCTGCCTGAGCAAGGTATACAGAGCATGGCACAGCACAGTGTGACTTTCCAAGCTGGACTGCAGTGAGACAGTTTCCCCTCTGGGCTGAGGCCTTCCACCAACACCCCTGTGTTGTCCTTGCAGTATAGCCCTGGACCCTCTCTACCCATCCCGCTGCTCCTGGGAGACCTTTGGCTATGCCACCAGCACCACCCTGACCAATGGCTCGGAGGAGCTCACCCCGCTGCAGCTCTCAGGGCAGCTCAACAGCCTGCCCTGCTCCATGTCCTTCCGCCAGGAGGAGAGCACCAGCATCATCAGGCTCATAGAGCAGGTGAGCCAGGCAATCCCCTCTGCAAGGAGCAGAGCCAGGAGCTCACACGAGCACGCTGCTTGAGGTGCCCACGGTGCTGCCAGCAGGAGCTTTGCTTGTGTTTCCTGGCCTTTGTTCAGGAAGCACAACAGGGAGAATCTTCCTGCCTGGCCCTCCTGCTCCAAGGTGTATGGGATGGTTTGGAAATGGTGCCTTGTGGCAACAGAACATGAATGTTGCTCATCTGGATGAAGTATAATCTTGCAGAGGTCCCTAGCCAGACAACAATGCAATGTTAGGGAGGAGTGTAGCCCCAGAAAAGCCAAGAGTTTAAACAAACTTACCCTTGGCTACATTCTGCCTTTGCTTCAGAACCTCTCCATGTAGGCAAGAGACCTTCCCTTTTTGCTTTCAGTGTGTCCAGATCCTCTCCCCTCCCACTTCCCCTGCAGGCCGCATGTTCTGCCCCTGCCTGCCAATAACTGCTCTTGGCTGGCAGCTGCTCCCGGCAGGGCTCTGAGGGCTTGTGCTTCCTTCCAGGCCAGGCATGCAACCTACGGGATCCGCAAGTGTTTCCTCTTCCTGCTGCAGTGCCAGCTGACCTTGGTTGTCATTCAGGTGAGTCCTGGCCTGCCTGGGGACAGTGTTCAACTGAGAGGACAGGAGGGCTCACATGGATTTGGTTGGCTGCAGTGGGGCAGCCACGAGAGAGGAAAGTGGCCTTCAGTCAGGTTTGCACAGCACGTTTGGGGAAGTTACAGATGGAGACTTTGTGATCTCAGCCTGCACTGCCCCTGCTCCCTGACCCTCCTACATTTACTTTCAAACCCTTTTTCCCTGGAGATAAGCATCCCCTGCAGCTCCTGCCACGGGAACATATGGAGGGGCTGTGCAGTGGCAGCCCAGTGACCAGCTCATCCCAGTGTTTTGGGGGAAGACAGCAGCATTTTGGGTAACGAGTGTGTCCTAGCACTGCTCATGCTCTTCACTCTGGGTTGTTTCTGTCCAGTTCCTCTCCTGCCTGGTGCAGCTGCCACCCATCCTCAGCACCACAGACATTGTGTGGCTCTCCTGTTTCTGCTACCCACTGCTCAGGTGAGTCTGTCAGGGTGGAATCTCCTCCCACCCCCACAGGATGCACAGACCACTCCCTCAGCCTCACTGTGTCCATGCTAAAAGAAAGCTGACTTCACCCACAGCATGCTAAGAAGGCTGCAAGGGTTATTCCAAGCACCTGCTTTGACAAGGTGCTTGGAAACTGTGACAGGAGCATTTGTGTGCTGCTGTGTAAACCCCTGCCTTGTGTGATGGAGAGTCTGGGGTGTCAGGTGGAGGTCAGGGTACCACAGGTGGTTTTTTCTCCCTCATACATTTGGAGATCACTTCTCTGTCTGCACCTGCCATGAATTACACTTTTTACAGCATATGTAAAGATAAGTGCCAACGCTTCAAGCAGTCTGAGTAGGTTATTTGGGTTCAAATGTTAGACACAGATAAAAGCACAATAGTTCTCATGCTTGAACATGTTACTGAGACACTTAACTTACTTTTCTCCAGTATCTCGCTCCTGGGCAAGCCTCCCCACAGCTCCATCATGACCATGGCAACAGGAAAGAACTTGACTTCCATTCCCAAGAAGGTAGGTGGCCCCTCAGATTTAAATTGTCCACACATTTTTGTCTGCTGTTTTATCCCAGTGTTGATGCATAGCTGAGGCCTCGTGCCTTCGCAGCTTGCTCAGTAAATTGATCCATGGCATGAGCCAGGAAGGGAATCCCCTGTTCCAGCATGCCCAGAGGGCAGATCCTCAGTGCAGCATCTCATCTGTACTACAGCTTGTCTTTTGCAGCCACTGATTCTCTGGTGGTTCACGGGGAGGAGATTGTACTGTGACATGCCCTTGTCATCCTCCTTCCTTTCCCTTACTCACAGACTCAGCACTACTTCCTGCTCTGCTTCCTGCTGAAATTCAGCCTGACCATCTGCTCCTGCCTCATCTGCTTCGGGTTCACCCTGCATGAGTCCTGCAAAGGGGTGAACACCACCAGCCTCAACCTCACAGCCTGCTCCTCCATCATGCTGCACAGGTGAGCAACTGGCCCTGGAGCACACATCCTACTGCTCTTGCCCTTTCCAAGGAGAACTGATTCCAATCCTCTAACAAGCTTCAGCCTCTTGCGTGACCCACCAGGGCTGGGTGCTCTCCCTGTAGCCTTGACAGCTACATCAGTGCCCACTGTCACCTCCTGGTGCCAGGACAGCCTGAGCTCACACAGATCCCTCAGCTGTTAAAGGAGGACACGGCCCTGGTGGAAACAGGTCAGACAGTTAAGTGCCCACTGTTGACTTCTTTCCTGTGTCCTCTCATTCATTAGCAATGCTGATGGTGCTCCTGACTGGTTTGGGACATTTTCCAACGCTCTCCTGGTAGCCCAGAAGCTCACAGCTGGCCTGATTGTTTTACACACAGGTAAGTCAGTCCCTGTTCCCAGAACCCCATTCCCTGCTCTGGGGGCAAACTTGCATCCTCTGTCTCTTTCTTTGCCCCCTATGCCAGAGCACAAACTCCCTGACAGAAGCAGACACTGCAGTGGCCTCACGGCACAGGCACAAATTCCCCTATCTCACTAAACATTGCTCTGGCAGATAAAAGACAACACCCTCAGAACTGATTTTGCTTCCTACCAGCCTGGTGAAGTGCTGGTTTTGTCCAGTCTCACCAGGAGAGCCAAATCCCTTTTGCCTTCTTGAAAGTTAGTAGCAGCACCAGTAGCTCTCCAAAAATATTCCCTGCCTCAAAAGTGTTCATAGCCCTGCTGCTATTTTGTGAAGTACCCCATTGCCTTCCTCCAAAGGGCACTGGTGCAGCTGTGACTGTTTGAGAGCTGGAAGCCTTTTTAAACCCTCTGGAGGGGTGTGCAGCCATCTCCTGGCTGACCCTCATCACCTGCACCCATTGCCTGGCAGAGTAGATCCAGCTGCTCCCTGAGAACCCTAAAGGGTCTCTGCTCCCTGCCCCTCATGTCCCATGGTGCTGGGCAGAGCATTGTGTTGAGATGTGCAGGTGTCCAGTCTGATTGAAATGCTTCCTGATTTGATCTCCAGCTTTGGAGAGAGGGGGTTGCAGTACTTTTATGTCCCTCAGACCACTGAGGCAAGGCAGGGGTGCTTTGCCTGGCAGCTCCTTGGAAGAGCCCAAGTGAAAGCTGAGCAAATGCTCAGTCCTGTGCAGACAGCTCTGGGTTTCTGGCCAAATCTCTCTCTGGGCTGGAGCTTTCCTCTGGTGCAGTCCTGGAACAAGGGCACACCCACCCCTGTCCCACTCCCCAGGCAGGGGCCTTTGCCTGCTCTGTTTTAGCTCCTCAGGCAGTGAATAATTGTGTGCAGTACAACCACTGCACTGCCCCCAGCTGCATTCCAGGGACTTGGCATTGCTGTGAGGAGCCTGGTCTGAAAGAGCCTTGAATGGAAGGTTCCAGGGCTGTGAACCCCATATCCCTTAGGAGTAACAGGTGTTGAAGTACCTTGTAAAGTGCTGTATCTGTGTGTGATGCTAAATAATCCCCTTTTCCCTGCAGTGTTCATATCCATCACCCACGTCCATCGCACCAAGCCCCTGTGGAAGAAGAGCCCCCTCTCCAACCAGTGGTGGACGCTCACTGTGGCTGTTGTGTGAGTACCCCCAGGCCCTGGGGAGGTGTTCCAGGATGCTGGAGCAAGGAGGGCTCCAGGCCCACTCCAGCACCAGTTTGCTGGTGCTGAGGAGAACAAAGTACATGGCAATTGATCTCCACTGCTGAACTGGTGAAGGGTCTCTGTTGTGAGCGTTTCACCTGGGTCTGAACCCTGACCTGCAGATCCTGGGAAGCTTGTCAAGTCTGCTGAGATTTGCTCTGTCTGTTTTTAATCTTAGATTGCTAGGACAAGTGGCACAGACTGTGCTGGACCTGAAACTCTGGGAAAACCTCAATTCTTCTTTGACCTTTAACCACGTCTCCATCTCTCCGGTCTCATGGCTCCTGGGTTTTCTTTCCTTGGTTCTTGTAGTTATCATCAATGAGATTGTAAAGCTGCATGAAATCAGGTATGAGGGTTGAAGGATGGAGAGAAAGGGCTGGAGCCTCCCTCCAGCCTGGCCTTGAGCTGCAAAAATATGATGCCCAGGGAACAGGGTGGAGAAGAAAAAGGAAAAGCTGATTGCATTGTGTAAATCACCTGGCTATTGTGTGCAGGCCCATGTTCCACCTCCCAGGGAGGAAGCGCAGGGGAGGAAGGAGGGTCAGAGAAGGGCAGTGGCAGTGATTGGGAGCAGGAAGGGAGAACAAAATTTCCTTATCTCCCACCAAAGGGAGGGAGAGAGCCAAGGTCTGTGCAACACCAGTATGGAACTGGGGAGGGCTGTTCTCTCCATCTTGTCCCATGAGGACAGAGAGGCATTGAATCACAGCAGAGGAAATTTGCCTTCACACAGAGCCTGGACTGTGAGACTCGTTTTCACGGGAAGTGGCTGAAGCCAAGAATGAGCAGCAGGCAAAGTGACTGGCTGTTCTTCCCAGCACAGGGAGCAGCCAGAGCTGGGAGTCAACGCTAATGAACATTGATTCAGGAAATGGGCTGGGGAGGAAAAGCAGTGGGGGTTCCAGGGAACCCTGATGGGGATAGAGACACCATCTCAGTTCCTGGGAAGGGTTTCTGGACCTTTCTGTACCATGTCTGGTGTCCCTGGAGATGGGATTTAGCTGGATGGGGTAGGACTGACACCATGGTTGCTCCCTGGATTTGATTCCACTCTCAGGCTACTACAGGGCCCAGGCCAGGGGCTTCCCTGATTCTTGAGGCTGGCAGCTCAGGAATGGCAGTGGGGCAGTCTTGCCTTTCACCCTTCCACATACTGACTCTCTTCTTTCTTCTCCAGGGTCCGTGTCCGTTACCAAAAGAGGCAGAAGTTGCAGTTTGAAACCAAGTTGGGGATGAATTCGCCATTTTAAAAGCACCCAGCTCAAGTTCCCTGGAGCCAGGGCTAAACAGCCACCGGGAGAGTGGCTGCACCAAAGGCTCAGGGAGTTCTTCCTCACACATGCAAACCAGACAGCCTCCTGGCAAAACTACATGTGCACCTTCCCGGGCCCCAGGCAGGGATCCCCCCACAGGTATGCAGCCCCTCCCCAGCCTGCCAGGTACCCTCACAGGAGCCTGCAAGCTCTGGTGCCTGTTCAGGCTGCTCTTCCTTTATTTATTTATTGCTGGAGGTATTTGTTAGTATCACGGTGATGCTAAAATGAAGCGACTCCTTTCCTCTTTGTGAGCAGATGGGTTTCCTGGGCCTGGCAGGAGAATCTGGGACCAGTAGGGCTGCTGAAGCAGGAGATCTCTATTGAAACCCGTTTTGGTTTTCCATCTCTGCCTGCTCTCAGTGTGTGCGTGCCTGTGCATGCCCTCCCCGCCTCCCTGCCCTGTGTCCCAGGGCAAAGGAGCCATCCCTCTTGCAGTCCCAGGAGTGCTGGGAGCTCACATTCCCGAGGGGACAGTGGGAGGGGTCTCTGGGCAGCCAGGCTGAGCCAGCCCTGCCCTCTAGTGTCGTTGTCACAGCCATGTGCTGGCTGTGTCAGAAGAGGGATGAGACTGGACTTTGGGAAAAGCTGCCTGTGATCCTCTGGTCTGGTGCAGAGGGAGGGCAGCTCTGCCTGCCTGTAGGGAGCCAGCATGGCTCAGCTTCCTGCAGCCCTGTTGAACCAGCTTTTATCTTCTTTAACAACCCCCAGAGAGGTTTTATAGCTGTTCTCCTGTTTGTGATCCGAATTGCTGTTCTGCTTCAGTAATGTGCCTGCTTGAGAGAGCCACAGCTCCAGATAAAGCCTGAGCCCTGCCTATCCTGCCCTAGAGGGAGGGGATGTCTTTCCAGGCAGGATATCTGCAACTTGCAGTTATGACTAATACAGAGCTGGTGAATGGCTCCTTTCCCAATCCCAGGATTGTGCTGCATCCAGTACTTGCTCTCCAAGGCACAGGGAACCCCCCCCATCATGTCTGTCTGTGGTAGTGCTGGGAAGTCTCTCATCTCTGTGCTAATGCCTTCACACAGAACCACAGAATGGTTTGGGTTGGAAGGAGCCTTAAAGCTTGTTTTGTTCCACCCCCTGCCATGTACAGGGACACCTTCCTCTATCCCAGGTTGCTCCAAGCCCTGTCCAACCTGACCTTTAACAATTCCAGCAATGGGGCGGCCACAACCTCCCTGGGCAACATCTGCTCAGTGTTTTTCTGGAGGTCTCTTCCTTTGCCTGGGGGGACCCTCCCCTGAGGGCTGCAGCCAACCATGATCTGCCCCAGTGCAGCACACAAGCTCCTGAGCTCTGGCCAGGCCCCATCTGTACTGGGAGCACTGGTGCCGTTGTGGGCTGACAGCCGAGGCTCACGCAGGACCACATAGGCTTGGCTCCCAGAATATTTGCAGCTCGTGGAGATGTTGACTCTAGTTCTAAACACTAACTAAAGCTGGTAAATCCTGGCCCTGTTTTTGGTCCCAACATTAACACTACAATATTTGGCTGTTACTTCCCCTTTGGTACTCGAGATTAACCAGTGGCAGCTGGTCCCTCCTGGGCAGGCAGGGAGCTGGCTGGAACCCCCAGGCTCTGCCCTGCTGCTCCACCTCGTCTTCCTCACTTTTCAGCATAACCAGAGAGCACGGACACGGCTGAGTGTCTCTAAGCAATATCCTCACCCTGCTGTGGGGCTGGTAGAGGAGCAGAGCTGGCTACAGCCAACCCCTGAGCTCTGGGGACACACTGAGGATGCTGGAGGGGGGTAGCTAGGGGTGTTCCAAGCCCTGGACCCAGTTCCTGCAGCTGGGAGGCAGAAGTGGAGATCCCGTGCTGGCAGGATTGCATGGGACAGGGAGCCAGCAGCTCCCTGAGGAAGCACAGGGCTGCTCCCCTGTGCCACAGCAGTGTCTGCCAGCCAGGCTGGACTGTGCCATCACTCCCCTGGCACCTGCAGGGCTCAGGGAGAACAGGCTGCACCTTTCTCAGCCTCAGCTCACTAAATGCCAGCTCCAGATCTGTGACACCTGGCCCATGAGAAATCAGCTTTCCTTCCTGATACCAGGGTCGGATCACAAGTGGGATATGCTCTCCTCTGTGGCAGAGCTGAGCTGGAGTCAGAGGCAGCACAGAGCTGCTCACTGCTGTCCCAGCTTTCCTCCCACCCAGACCTCAGCTCTTGCCCTGTGCCATGAACTGTTGCAGGTGATAAAAGGCAGCAGATTCCAGGGCTTCCTGCTGGCCACACCTTCTGCTGGAGGAGGCACCTTCAAGGCTTCCTCCTCTGGGTGATCACAAATGTTTATTTTCCTGCATCCTCTTTCCCCTGCTAGACTTGGAGGGAGCTAAAGTGTATGAATGGAGCCTTTTGGATGGTCTTGCCAGTGCCACCCTTCCCTCAGCCACTGAAGTGTCCAAGGGTCAGGGTGCACGGCTTCAGAAGGAAATTTCCTACATCAAGATGTTTTTAAATGCTGTATATTTTATATTAAATTTTTTGGGATGTATGTAAAAATATTTCATTTGTATTAAAACTTGTAAATTGTATAAAAAAGAAAAAAAAGAAACAAACCCAGACCCACAAGCATCCAGCATATGAATGGCAATAAATGATTGTCTTGGATAACACACCCAAGAGTGGGAACGAGTTTGCACCCAGCAAAGCAAGGAGGTAAAAATGTCTGTGGCTGCTGGGGTCACAGGGTGTGAATTTCCTGTTGTAGGGACACAGCCTGAGAGCTTGATGCTCCTGGGATCCAGGTCTGGCCTTTTTCCCAGTTTCTGCTCAGCTCTGGGCAAATCTGTCCATCTCTGAACGCCTCTTCCTACAGAATAAGTTTGCTTACCTGGTGATTTCCTGGATCCCAGGCACTGCTTCAGTCGAGGCTGGTGGCACGGTTTGAATCCCTCTGGATGGATGAAAGGTCGGGGTGAGCTGAAGAGGCACTGGGAGCACTGGAGACAAGCAGTGGTGGGATAAGGAAGCCTGGGCTGCTTGTCCTGAGCAAAGCAGGCCCTGGGGTGACGGTGGCCACACTCTGAGCAGGCAGCAGGAGGGAGGAATGCTCTGCCTGGCACAGGGGCATAGTGGAGGTGTCACATGGGCAGAGCTGGGCACTGGGACACTGGGACACCAGCGCTGTCACCACATTACTGCCGTGGTGGTGAGACTCACACTGAACATCAGCCTCACTGGAAGTGACTGGGACTCAGCAGGGGAGATTATCTGAGGAACCCTGGAGCTCTCAAGGGACAGGATAAAGCTAATCCTTGATGGATTTCAAGCAGTGGGAGACAGGCTTGTGCCATTTGACACAAAGGACACAACTAGGCAAAACTATCAAAAGGGTAAAATATGCCCCACTGTTTAATAGAATTTAGTCTTAATGGATGTTAGTGGAAAACAAAACACATGATTAACACAAACAGAGCAGATGGTTTAAAATCTGTTGTCAGTCTGGTGATTACACGGGCTATTTTTTCCCCTCACTGTCTCGCTGCACGGAGCAGGTGCAGCTGGGGTCAGTTAGTCCCAGTTGCAGTGTACATAACTTACACACCATACAGTAGCTTCAAAATAGAGATCTAGAGCTCAAAAAATAGGCATTCTTCTGCAAAATCAAATGTTTAATTCCCTTATTGACAATGAGAGCAGCGTTGTGCTGCCCTCAGGTGGCTCAGACAGCGGCAGCTCCACCCCAGTGTCCTCTTATACCTGACCCAAGACCTGCAGTTCTGGTTAGTAAATATATATAATAAATCACATTTAAAATATATACATTGGCCTTATAAAAAAAAACATTTACAGTTTATCAACATTGGAAAAAAAAATACCTAGGTTGTCCCAGGTTGACTCGTGAGAGTAAAAATCAGTTTTAAAAGGTTTCTGTGAACCTCTTGATAAAGTGCCACTGGTTGTAGCTGTTTGAAAACATCACGTTCATGATGTGGCACTCAGACACGGGCAGTGGATACACTCAGTGTGGAACAGAAATCAGAGCCAGGGAAGAAGTGTCTTACCCGCCTCACACTGACCTCAAGTCCCGGCCAACAATAGGATTTTAGGTTTTTTCAGGGCTTTCTGTCTCTGCTTTTTAGCCTAGAAGCCAGGCTGGCACCTCTTGCCAGCCCAGCCCACGGCGCAGCTGCCCTCAGGAGCAGAGACCCTCAGGAATGTTCAGGTGGGCTTTGCTGCCCTTCCCATGCAACAGCACCGGGGGCTGCAAACAGTCCAATCCAGCCACAAACTCCCAGCAGGACTGGGAAGCAGCTGCCTTCTCAGCCACCTTCTCCCTCTCCAGTTTGGTTTTGCATTGGTGATTTTTTTTTTTAAAGGGGAAATACGTGGATTTTTCTTTCCCTTTGTTTGGAATTTTTGTAGCAAATGGCACTTCAGCACAATCTTCGGTTCCCTTCTGGTGCTCCGATGCTTTCATTTGCTTGGCATGCCGAGCGCGAGCCAAGTTCGGGGCTCTTGGACATATTTAGCCATGCACTACTGAGCAGATCCTGCGAGAGAAATCTGTCTGGGAGCGATGCAGCCGCTCCTCCCGCCTGGATGCAGGGAGCTCTCGCTGCCGTTCCCCCGCTGCAGCCACGGGCTGTGGCTGCATCCAGCGCGCGGGAGCTGCTCCCGAGCCGAATTCCCCCGGAGCATCCGGGGTCAGCTCCCCCGCTGGGCTGCAGAGCCGCGGGGAAGGATCACATCCCAAACGCTGCTACTGTTGAACAATGCTCACGGCGGGGTTTGTGCCAGCAGCTCCCCGCAGGGAGGGGCACTGGGAAAAGGGACTGTTTTCTCCCAAAAAAAAGGATAAGGGAGGGGGAGAAAAAAAATTAAAAAGCATTAATCACGCTGCTGCTTCAGTCTGGGAGGACCAGGGTGGGGGTTTGCGTAGGCACGGTGTTGGCAGGGGGCAAACTCCATTGAGCAGCACGATCCAGACAGACTGGCCCAAATTCCCAGGTTTTTGGCACTGCCATCACCATCCTCATCACTCTGGGAAGGGGCAGGAAGGGCTGTGACGGAGCATCCGCTGCTCCGCAGGCTGTGCCAGCCCCATCTCGAGGGGTCTGTGGGTCCCACTGGAGGGATTTCGATCCACTTGGATTTCACGCTGGCTGACGCTGACGCGTTTGGAAAAGCGACAAATAAAGCAGAAAGGTTCCTTCTCGCTCCATAAGCTGCCAAAGTGCGACAAGCCCTGTCTTCTTTTAGCTGCTGTCAGGCCTGGCCGGGGCTGGGGCTGCTCGGTGAATCGCCAGCTCGGTGGCGGCTGCCCGAGGAGGTCTCTCCTGTGACACATTGTTGGCAGGGGATAAATAATAAGAGGCAGGACTCAACAATGCAGCGGGGAAAGAGAAAGGTCCCTTGTGGAGGCTCCTCAGCTCTGTGCAAGGGAACGAGGGCTTCTCTGTGGCCTCCAGGACTGCGTGTGCAGCCCCTCTGGGCACTCCTCCTGCTGCCAGTCTGGTGGGAAATGCTTGACCCCCTCGGAAACCCACCCAAGGCCACGCTGGCACGTGTGACACAAGAGCCAGGGGTGGGCAAGGAGGGCAGCTGTGTTCCCAGCCACAGTGCAAAGTGCAGGGAGGGAGGCGGCTGGAGAGGCCTGCAGGCACCACTCGGTGCCAGATTCTTCCCCCATCACGAGGGGCACTGGTGGAGCAGCCGGAGGCAGGGAGGGGAAGGAGGGAGCAAGCCTCAGTCCAGCATTGCGTCCAGCTGGTCGGCCAGGTCGTCGAACATGTTGCTGATGTCTTCCAAGATGTTCTTGGCTGAGTGCACGGTCCCAGGGTGGCTGGGGAGGAAAGGGAGAGTCAAAGCACTACCCAAAGGCTGCAGGTGCTGACGGGGAAGGTTTGGTGAGGCTGGACCAAACCAGCAGCAGGAACTCGGCACGGAGCTGGGCTTGAGCACGTGTGACCTGTGTGGTGCAGGCATGAAGTGCCCATGCACAGGTCCTGCCCTCCCTGGGACCTTCCCAACCCCACCTCAAGGGGCCCAGCCCCAGCATTTCCCTCACCTCTCTGACTCCTCCACTGTGATCTTCTTCTCTGCTGCCTGCAGCGTGACAGCCAGGCTGGAGTTGGTCTGCTCGAGCCGCTGCTGGGCCAGTGTAGCCCCTGGGGCAGCTGCCAAAGGCTTTGCTGACACCTTGCTGCCCGTTTCCAGCGTCAGTGAGCCAGGACCAGGCAGAGACCCGATCACATCTGGCACCGCCTCTGTGGCCGCCCAGGGAGCAACAGTGTGGCGGGATGGCTGCAGGACCTGCTGGTAGATGGTCTTGGGTCCAGAGAAGACGAGCTTAGTGGATGCCACGGAGGTGTGCTTGGCAGGGACATCTGCAAAGGAAGGGGACTCATGGTAGGTGGTGACACAGGTCCTCCTCACCTCCCACACCGACATGGGAGGGAGCCCCACCACCACCTTGGAGACAGCTCAACAAACCCCCATACCTGGAGTGGGTGTCCTCACCACGGCCGTGCCAACCAGCTCGGTGGGGCTCGGGGCCTTCTTCATCCCTTTCTCCAGAGACAAGATGCTTTTCTCTATCTCAGCAATCCTGAACTCCACGCTGTCATCGTCAAAGGCATCCCCGGCCAGCGCGGGCCGTGGTGCCGGTGGCGGGGCGGGGGGACCAGCGATGCTCACGGCTTGGGCCTGGGCATACTGGGGTGTCGGGGAGCCCCCCGCCTCCGCCTGCCCCGCCATGCTGAACGCCTTCAGCACCGCCTGCAGCGGCTCCCGCTCCCTGAAGCGCGGCCGGCGCTTCACCGTGTCCGACTCGGTGAGGTTGAACTCCAGCACGGGTGGCTCCTTGGTCACAGTGGGGGCTGCTGGCTCCTTCCCAGCGGAGCCCGGGGGCTCTGCCGGCTGGGAACCAGGCTCCGTGTCCAACACGGCCGTGTCGGCCTTGGTCTGCCCGCTGGGCTTTGGCCGCTGTTTGATGGTTAAATTGCCTTCTTCTGCAAAGGGGATGCACTCACTGGAGCTGTTCTGGGACGATGAAGAGGACACCCCCGGCTTGGCCTCCTCCTCTGTGTCCGAGCAGGCATCCTCCCGCTCACCCTCCGCAGCCACCTCTGTCATAGGAGCGCTGGGCTCGCTCACTGTCCGTCTCCGTGGCTTGCCGCTCTCAAAGGGGTCCCTGCTGCCATCGGAAAGCGTGGCACTGCTGGTGTCACCGCCATCGTGGGACTCCTCACCCACATCTGCCCGGGGGAGACAGTCCTGAGTCAGGTGCAGCGGTTTTGGGGCCACGAGGGGCTTGGACGGACTGGCACCTGGCGTTCCCTCCAGCGCAGCTGCCAGGCTCTTCACTGTCCTGCCACGGCCGGCATCGCTGGGGGTGGCACCTGCGTCAACCACATCCTGGGGGGCTGCGGGCTGCCGCTCAGGGTTGGGGGGCTGCTCGCCATCTGCCTCGGCAGCGAGGGCGCTGGACACGGAGCTGAGGCGCTTGGGAGGTGGCGGCGGAGGGCCCTTGCGCTTGGCCCGGATAGCGAAGGACTGGCTGCGGGTCACCTTGGTGTCCGCCTGCAGACAGGCCCGTGGCATCTGGCTGCGGCCCGGCCGCCGCGTCAGCGTGGCGTAGGAGCCCAAGGTGCTGCTGGGGGCCCCCTCCTCCTCCTCGTGCTCCCCGTCCGACAGCGCGTAGCGGTTCAGGCTGTGTGAGCGCTTCTTGTGTTTCAAGCCTTCGCCCCCGTTGTGCTGCTGCTCCCCGGCCGTGGGGGCTGTGGTGGGCGGCTCCGTGGGGCCACACTGGCTGTGCAGGTAGGAGAAGCCTTTTTGGGCTGACGTCTGCAGGCTGCTCTTCTGTCCAGGGGAGATGGAGGGGTGTGGGTGTGCCAGGGCCTTGGGCTGCTCTGCTCCCAGGACGGATGGGACCGTTGGGGATTTCAGGGAGACGTGTGGGTACATGAAGACATAGGGGGCTGTTCCCTTGCTGGGAGTCTGGGGAGGAGTACAGGGAGTGACCGCTGGAGTCCCGGCTCCTTTCTGAGCCGTGGGCCGGGCGTACTGATCCGTGCCTTCGGGTAGCTTCCTCTCCTTGAGGGGGCTGCCCCCTCCGCCATTGGCAAAGCCATTCAGCCCCTCAGGGGACACGAGCTTCCCGTAGGGCTCGGGGCTGGGCCGGCCTGGCAGGCTGGCCGGGCTCTCCTTGCCGCGGGGGGGTGCACAGGACTGCCCACTGCTGCTGCTGCTCTCGCCGCTGCCCAGGCTCTCCTGCGAGGGGCTAGAGAGGCGCCGGGACAGCACATTGTCCTGCGAGTGCCCCGAGCCCCGCGACCGCACCCCGATGCTCTCCTGGCTCCGTGACATTCCCTGGCTGCTCTTGATGCCGAGTGTCTCATGGCAGCTGTTGGACATGGCTGTCTGGAGCTCGTAGCTGAGCTCGCTGTCCTGGAAGGTTGTCATTTTGGGCGTGTGTGGGGACTGGCACTCCCCATTCTCCAGCGACTCGATGGTGACGATGTCCAGGGAACCGGGGACTTTGCGTCTTGCCAGAGTTGCTTCTGCTTGGTTGAGGCTTTTGCGGAGGTCTCTGAGCTTCTTGACAGCCAACATGATCTTCTTCTGGTGGCCTGCAGGAAGGAAAGGGATGTCAGGTCAGCTCCAGCCCCCAAGGCCTTTGTTTCCTGGCCAAGAAGAGCAGTAGTTATGTCACACGCCAGGGCAAAGGATTTGGGGTTATCCAAACCCTGCCTATGGGAGGAGACAAACTACTGCTGGCATCTACCTGGCTGGGCCCAGCTCCAGCTGGCCAAGGAGTTCTCAGGGACAGCCAGGAACTGCCCTTTCTGGGTGCTCAGGACATGCCTGCACCTCCCAGCCTGAGGGAGAACGGGGGCGGGGGATAGACCTGGGTGGGAAACTTGACTGTCCTGGGCCACCCCAGCATGGCAGGAGGCACTCACCCAGCTTGTTGATGCCAATCTCTTGCAGATCCTCCCATGTCAGGTCCGTCACGATGGTGATGGAGTCGTAGCCATTGTTCACCAGCTTTTTGTGGTACTGGGGCAACCCAATGGCACTGAGCCAGTCCATCAGGTCAGCCTGGAAAGAGCCCGGAGCCGCTGCTGTGAGCATCAAGGAAGGGGCAGCACCTTCAGCATCCCCTCCCTGTCCCTGCCCAGGAGACTGTGTTTTTAGGGTGTCTCTGACTGCTTTAATGCAGTCAAAGCCATTGCAGTGTGTATTTACTTACAGACCCCATCCTGTCCTATGCTGGGGTCAGAGAGCTCTGAGAAAAGATCTGGAAAAAGGGGGTGACCAAAGCCTCAGTGCCAGAGACTCACCGGGATGTAGTTGGGCAGCCACTCAGCAATGCTGAGCTGCCCAATTTCCGTGGAGATCTTTTTCCTGTGGCCTGGTTTGGTCACGCCAATGGCTGTCAGATCCTAATGGGAGCAGAGTGGGGCCGTGGTCAGTGGTGGCTCAGGGAGCTCGGGGCACTGGGCACCCACTGCTGGCAGCTCGGGGTGGGGAAGGACCTGCCTCACCTCCGGGGTCATGCGGCTGATGGTGGGGACGTCATAGCCGGCGTTGAGGAAGTTGACAGTGTACGACTCCAGCTGGAACTCACGCAGCCAGTTGTAAATGGCTTCTGCATCCTGGGGAGAGGACGGGACACAGAACAGCCCATGACAATGGCTGCAGGGGCTGGAAGCACCTGGCTGCCCCAGTGAAGATGACAGGATCTCCCTGGGCAAGACCCACTTGTCCCCAGTGTCCTCAAAACCCAGTTCCTCATGTCCCCGGTGCAGTGAGAGCTGGGCTGAGTGCCTCAAACATGGCCCTCTCACCCAGCACACCATTCCCCAGCTGTCCCAGTTACCTTCCCCTCGAGGAGCTGCTCAGGACGCAAGAACTGGTGGGAGAAGACCCTGTCTCCAGGGGGGCAGCTGCTTGGAGTCTGGAGGCCCTGTGGCCCTGGCAGAAAGGAGAGAGGAGAACTGTCACAAGGGCACCTAAACAGCAAACAGCCCCTGGGGCTGGGGGGACAGCTGTCCCCAAGGCCCCATGGAGTTGGGACAGCCCTCACCTGCCGGGGAGGTCCCATTGCGTGGCTCTGATCCCAAAAGGTGTTGCTGGAGGTCATCACCAGTGGAGGGCAGTGGCTGAGGGAGAGGAGGAGTGAGTGGAGGAAGGATCCTGCTCTGGAGACCAGCTTTGTCACACCCCCAGGAGCAGAGTAGGGGTCCCCATGCTGGGCTGCTGGGCACAGCTTCACCCAGCAATAGGCTGGTCCCCAGCAAGAGATCTGGGCAGGATTTGGCCCAGGGTCTTTTATTATCCTCTCAGGTGACACAGCACATGGTGGAGATGCTGTGTGATTCCAACCACAGCCTCCAGGCTCCACTCAAAAAGGCCAGCTGTGCTTTGGGGGACAACTGGGGACCACCCCCGGAGCATCTCCCTGCTGAGTCCTGGCAGCAAGTAGGTGTTTGGTGTACGATACTTAACTCCAGCAGCCCCTTCCTCTGCTAGGAGGGGGCATGGAAGGGGATGGGGCTCCATCACCAGCCTGAGCCAGCACAGGGAAGCAGCACAGGGGAGCAGGGGCTGGTGCCTACCCTGGCATTCTCGATGAGGATGCTGGTGCTCTGCCCATTGGTGCCCTCGGTGCTCTGGCCGCTGCCGGCGCTGCGGATGCTGCCGATGCTGCCCTCGCTGCCCACGCTGTTCCTGTCTCCTGCTGCTCGGGGCAAGCAGGGAGCCCGTCAGCAGCACCCCGGGATCGGGGGTGACACAGGGCACAGGGGTCCCCAGCAAGGACCCGTGTGCCAACACAGTGATGCCAGTAAAAAACAGTCTCCCACAAGATCCCTCTGGCCACAGACGATGCATCAGTTCCCTCCCACCTCCCAGCATGCACAACACAGACAGGGTGACCTGGGCTAGCAAGGGACACACAGAGGGCTGAGACACAGGGAGAGAAGGGGCTGCTCTAAGGGCTCCCCAAAACTCCCTTTTCCTATATCTGCTCCCTCTCATCTGGCTGCTTCCCCATGGAGAGGTGGGAGGAGAGTCTCCTCCTGTGCCCTTGCCCAGGCAGGGCTGGGAACAGGGGAAGGTCTCCAGCCCCTCTCCCTCCCCAGGTGCTCCCCTGACCTGAGCTGTCAGGGCCTGGGGCCGTCCGGGTTAGGGTGAGGTGGCCAAAGGCCGCTGGGCCGCTCGGGGCTGCCGGGTGCGGACACTCGTCGGGGAGGTGCTGCAGCCCCCCAGGGGGGGCCGGGAGGGCCCCGGGGGGACCCTGGCGCTGCTGCGTGGGTGCCACGCGGGGGACAACCATGCCTGCATTCAAAGACAAAACACGCGCGGTCAGAGCTCATGCAGGAGGCAGGGAGGGGGGCAGAGCTGAGCCACAACCCCCGGATCAGTATCCCACCCATGACACACCCCCTGAGTCCTTCCCTTCCCCCCTAGCTAGCCAGGGCTGCAGGGCCTGTCCGACAGGAGGTGCTGGGAAGGCTGGGAAGGTTTCACACTGGGGACTGTCCCCATCATGCCCAGGATGGCCACTGACCTGTCCGCTTGCTGATGACTTCAGCAATGGAGGGGGGGAAGTACCCGACCCGGTCGGTGCCTTTCTGAGCGTCGTGGATGTGCCCCTTCCATCGGCCATCTGGATGCTGCTCCAGGACCTGCCATGGGACAAGAGGGATGGGGCTGGTACCTGGGGCCATGGTGGGGCAAGGGGATGGGAAGCAGAGAGCAGCCTCACCGTGATGACATCTCCTGCTCGGACATTGAGAGCAGTCGGGTCATGGAGGTTCCAAAAATCCTTCAAAGCTCGGACCTTCAGGATTCCTGATGCCTCTGAAGGCAAGGGACACAGGAAGAAAGAAGGTGCCAGAGCATAGAGAGGAAAGACAGGAGGCCAGGGAGGGAGAAGGAGAAAGCATGAGCGAGGAGAGGAGAGAAGAAAACATTAATAATGCAGGAAGGACTCAATCCCCAGACACTGCCCCACATGTAGGATGGGGGCACATGTGAGAGGGGACTGGGATGCTGGCACTGGTTTAGGCTGTTCAGGAGCACTGGGAACCCAGGCAGGTCCCAGGGGGAAGAAGCCCCTCTCAGTGCTGTCCCAACCTCACCTCTCAGCAGCTGCTTGATGTCCTTGCTGGCATGTGAGGTGGTGAACTGGTTGACGATGTCCAGCGCTGTCTGGTTGTAGGTGTTCCTGATGTTCACATCGACACCGCCCTGCCCAGGAGGAAACATGGTCAAGGCCAGATCCCTCCCTGCCACCAGACCCAAGGGAGGCAAGGGACCGAGGGGAAGGGGTGCTGGGTGACCCCCAGGGGCTGTCCCCCCACGCAGCCCTGTCCCCACCGCGCTCACCTCCAGCAGGAGCCGCACCACCTCTGTTTTGCCGTAGAGCGCGGCCTCGTGCAGGGCTGTGCCGGTCTTTGTCTGCTTGTTGATCTCAATCCCAGCCTTCAGCAGCTGCCTGGTAGGAAGGAGGGAGAGGCATGAACAGCAGGACATGGACATCAGGCCCAGGCACCTGCCTGCTTTGCGATGGGAAGGGGATAACACCCTGCATTTGCTTTGGGGCTGAAGCCTGCAGGAGGAAGGTGTGTTTGGGAGGAAGCGGGACTGAAGCCCTGATGGGTTTTCCCAGCCCAGGGCAGGGAGTTACCTGATGATCTCCTTGTGCCCGTTCTTGGCTGCCAGGTGCAGCGGAGTGGTGTAGTTGGGGTCAGTGGCATCCTTGGATTGTCCTTCCAGCAGGGCAACACACAGATGGCTGTTCAGCAGCAGCTGGGCCACCTGCATGGGACACTGGTGAGCAACAGGGTGCAGGTACCCCCACCCACCCTCACCATCCTTGGGGCCAGCCCACCACTCCCCATCCTGCCACTCCCTCCCATCCACAGCCCCAGGCTTGGCTGGAGCTGGACAGCGCTTGGCATGGCCACACTATCGTGAGGGGCTGTAAAAGGTCACAACAGCCAGAAATAGTCTTCCCATAATCAGGCTTTTCAGACCAAGCCCTAAAAACCTGCAGTCTCTCCAGCCCAGAGCAACTCTCAGCATCTCAGGGCAACCCAGAGGCACAGAGGAGTTATTTTTACTGCCCTGTTTATAGCTGCAGACATTATAGATACTCCAAAAATGGAAATATCCCCCTGGTCCCCTCCCAGAGGGGCACAGAACAGTCTGGCTGGCCATGCTCCAGCCCAACCCAGTGGTGCTGGCTGGGCCAGGGTCTCCCAGAGCATGGTGTGGCCCTGTCCCCACCAACTGTGCTGGGAACCTGGAGTAGAGCTGGATGCTCAGAGCTTGCTGGGATTAGCCAGCTCAGCCTATCTGTGCTTAACCGTGAGCAAAGCTGCTGTGGGTGGGGGGAGGCTGTGGAGAACGGAGAGCAGTTCCTGGCTTCTCTCCCAGCCTGATGCTGCCCTGCTGCGAGGTCAGGGACAAAACCCACGGCTCCCAGGTTCAGGATCCAGCCGTGTCTGGCAATGGGAGGAGGCAGGTGCTGCCTGCCAGGCTCTGAGTCTCGTGGTGGAGGGAGAGCAGTTGTGGCCAGACCCAGCGCTTTGCTCCTGGAGGAGCCAGCGGGTTCCAGAGCTGCCCCCGGGGAAGCCCCTGGCGCAGGGCAGAGCCCACAGCACCCACCTTCAGCCGCCCGAACTCGCAGGCCAAGTCCAGCGGGGTTTTCTTCGCCTTGTTGATGAGGCAGGGGTTGGACTGGTGCTGGAGCAACATCTCCGACTGCGGGGGAGCAACGTGGTGCAGGGGCTCAGCATCACCCCGCAGCCCTGCCTCCCTCCCACCCGGCACGGCGGGGTTTGCCCCCACCCGTGCACCCCAGAGAGCCCCGGGGAGGGCCCACGGGTGGCTCTGGGCTCTCACTTACCACCTCGTAGTGGCCGTACTGCGCCGAGAGGTGCAGCGGGATCTGCCCGTCCAGCGAGGCCATGTTGACGGAGGCGGCGGCGCGGAGCAGCACCCGCACGGGCTCCACGCGGCCCTGCCACGCCGCGTAGTGCAGGGGCCGCATCCCTGTGGGCAGCGGGGCTCAGCAGGGCCGGACACGGCCCCCGGCCTGGCGCAGGGGGCTGAGCTGGCGGCCGGAGGGGCCGTGCCCGGGGGTCAGCCCTTACCGTTGCTGTCCTTGATGTCGACGGTGGCCTGTGCCTCCAGCAGCAGCGAGATGAGGTCCAGGCTGCCGCCCAGGGCTGCATGGTGCAGCGCTGAGAACCTGTGGCACAAGGCAGGGCTCAGCCCGGCCCCCAGCCCCACTGTGCTGTCCCCACAGCCACCCCCTGCACAGGGACGTGGGCTGAGGGCTGGGATTGTCACTGGCTGTTCATGGCTAAGTCCTCCCCGATTGCCCACTCCCAGTGCCTCAGATTTCCCATAGCAAAACACTGATAAATCCCTCCAAGCTGTCTGTGCCCCAGGGCTCAGTGAGGGATGCAGGCACACTGTTCACCTTGGGAAACCCCAGGGAGAGGAATCCCTCAGCCTGTGCCCTCTGTTGGGGGAAACAGGCAGGACGGAGAGAGATGCATCTTCCCTCTCCATGGAGCAGCCAGGCAGTCCCAGCACTGCTCACACCATCCTGCAAATGCATCAGCCCCGTGGCCACTCCTGCCCCCTGTGTCAGCTGCCCCCTCCCCATGCCAGCAGGGCTGCCAGGAGCCCACAGCAGAGCGTGGGAGGCCGCCGGTAATGAAAGAGCCCAGTGTCTTGGGGCTGTGAAAGGGGCCTGTCTGCCTGGCGCTCCCCCCGAGCCGTCACGTGAAGGGCCAAGGCCAAGCGAGGGGTCCCTGTGCCACTGGGGATTAGCTCGTGTGCCGCTCCAAGGGACCTGGGGGCTCCTGACAGCGCCAGTGTGGGGCTCCGATGGGCTCTGCAGTGTCCCAACCCAATGCTGGGGATGCAGCTCGTCCAGCACGGCTCTTCTCATCATCTGCAGTCCCAGAGCATCCCCAAATCCCTGTGCAAGTTAGTGCTGAGACTCTGCAAGTCTCAACACTAACCCCAGCAGAGAGGGCTGCTCCCTCCTCCAGTACACCCACCACATCCCTGAGCCACAGCAAAACCTCTGCCTCAAAGTGTGAATGTGGGGGGTACAAAATCCCCCTGGCCCAACCCTGTGGGGTCCCACTCTGCCCTAGGGTGGCTGCACAAACCCACACTCGCCCACCCCGTCCTCTCCAAGCCCTGAGCAAGGTGATGCTGAGGACACCACCAGCACCATGGCTCTCCCAGGACACACACTGCCACCCCCATGCTCGTGTTTCACCCCTCCATCATCCCCTTCCTGTGCCCCAGTGAAGCTCAACGCCCTGCCCGTGTTCCTCGGGCAGAGAACAGACCCTTTATCCCAGTTCCCACCATCAGCCCTCCTGGAACTGCCCAAGCACAAACCCTGTGCCTTATCAGAATCAGACCATTGCTTCTATTATTAAATTCTTTTTCTATTAAGCTCCATCTGCACAGTATTATTTTAAGACGGAGCCATCCTGCAGGTTCCCAACCCCCCGCTGGCCTGTTCGGACTCATCATGGACACCTCTTCCTACAGAGTCCTCCAAAAGAAAACATGTAGAAATTAGGTACAACAACAGCACATAAAAACAATGCTAATGACTGACAGGTCAGAGTTAATTCAATAAGAATAATGCGCTTATTTATTTTACGGGCCTTTGTGGTTTCTTTAACTCTCAGTACCCAGCTTATTAAATACTTGGATTTTGGAAGTGATGAGCTACACAAATATGCTGTGGTCACTTGGCAACCTCATCTTTTCTTTCTCTAACTCCCCCCAAAACAATGGATTTTGCTTTTGGGATATTAAACAGAGGCACGAGCACGTGCAGGTGCTGAGGCTGGCTGGGTGCTCCTCGGGGCTTCAACCTGGGGAAACAGGGCACTGGCTGGACATGCTGCCATCCCTATTCACCCCCATCCCCACAGAGGGGGACACAGCGGGGATTTATGAAGGATTTTCAAGATGGATTGAGAACAGCCCTCAGCTTAGATCCAAGCAGGCATTGGTTCTGCCTGTGCAGGGCTTGCCCTGGCTCTGGGATGTTGTTGTTTTCCCCTGGAAGGCTGTATGATACCCTGAGCTGCAGGACTGACTGGATACTGGGGAGAGGAGCCCACCCAGGCTGGCAGCAGCACCCAGCACCTTCCAGGGGAGCACTCACCCGTCCGCATCCTGGTAGTTCACGTTCAGGCGCTTGGCAGATCCCAGGAGCTCTGCAGAGACAAGAGGTGAAGGTCAGGGCAGGAGGCAGAGCCTGCAGGCCCCCAGAGGAACCCCACCCCACAGCCACACCGACCTCCCAGCGCGCAGAACAGTGCCTGGCCCATCCTGGGGGTCTCTCCTCTACTCTCCTCTACCTCCACATTCACCTCCACGAACCCTCCATGGGCTGACCCAGCTCAAGCTCAGCACTTTCCTCTCTCCATCTCTCCTGCTCCTCTCTGTGTGCCCCCGGGATGGGTCGGACCCCGCAGCTCCTGCCACCCTGGCTCAGCAGAACAGCGCTTCCCTCCCCTTTATAGGCACTGACACCCCAAAACTGCTGAGTGGGGCCATTCTGCCCCCCACTCGCTCCCTGTGCCTGCCACTGCCACTGAGCCCTGGCCCACAGACCACATGGTTGGCATTTTTATGGGCAGGGAAGAGGCTGAAGCTTCCAGCTGTGAATGCAAGGATTGTGCTACCTCGGATATCCCCATCTCCCTGCCCAGCCTTCCCTCCCCTTCGGGGACCCAAGGATTGTGCCACCTTGGATATCCCTATCCCCCTGCCCAGCCCTCCCTCCCCTTCGGGGACCACTGGGCAGCAGAGGATGCTCAGCCCACCCTCAGCACAGCCTCACACCCAGTGCACCCCCAACTCCCTGCTCCTTCCCGCAATTAATTCGAATGGATTCCTTCCTCCCACACAGAGAGGACATTTTATTCTTCACCGAGGGGTTGAGAGCGGATTAACATCTCTGGAATTCATCCGCCAAGTCAAAAGGGAAAGAAAGGGGAAGGTATGTGGGGGGCCAAGAAATACCACCGCTCCTCCTCTGCCCTTCCAGGCAGCCCCATCGCCGAGCCAGGGAGGATTAAATGCTTTGAATGGTTTCTGTGCTTTTTCCTACAGAAAATCAAAGTCCGAGCGCCAGGCTCTGAGCCTGGGGTGAAACAGCTGCTCAAACCCCACTCTTATGTGGTTGGTATTGGGAAGGAGCCCCCTTCCTCACAGCCAGGGAGATCTCTGGAGCTGAAGACCCCTCTCCTTTTCCTTCCTCTCCTCCTCCTCAGTTCCCTTCTCTTCTCCCTCTCTCCCAAGGTCTCTGCCCACCTTGCATGGCAGATCCCATACAAAGCGATACTGGGCTGTGTGACCCCTCTGCTGGAAAAGAAGGGCTGAAGAGGGGCTGGCTCATTCATCATGTAAATGGATAATTAAAGGAAACCAAGGACCGGGGTGTTCATTACTGCAATTTACAGTGTTTTGTAAACAGCCTAATTAACACAAAATGGGCTTGGAGTGGCTGCTGGTGAAGGACTCGTGACTCCTCGCCACAGCTGAGGGGATAGGGGATCGGGACAGGATCACCCTAATTACCTCTTCCAGGAACTGTTTGTCTTTGAGCCTCAGCCACCAATCTGACAGCCCTTCCCAAAGGAACTGGCTCCCAAAGCCATCACTAGCAAAGCTCCCACTTTTCCCTCCCAGCCCCAAGAGCCCAGGATCCGGGATCTTCATCAAGGGCAAGTTGCTTCCCTTGACCTCGGCAGCCAGGAAAAACTAACATTTCACTTGTAAATTGGCCACTTCTGATCTGAGTTCTGGAGCAACCGTAACCACTGGGGTTGCTCCCACTATCTGCAACTCAAAACTGCCACTGGAAAAGGGCGGGAAGAGGAGGAGGAAGAAGAGGAGGAAGAAGAGGAGGAAGAAGAGGAGGAAGAGAGGTCCTTACCCAGGGCAGGAGGGGCAGACCCTGAATGATGACCACTGGGAGTGCCATGCTGGGAAAAGAGAGGGGCTGGAAGGAGGTGCCCAGTGAGCACCAGCACCACAAGAAGAGGCAGAAGCCTTCCACAGCCCTTGGTCCTGGAGTTGAGCAGCACCCACTATTCAAAAAGGGAGAGCTCACCCAAAAATCCCATCCCTAACCCCACCTTCAAGGGGACTGAGCTGGCCAGTGGGGTCCAGTAAGCAGGGCTGGGATGTCCCAGGACATTGTGGGAGTCCCCACCTGCTCCCAGGCAGCTGTCAGCATCCATATCTCCCTGAGAACATTCCTCAAATTCGTTCCCTGCTGCAGCAGCCCAGCCAGGTCAGGACACGCGGCAGGACCACACGGACACGGTGCGGCTGGCTGAGAAAGCAGCAGGTCACAAATAGCAGAGCCAGGAGCAGCATTCTCTTTGGGAGTCTTTTTAAACGCTTGGATCCACCTTGGGCAGGAAGGGAAAAAGTTCATCCCCAGTTTGCAGCTGGGTAGATCACTGCTTGGAGAGCTGGAGGGTTTGCAGCAAGGCTGGAAGGTGAAGTGTGGGTGGGAAAGTGTCTGGGTACCCCAGCATAAAGGCATGGGAAAGGAGAGGAATGGAGGGGAAGCAGAGCACAGCCAGGCAGCTGGGACCCCTCCACCAGTGCCGTCCTGCTGCACAGCCTCAAACTCCAGAGACCTGGTGACAGGAAGGCAGCTGATGGGACATTTCCCTGCATCCCCCTTCCTCATTCCATCCATGTGCTCCTTTGGACCAGTTCCCCAGGTTTTCCCCGCATTTCTTCAGCCCGTTCTCTCCCCGTTGGTGCCCAGGCTACCCATCCTTTTCCACACAGATGTTTTGGGGCTCAGCAGAGGCTGGGCCAAGCTGATCGCAATCCCGCAGCCCTCCCAGACTGGCCTGTTGAGAGGTGCAGGGGACTGCAGAGCTGGGCTTGGAAAAGGCTGCAAGGTCAATCCAGCTACAGCACTGGGATGGTGTGGCCAGATCCTTCCGAGCCACATCATCACCCCCGCTGGGTTTGCGCTGGGGCGGGGGCACTCTCAGGCCTGATCCGCAACCCCCACTCCCCCCCAGGAGCACGCTCACACCCCGGGGAAGAAGAACACAGACCCAGCGCTGAAATGTAACACACCACGAAGGGGTTCTTTCCAGGGAAAACGCAGCTTGGTGCACCCCAAGGGTTAACTCCAGCCGTGGGTTCCCCCTGCCCGGCCCTGCGAGGGGTCCCGCCAGGCTCCCAGCCCGCTCTGCCCCGGCCCCGCCGCGCTCCCCGGCGCCTGCCCGGACAGGACGAGGCTCCGCAGCGCAGGGCCGGGCCTGAGCGAGGCCTCGAGGGAGCCAGCGAGCTTCTGTGCGGCGTCTGGCTGCCAAGCGGCAGCGGGAAGCACCTCCGGAACGCTCCGGCAAATTGCTTACAAATGTCGGGCCGGCCGCCGGCCGTGGCGAAGGCAGCGCGGCCGCCCAGCACCAGACGGGGCCGGGACCCTCATCCCCGGCCCGCCCTGGCTCCGGCCCTCGGCCTCTGGATCCCCCACCGTGGCACAGCCCCAAGCAGCCTCCTTTGCCTGCGCCTCGGTTTCCTCACAGGCTGCACTCCCATGGCGGGGATGCCAGGCTGGGCTGGGCTCCTCGCGGGGTGCAGGGGGCACCCGGGGAGCGGCCGGCCGGGGCGGGCACCTCACCCGCCGCGCTGGCAGCCGGCCCGGCACAAACCCGTATTTACCCCCCCGAGGCACTCGCCTGGCGCCGGCTGTGCCGGCTGCGTGGAGCCAGGCGTGCCCTCGCCCGGCCCAGCACCCCTGTGCCAGCACACCGGGCACCCTGAGTCACCCCCTGCCCGCCAACGGAGAGCTCGTTCCTGCGGGGACACCCGTGAGCTGCACCCCGAGCCCTCGGAGACGGACACAATCCCTCCGCAGTGCTCCTTGGGAAGCCGTGACACGTGCGTGCC
Source organism: Oriolus oriolus (assembly GCA_013400235.1). NCBI lineage: Eukaryota > Metazoa > Chordata > Aves > Passeriformes > Corvidae > Oriolus > Oriolus oriolus. Next base: position 497,588 of record VXBT01001865.1, read on the forward strand.
TGGGTTTGGTTGCGGAAGGAAATGCCCAAATATCCCGTGGAGTCCTGCCCTTTGGAGACTCCTGCCCTGGCTCTCACACGGGAGTCAGGCTCCAGAAGGCAGTTCTTTTGCTGTGACCCCCCCGCCGGTTTTGTCCACTGAGGGCAGCCACAGCAGAGCTCCACCAGTGCAAGGCTTTGTTGCTGTGCAGGACACACAGATCCGCAACTGGAGATCCGCCTCCTTGCCAGAGACGCTGGTAAAAACACTCCTTTCTGCTCGTCCTATGTCACAGACTCTCATCCCATGCCCTTGTCCTGGGAAATCGCATCCCCACACTGCTGGCTGCAAGCACCCCTGTGCCATGAGCCTCCCTGTGCTGCAGGTCTGAGCATCCCGCTGTCATGAACATCCACCCCGAGTGTCCCTGTACCATGAGCATCCCTCAACATCCAGTCCTGAGCACCCCTACACTGCCTGCTACGAGTACCCTGCATGCAGGAAAGCCCTGCAAGGGCACTGCGGGAACACCATCCTGCTTCCCTGGGCAGTGGGAGAGGGGACTGTGTGCATTGGACACACCAAATACATGCACATACCCTCTTGGGAAAAGGGAATCCACCTGGGGACTGTCACCACTAATAAACCAGCTGGAGGAGCTAATCAGCTGCTATCCCGCAGAGCACCAGCCGTCTCCGATGGTGGTGGCAGCCTCTGGAGCTGGAGGCGGAGGTGGCAGCTTCACCCAACCTGCCCTGTGATGGCCCGGGGTGGCCCTGCCTCGGCATATGGTGGGTTTGTGCTGGGGCTCAGGACAGACTCACTGTCTTGGCCAAAATCAAGACCCAAAGAGGTGATGTCCATTCTTCTTCCGCAGGAATCACCCTTCCCTGTCGCCTCTCTGTCCACAGGCACGTCCGCTGTGGCCACCCACACCTGGCTCCTCCTGGCGCAGCCTCCCGGCAGACCGGCTGCTTCAGGAGCAGTTTCCCAATAGGTTCAGAAGAGATTCACCCATCTCGATAGGGAAGGAGTGCAGCCACAGAGATGTTAAGAAACTCAACCAAAGCTGCCCAGCCAGCTCGGAACAGAGGCTGGGTGAGAGCCGAGGGCTCCTGACCCTGGCTGTCTACTGCAAACACCAAGCCCAGTGCTGTGCCTGGCTCCCCAGACAGGGGCTCCCCTAATTCTCCCGTGGTGATGGTGGGTGAATTTGCCTGCCAAGGTGCTGCTGCCTGGGATACCTGGCTGAGCACTCATCCCTGTGCCCAAATGCCACAGGTGTCCAAATGCCAGGGGTGCCTTCCAGCCCACAAACAGCCTGTGCCGGGTCTGAGGCTCCGCAGCATCACTGAGGATGGGCTCCCCACCAACGCTGACAAACAGGTCCCTCACCAAGCCAGGCACTGTGGGGTTGGTGCGACTGGGGCAGAGCCACTGGGTTAACTGGCAGGGATGGGGAGGCTGCAATCAAGGAGGCAGATTCGCATCAGCAGAGGGAAAATGGCGGTGACATGAGAGCAGCCGGGAGCCCCTTATCGTCCCTACACCAACACCTGGCAACTCCTCAAGAGTAATTGACATTTTCATCCCTTGAGAAACCTACCAAACCCTGGACCAGACCAGGGCCCTGCCTGCTGTGACACTGCACAGGCTGCAGGACAGCTGCCACACCAAGCCCTGCTCCTGGTTTCAGCAGCCTGGAATAACCCCAGCAGGTGCAATAACCTTCCAGGAGCTGAGCTCCGGGTGGCTCCTCACAGCATCCTGAGGCTGGACACAGCAGCCCTGTGCTGTGAGTATCCCTGCACCTAATGCTCGTTGCTAACCTCAACACAAGTCACCATCTACCCCTGGCTGGAGCCCCAAATCTTAGGGCTTACAGCCATGCAGAGCCCAAGCTGTTCCTGTCACCACCTTGTCTCTGCTGATGGCATGTCTGAGTCTCCTCTGGCAGCTTGGCCTCCTTCCTCATCTTCTTTAAGCAATCCTGGACACTGCAACATGTTCAGATACGATGGTGGATGATGGTGAAGGCAGGTGATGGCAAAGGCAGAGGAGTTTGAGAGGTCCAAGGATCTGCCTTCCACCTTGGGCTGGAGGCCCACCACAGGCAAAGAGGGATAGGGCAACAGGACCATGGAGTCAACTGGGAGCTTTTTTCCTTCTTTAGAAAAGGCTGGGAGTCTTTTTTCCAGGGGAAATCAAACACTTAAGGTTTTTTAAGAGGCTGGCAGCAGGTGAGACATCAGGCAGCATCCCCACACAGCACAGACGTCGATCACTCACCCCCAGCCCAGCCACTCCAGGACCCCCATCCAAACCCCCAATTCCCCCCTGCTGCTTCCCCTCACAAGCAAAGCAGGAAAAAACAGGCAGTTTGTTCAAAGCGAAGGCTCCCAGAACAATGAAAGGAAAAGCAGAATCGGAAACCCCGTCTCCATCCACACAGCTGGGAAGAAGGTGCAGCTCTCAGCTCTCGACCCCAAGGTTTGATGGCCACAGGGGATGGAGGGGGCAAACGCCAAGTGGGGAAAAGAGCATCACAGGAGTCCTTTGGGGCTGGATTCAGGCCTTGCAAAAGCCAAACATGTGCTCCTGCTCTGAGTTTCAGGCCCCCAGAAGGATTCCAGCTGGGGTGGGATGAATGGTGCTTGCTCCCCTTCTCCACAATCATTTGTGGGTTTGTAGTGGCTGCCTACCCCAAAGTGATGCAGCCCAGCCCAGCTCCCCTGGCCGGGAGGAGTGGTAACATCCCTTCCCCACAGAGCCGAAATTGCATCCCCCAGCCCCATCCAGGATAGAAACAGCTGGGAAAGGCTTCGGGTGGGGGAAGCCAGGCGGCTCCTTCGGAGATACAAGGGCTCCTTTCCCAGCTGGCCGGGAAAACGCGTTACCGGGAGGTGAAGTCACCGTCCCTGCTGGGACCTGGCTATTCCGCTCTCCAGGATATGAACTCAGAGGAGCTGTATTTGCCCAGGGAAGAGGTGGAGCCTTTTCCATTTCCCCCATCCTTCCGAAAGGACAGGACGCCTCCCGAGCGGGAAGAGATGGGCTGATAGCAGTGGGGGCCAGCGGCCAAGTGCAAGCACTGCCTGAACCTGCACCGGGCACTCCGTGGGGCCAAGGGCCACCCCTGGGCTGTGGGACACGGGGACCAGCAGAGCATCGCCTCCAGCAGTAACAATGCACCTTAGCTCACATCCAACTGGCTCCCTGGAAGCCAAGGAAGGGCTATCCCAGATACCCTGGCAAAGGGGCTGCACCTCCAGACGCTCTCAGTGTTGTCATTAATGCCATACCCAGCAAATGGTGCATTAAAATAATCTATGGTGGATGTGCTACAGATTGACAAGGGCAGAAATAACACAAAAAGGACTTAGAGAGATTAGGAGAACAAACCCAGGCAGACTCAACCTGGGAAAAATGCAGATTGCAGCATCTGGGGAGAAATAATCCAACCGGCAGCAGGTCAATGGGAGGAAGAAAGAGGGGAAGCAGGATGTGGGGGGACGGTGAGAGGAGGAGTGTGAGTGTGGGCACAAAGGGAGCTGCTGGTCGGGAAAACAACCTCGGGGGGGGATGCTGCTTCCCAGGGTGCCATCTCCCACCGTGTATTCTGCTGCTTCCTGGGGTACCACCTTCCATCACATACCCAGGGCTGTGAACACGAGAGAGGCTCACAGGGGGCATGAGCGGTGAGCGACAGGAGCCAGCAGCGAAGGGCTGGCCTCGCATGGGAAGATTAGGGCAGGTCAGTAAGTCTGGATTAGCTGAGCAACAGTTAATTAGGGAGGGCGGGCAGGGACGCAGCAACCCAGCAACCCACCTACACCTGGAGGGGTTTGACGCTCCAGAGCAGCACGTACCTACTTATTTCATGGTTCTAACAATGAGCCCCAGATAAAAATTAGAGCAGCCAACAGTGGCCAGCAAAACCCCGTGGGCTCAAGGGAGAGAAACAAGGATCCAGCTCCTACACTGTAGCTTGGAGGTTTCAGCAACCATGCAGCTTCCCGGGGAAGCAGGGCAAGGCTGAGGCTGGAGGACCGGGCTGCCACAGCCCTATGGCACCGTGTCCCCATCAGTGCTAGCCCTGTGCCCGCACATGGCAGCTTGGCACCCAGGAGCTGCTCCAGCCGGTGGAGCCAGTACTCAAAGCACACAGAGATGCGGAGGCTGGAAATCCTGTGACATCCTCCTTCTTTGGCCCCAGGGAAGCTGCCGTGCACCTGGAGCAGGCGCTGCCAGGGCGGACGGAGCGGCTGTCCCCACCCTGGCTGCGCTAATCCGGGCAAGGCACACACAGGATGGGAGGGGAGGCAGCGGGAGGTGAAGCTGTTCTCTCGAGGTCACCCAGAAGGTCGATGGTTCAAGTGCCGCCACTCCTTCCCGAGGCTGCGACACGGCTGGGAACTGAATTTCGCCCACAACTCCCCCCTCTCTCCAGCAGCCCGTGGGCAATCAGCCGTCAGCAGCCCGGGACTAACCTCAGACGGCTGCTGGCGGCCGGAGTTCGGAGTCACACGGTTAAAAATACCTTGCGGATGCCTTTCCTCAACTCTGACCCCGCGAGCCGGTGCTGCCGCCAGCCCCGCTCGGGGACGTGCCGGTGGGGTCCCCGGGACGGCCACAGCAGGGACGCGGCAGCTGCTGCCCAGGGACTGCGTTTTCCTCTCTAAGAACCGTGGATTTCCACTTCTGGGGGGCTGCTGACTATATTCTCCATTGCCAAACTGAAGCAAGAGGCTCAGCTTCCTAAAGCTGCCTTCCAGCAAGTGACACCTGGGCTATCCGGCTCCCTCTGAACTGCAGCCTGGATCTCAGCAGCTTCAGCAAAACGCTACCTTCTCTCTGGGACAGAGCCAAAATGTGGCCTCTGGTTCCTGCCAGTCTCAAGGGATGCTGGGTGGGTGACTGCTCCTGCAGATTCTGTGGTGCTGCAGCCATTTGTGGCATCTGCACTGGGAAAGAGTGTAAGGATCTCACCCAGCAGTGGCTGCTCAGCTCCCAAGCCACGATGGATGGGAGGGATCCCTTTCCAAATCCCTTCTCCAGTGATGGTGAGGGCGCAGAGGGCACCTTGCTGTTCCCATTCCCTGTGCAAAGGTCACCTACCAAAACACGTGGGAACTGACTGGCTGCTCCATGCTGCTGCAAGGGGGAATGGGAGAGGGATGGGTCCATCCCCAGCAGGCGCGGGCCAAGCTCTCTCCAGCCTGGGGCAAGCAACCTGAGAGAGACAGTCCCACTGCCACTCTCTCCCTTCCCTCCCGAGGTGGGGAAGGCAGCATGGTGTTGTCCATGCCCAGAGGGAGGGCTCTTTCCTAGGTGAATCAGACTCTTCAACTGCCCGTCTGGGTTTCTGGCTGGCTGGACAATGCCAAAGTGAAGCCATCACCACAATCCTGCTGAGCATCTGCCTCGTGCCTTAGATGGATTGGGATATTTTCATGCAGCTGTGGCAGTGAAGGATTTGCCTGGGGCCTACAATGGGATTCCATATGCAGTGGACAGGAGAGGGACATGACAGCTACATGACCAGGATGTCCTGCACCACCCTGCGTGTCCCCACCTGGAAGCAGCAATCACTTCCCAGCCAGTGACAGTCTGCGTCCTGGGAGAGGCATCACCCCTTCCCTGTGCTGGAAGCAGGAACCCGCCCCAGGATCCCACACCCACCTTGCCATCCCTTCAGGGCCCTTGGTGACTGCTGAGTTATTCTGGGCACTGCGTTCCTGACCCCCTCCCCTTGTCCCAGCTGCTCCGGGGCCGGCAGGGAGGGCAGTGGGTTCCTCCCATTGCCCAGCCCGGACGCCAGAGTCAGGCAGCAGCTGCTTGGGGACCAGCTGGGGACAAAGGCGACACGGAGCAGCCCCATCCCCCCACGTACCTTGGAAGGGACAAGGGCTGATTTACAGCAAGGTCAAAGGCATCACAATACAACTCCAATAGAAAAGGAGGAGCTGGATCTGAGGACCCCCAGTCCATGGGCTGAGCTCTGGTCAGCAGCTCCCCATACAGGGATCAGGAAGGGGTTTGGGGGCAGCACATCAACACCTCCCACCCCGCAAAGAACAGGCCCACCTCAGCACCAGAGGTAAACAGAGGCAACTCCTTGGCTCTTTATCAAACCAAGGTCGTGCCCAGCTTCCCGCAGGGACCCCACTGCTTGTGGGGACCCCTCTGCCAGGTCAGCCCCCTCCATCCCAGCCCTGCCTGGGTGCTCCCCACACCCCGTCCCGACGGAGCGGTGGTGGGACACAAGCCAAGGCCTGCCCGCTCCCTGGACCCCTGCCGGGAACTCGATCTGTTTACGCCTTCCCAGCGCGGCGGGTGCGTGTCGGGAACGGCCCCGGCAAGCCCGACTTGGCGACGCAGGCAGGACGTGGGAGCGAGCCCTGAAACCCCCACCTGCTGCCCCGCAGCATCCCGGGGGGGGGTGTGAGGAGAAAGTGGGGGGAGCACAGGGAAAAATGGGACCCTCCTGCCTCCATCAGCTCCTTTTTGTAGGAAAAAGCACTGCTTCTTGCTCTGTGCCACCCCTCCTGTGGCATCCCATGCCCCCCGCCCTGGCCATGAGATCATGGCGGGTTGCTCCAACCCCAGGCCTGGCAGGGAACAGCTTTCTGAGCTGTGGCAATCCTTCTGGGAAAGCACTGGGAGAGCCAACCAGCCCTGGAAGCTGCGTGTCCCTCCCTGGAAAACGAGGAACCGTTTTTGCAAGCACATGGCCAGCAACACATGCGGGTGCAGGGGGCTGATGGCCACATGCCGGTCCCTGTCCCAGGGTCTGGGTTGTCCCCCACTGGGGCTGAGAAGAGGCACCCATCTGCACTGCTCCTGGGAGGAGATGTTCATCCAGGACCATTCACCTGGTGTGAATTCAGTCCCACAGAGCCACAGGCATTTGGAGCAGGCTGCAGTGGGACAGACTAGAGCCATGACTTTGGGGACTCGGAGCTGGACACCTGCACATCCACACCAGGTTTGGGGTGGAAGGAACAGAGAAGCAGCTCCAGGATATCCATGTGCTGCTAAATATAACCAGTGGGACAAATGCTCCAAGACAGGGAGTTTCCTGCACCTCAACACTGTTGAGGAGGAAGCTGAGGGCTCTCCCAATGCTTAAGTAGCTCTTGAGGTTTGGAAACAGAGCAGAGTCAGAGGCAGCACCTCAGTCTGTGCAGGAGCCTCCTTCCCTCTAAGGAGGAGAGTCTCCCTTCTTTTTAAGACAGCAGGATTAGCAGGTACTGGTTCAGGGAAGCCAGAAGGGCTCATGAAGCCCTTCCCATCTGTGTCAGCCTCACAAAACCAAACCAGAGTGGTTTCAGACCAACCAAAGCAGCCTGGCCTGCAACCCAAAGCAATCCCTGGCCCACAGCCGTGCTGGATCCCACGCTGCTGGCCAGACTCACCGTGTCCCTGTGTCCCCCATGCAGGCAATGATTAGCCACCAGGGAGGACTCTGGCCCCTTCTGGAGGCCACTGAGGCAAGTGGTTCTCAGTGGCCTTGCCATGGTGGGGACACATCCCAGGTTCCCGAGGGGCCACACAGGCTGTGAGTTGGGTGTCCTGTCCCAGGGAGACAGGACACTCATGGAAGGGGAAGATCCATGCAGCTCCCAATCCCCAGTCTCCATACAGCTGTTTGCACCGAGTTCACCTCCAGCTGGAAACCCCGCTTCAGGCTTATCCACGCCTGTCCTGGCAAACAAACACGGCGATGCCTCACAAGGGGCTGCTCGAGGGGGAGGGCGAGGCAGGCAGCCCCTGGGATCGATGCTCCACGGGGGCAAGAGGCACCTGCAGGGTGGGTGGCAGAGCCTGAGCGAACCTTGCTGCTGGGGACACCTCGGTGACAGGCACCTGGAGCCCTCGCCGCGCTCGCCAACTCCCTTCCAAGCAGACAGGGCCTTACACAACCAGCCGTGCCCAGACTTACGAAATCCCAGGAGTTTTCACCGCTGCCGGCACGGCCGCCCACCTCGGACGGCCGAGCCAGACCCAGCTCCCGGGATGGCACCGGGGGAGGCCGGGGCAGGGGTCTGGGCACAGCAGCAGCGCCGGGGGCCACGTGCTCCCTGCGCAGCCTTGGCTGGGGCCCGCGGGGAGCGGCGCTGGCAGGGCTTGGCGGAAGCGCAGCCGGACGTGTTGCACCAGGCCTGGGATGCTGCGGGAGCCGCATACCTGCCTCGCGCAGGTTCTCCCTGCTCCCTTATCTCGCCATCGCAGCCCTGCTCGCCTGCAGCTCCGGCCTTTCTCCCCGGGGTTGCAAACGGCTCGGGGTGGCTGCGCACCTACCCCGGGCACCATCCTGCAGGAGCGAGGGATGGGCCGGAGTATCCAGCCCTTCCCTGGGAGGGTAGAGATCATCCTGACAGAGCCATTTCCAAGCAGTTTGGGCATCTCCAGACAGGTCTGTGACTCACCAGGACACCTCGGCAAGGCTTGGGTGATATTACAGCCCCAAGGTTCAAACAGATCCCTCCCTCTCCATCCCAGGCGTGATTTTTTAGGGAAGCCAAGATGGGATTTTGGGGGAGCCGGAATGCTCGCAGCTCCTCCCCACCCTCTTGCTTGCTAGAGCAGCCAGAAAAAAAAAAGGTGGTTTATTGTTATTTAGTTTCTTGCCCCTTTCATACTCCTTTGCCGGAGTTTTTGCCAGCGGCGGGCCCCGGGTCTGGCGGGGATCCAGGACAGCCGAGGCGCTTTTAAAAACAAAGCAGGGCGCGTGCATGCACACACACACGCACGGCATCCAACCCCGCTTTTAACTCTTGCTGGAGCGATGCTGGTGGAAGCATCCATTTCCAGCAGGAAACCATCTTACACGCGGTCCATCCCACTTGGATCCAACAATTCACCTCCCACCTTCTCAGAAAAACCTCCTTGCAGCACTGGGATCCTGACAGAGAGGTGGCAGAAGTGATGCTCGTCGTTGTCGTGGTCCACTAGCTCCCTCCTGGAACCAGCTGAGCCAGAGGATGGAATGCCTGCGCTGGCAGTGTCCTTGCCACGTCCCCTTCTCTCCAGCTCTGGGGAGCACCGTCCTGGTTATGCCGCCTGTGTGCTGCTGGCAGCCGGGCACACGGTGTCCCAGGGCTCAGGGCTGCCCTCCCTGTCTGCCTTCAAGCTGTTGTCATCTGAATTGTCCCGTGTTTCTGGGTCAGACAGCCAAAATGGCCTCTGCAGCCCTTGGGAAGGGGCAGCTGAGCCCCCTGGTCTGGGCTGAGTCACCAGGAAATGCCCAGGGGATGGAAATTCCCCTCCTGTCCCAAACTTCAGCCTCCTGCCTGTGACACTGGGGATGGCTGCCAGCCTGACTCCATCCATGGCCCTGAGGGACCTCCACATTTCCAGGAGATCCCAGATTCCCTGGGATACCCCAGCGCTGTCTGGCTATCTGCAAAGGATGGCAGCATGGCCTGGAGCAGGCTCAGAAGTCCCCACATTCATCCTCTTCCCCAGAATTAGCCTGGTTTTCCCCTCATTCTTTTACAGAGACAAGAAAAGTCAGCTGCAGTGGCCCAGGCTGACAGCAGGGACCACAGGCTGCCCTACCCATGGGTGTCCAAAGGCTGGGGGACAGAAATACAGACTGGGGATGGGAGGAGATGTGGAGCTGTGAACACAGGGAAACGGGGTGCAGAGGGGCAGGGGCTGGGCCCGGCGATGCCCAGCACAGGCTCCTCCATCTCCCCGTGTGACGCTGTTTGCTCGTGCCTTATCTCCTGCACTCGGCACAGCGACGCTTTCCCTGGCTCCGGGCGCTCCGGTGGCAGCCGGGCCCCTTTCCAAACACAACACCCACTGGAGCCCAGCTTTGAAAACCAACTGTCCCTTCACTCCTTCCGCTGCCCGTGCAGGGCTTTTCCTTCCTGGAGACAGAGCTGGGAACGTCAGGATGTGCATGGGAAAACCCACCCAGCGAACACCAGGCTACCAGAGGAGACCCCGCTTCCAGGGAGGGCGGGAGCCACAGGAGGAGGAAGAAAGGATGGACCCCTCCTTGCCACGGAGCTGCAGCCCCACCACCATCCAGCTTCACGGCTGCCGCACTCTCTGGAGCCTTTGAAGCCTCTTTTCTCCCGCTCCCACCACCCACCCACCGCAGGCTGGTTCAGGAGCAGGTCTGGGCACGCTGTGGGGTGGTGGGGTCCCCGGCACGGGGCCGCCGCCAGCCCGGCTCCCCGGGCACGGCGCCTCGCCCCGCTCCTGGCTCGCTCCCGGAGGAAGAGGGAGTTTTGCCCGTTTCGGCAGAGTTTCTCGGCGTCTCTCCGCAGGCATGCCCACAGCCTTTCCAAGCCGGAGCGCGGCTGCGGAGCCGGTCCAGCCCGTCAGACCTACAGCGTGCGGGGAGAGGAGGGGAGGACACAGCCAAGGACGCTTTGGGAACTCATCCTCCAAACTTGGGCTTCAAGGGATGTGGCCAGGGCCACACTTGCACTCGGTGGCAGAGCCAGGTCCAGCTGCCTGCACTGCCTGGGGCAGGACTGGAGTGGGAAAAGTGCCCAGGCACCCCTGTACCGTTGCCAGCAGGGAAAGCCATCGTGTGTAACAGAGCCTGATGTGATAAGGATCCTGCCCAAGGCCAGTCTTGGCTCTGCCCTGCAGCCAGACCAGGAGTACGCAAGGGTTTGGGACAAGCCTGCCTCAGTAGCAGCAGCGAAGAGGAGGATGGTCCGCCTCAGTAAGGGGGGTGGCACACTGGGCTTGCTGCGTGGCACAAAGGCACATTCAACATCATTACAGAATAACTCCCAGATGGCAAAAACTTCTCCCTCAAACAACTACAGACCTGCTGCTGCTGCTGGGAGAAGCAGAAATCCCAGCAGGACATGAAAGGAGGGAGGGTGTTTCTGCAGAGGACAGGGACACAGAGCGCTGGTAGCAAAGGCTAACAAATCACAGGAGAGATATTAAACCTCACGCTTTGAGGCTTAAGCTGATACAGCTACTAGGGATTAGGAGGAAATTCAAGGGGGAGAGAAGGAGTGAGTTATCCCACATCTGCCTGCTACAGTCTCACAGCACACAGAGCAGCATCGTCCCTCTCCTGCCAAACTGGACGGTGGCAGCAGCATCCAAGGGCTGGCACCGCTCTTGGGAAAACCTTAATGTGCTTTGTGCTGCTGGGACGCAGCAGCAATAGGCTCCAACACAGGCATGGAGATAAAGCCAAGACCCCTCTGCAAGCTTTGCTAGCATTTAACAACTTGCTAGGTCATGGCCCAGACGCAGCCACGTCCCAGGAGCTCACCCCAACCCTTAATATATCTAAGATCTGGAAAGCACCGACATAGCTGGTGAAATGGGGCAAGTGGCTGACCGAACCTCCTCAAGGCAGCAGCTGAACCCCAGCAGGGCTTCGCTCCCTGTCCTTGCGAGTTTCACACCAGTTTGCTCAGCTGCTGCCCTTTCTTTGCACTTCACACACGTTTAAACAAAAACCTTCACCACTCCCTCGAGGAAGGCAAACAGCGGGTTCAGCTCCCATCGCCTTCCAGGGCTCCTCCAGCCCCTAGCTATCACAGGGGCATCCCCTCTCTCAGCATCACCCTGGCATCCCCCCATCCCCTCCCCCTTGATCCTGCATCCAGGGATGGGGACACCCAAACTTTGCCGAGCACCGTCTAGCTCCAGGAGCTTGTTGCCCCTTCTCAGGATGAGATCCGTGGCCAGAGGGGCTCTGTCTCTCGCCTCCCCCGGGAGCCCCAGCCTCTCGGTGCTGGCCCTGGCCGGGCCAACTGGTGCATTGTTGGCGAGGGCAGCAGCCCAGGGACGTGATTGATCGCGGGGGAGAGAGGCCAAAGCCGTGACGGGTCGTTTAACAATTTCAATTAAATTCTGCAGCGCTCCCGACACAGAGGGGAGGGGAGAGGGAGAAGGAAAATAAAAAGCGGGACGTTTCCATTGCCAGGGAACCTCAGCAAAGCACGGCTGGCCCGGCAGGAGCAGCCTGGCTCTCCCAGACCAGAACCCCCTCCCTGGCCGCAGGAGTGACCATGGCGTCGCGCCGACGTCCCCTTCCCGCAGGCAGGACAACTGCCCTCACCTGCCCTTTCCCTCCTGCCCCCAAAATCCTGTCCCTGCCCACCCCACCACCTTGGAGCGAGAGGTGCTGTGACCCATTTCTGCGGCGGCGCTTGCGCGGGGAGGAGGCTGCGCACGGAGAATATTAAACAACGCGTCCCTGAAGTTCCTGCTGCCGGGACTGGCGCTTGGGTTTTGCTTACGTGCGGTGACTTTTTTAGGCACAGGAAGCCCCAGAGGGCTGATCACAGCGATCGAGCTCCCAATCCACTGAGACAGCAGAAGGACTCTTAGAGGGATTTAAAAAAAAATATAGAATAAAAAAAAAAAATCAGCATCTCAGCCTGTCATACGGAAAAGGCGCTTTAATGAGCAGCAAAGGCAGCAAACGCTTGGCTCACATGGCATCGGTGAGAGGAGGGGGAGGGAACCATGAGGGATGGGGAGCAGTGGTGCCCTCCATGCCAGGGATGAGCCTTCAGGACCAGGCAAGCCCCTACAGCAGGTCAAGCACAGGAGCCCCACTGAGGGCTTGCAGCAATGGCTTTGGAGGGGTCAGGGTTTTCTGCCCCCTCGTAATAAAGGAATAAAATGAAAATAAGCCGAGGGAGCTGCTGACGCCGCCGCAGCGGGGGAGTTAAACACACATGTTCACGTGGGTGCCCCACGGCTGCAGGGCGGGGAAGACTCCAGAGAGAAAACAGACGGGATTGAACTGGGAGAGAGTTACTGGAGGGTACGGGAGAAAACAAGTGTGACTTCACCCCTCTGGGTGTGCAGGAGGAGGAGAGCCATGGGCACCCCAGCCTGCACAGAGTGCCTGGCCATGGGACACCAGCTCGGGGGACAAGGCTGTGTCAGCCAGCAGGACACTCACGTCCTGATGTTATTTTTTGCCTTGGGGGTGTCCTTCAACCCACCCACGTGGGCAAACTGCTCTTGTTCAGCTCAGGGACCCTGTACAGGCACAGTCCCTGAGCAGCAGAGGCAATAGCACCCAGTACCTTCATCCAGGGAAAGGGGCATCAGATGCCCCCAGTCTGGGGAGGAGGTGGCTCCCAGCCCTTCTGAAAGCCCAGCAGCTGGGATTTGAAAAATTGTGCTGATCCCCTCCTCACGTTTATATTTCTCAGCCTAACTCGGGTTTCTCCGTGCCAACCTCTCTGCTCTGAGCTGCTCCTAAGAAGACTTAAAACTTCTCCCGCCTGAGTTTCCCCTCTCCCTCCTCTGGACAGCTTATTCCCCTTCAGCTTTCCCACACACACCCAGGAGACCCCCCACGATGAGCAGCCTTGGCAGGGGGATCCACACTCCCCCAGCCCGGGCAGCCAGGGTGCACCTTCCCCCAGCCAGACACAGCACCGAGAGCCCTTTTATTTACTTTTCCCAGTTTCCTTCTCTTGGTGTATCAGGAGAAATGACCAGGAGCTCGGCTCTGTACAAGGGCTTCGTGGCACTGGCCACGATCTCCTCCACCTTTCCACCCTCCCCATCTCCTCCAGGTGCCGTGCAGCGTCTGCAGGACCCCAGTGCCCTTGGGGACCCCCTCCCCGAGCCCTCTGCTCGCTCCAAGCTGTGCTCGCTGCTGACCTTCCTGAGAGCACATGCGAGAAAACAGCCCTGCTGAAGGGTTAAACATTACCAGACTGAAATTCAAGGCCTGACGATTGGTTCCAGTCGACTGGCTGGGATGATAATTTTTCACAAGATAAATACGGCCGGGAGCGAGCAGCAACCGCAAAAGACCCTTTGTAGCAGCGTCCCTCCCAAAGCGGTTCACTTCCCCCTGCCACGGCTGCTTCCCTTCACCCATCCCTGCTCAGTGGCCCACACTCCAGGGCCCCTGGCCCCAAGCCCAAGGGGAACCCCAGCTCAGCTGTAGGATTGCTTACAGCCCAGTCATTCATCCACACAGGCTGTGCTTGCACTCCCGCCTCCGGCCGCGGCACAACTCATGTGCCGGGGGTCAGAGGCAGCACTTGCACCCCGGCTTGGCCAGCGCTGAGACTCACACCCCGAGACTGGCAGGAGGAGGGAGCCCACGGCTCTGTGCCCAGGTACTCACTGCTCTTGGACGCCTTGATCTTGGCCACCAGTTTCTGCACGCCGGGTATGTCCCCATTCTTCACGGCCTGGATCAGCTCCTGCTCGCGCCCCATCGCAGGCAGGTGGGAGCAGCGGCAACGTAGAAACCCTCAGATCCCAGAGGTTTATAAAGCCATGGGAACAAGCCCCCAATTCCTCAAAACACACTTTGATGAGAGATGAAATCCAGCAAGAAAGATGCTTTACAATCCCACAGGGCATAAAAGCCAGAAGGAAGAAGTCTTTCTGTTAAGGGCAGAAGTCCCTTTCTGCGTCGGGAGGAGCAGGACCCAGATGGGGTTTGGTTGGAGAACATGCAATCAATTAAAACAAAAAATACTTCAGTGCTCGGGGACAGGCTCCCGGCAGCACCAGGGCTCTGTGAGACAAAGCCAGGCAGCTCGGGGCAGGGTGTCCGGCGCTGGCAGCATTGGGATGCCCTCAGCCTCTCACAGCACTCCTGGAGCCAGAGGTGTCATGCTTTGCTCCCTTCAGCAGGCTCTGCTGCGTTGACGAGTCCCTAATTCTTCCCAAAGGGATTATGGGCTCGTTGCCATCTGGAAGTTATAGATCCTCCCTCTCTGGTGCTCATTAGCCCCTTCGTTTTGGCATTCCTCTCGGTGACGGCACTGCAGGCGCGCTGGGGAGCCCCGTGCACGGCCGAGCCCCGGCGCGGCAGCCCGGGACCTGCGGAGGGAAGAGCACAGTCAGCCCCCAAAGGCCATTTACCTCCCGGCTCCGTCGCGACAGCTTTTGTATCCGTGCCGACGAACGAATACTTTGACTATATTTAGTCCTGGAGGGACTTGGCTCATCCTTATGTTAAACCGAGAGGGAAGAACCTGTGGAGGAATCCTCCTGAAGGTGCTGCCCCCGGAGCAGGACAGGGGCACAGCTCCTTCCCTGTCCCCCCCGGGGCCACACACACACCATGTCCTCCCTAAAGGCAGCACACAGGGCTTGGGGCACACAACGTCTCCCCCTCTCCCTTCCCGGTGGCAGCACACAAGGGATGGAGCTGGGAAGGTTTAGCCAAAGCCCTCTGCAGCCCGCGGGAGCGGGTCAGCCTGCCTCGCACTCTTCTCCTGTGCACGGATAAACCCTCACCCTCCAAACTTCCCGTGAAGCCTGGGATCAAGACACTCCTTCACCAGTTCAGGAGGTCTCTCTGGCCCCAGTGAGGAGCTGGGCGTAATTCAGCAGGACGACTGTGCTCAGAACCGGATCAAGGCCATATCCTGGCCAGCCAGGGTACCCTGGAGAGGGCACGGGGTCCTGCAGGAGCAGTTCACATGTCCCAGCCTGTGCTCCCACACTGTGCCCGGGCTGCCCAAACTGTGTGGCAAGAAAATCCCTCCTGGTTCAGGGCCATGCATCTGGCAGGCTGCTCTGACGCCAGGGAGGAGCGTGCGTGCAGGAGAGCAGGGAGCACACACCGTGCCAGCTGCAAGGCCATCACCAGATCACCCCTCAACTTCCCCTGTGCCCATCCAGGACGGATCAGAACCAGCTCCGGTTCCCCCAGCCAGGGCTCAGTGGAGTCTCCCTTCCCAGAGCGCTCGCCCTCCACAGTTTATATAACAGCGGGTGTCGCCTCCTGCGAGCAATCGAGGTCACTGTTTGGAGGATGGAAATCACAGGGGAGAGAAGGCACTAACGACAGGTTGGGGTGGGGGCAAAACCAGAAGGAGAATCCCATGGCATAGCATTGCTCAGCTGGGAGCTGCAGCTGCCTATAAACAGGGACCCCTCATGGGTTCCCCGTGTTCCAGCTCTCCCCAGGGTGCAGCAGTACAGGGCAGATGAAAAAATGATCCTCAGGTACTGGCTTAGCTTCCGGGACAAGGGGTGTGTGACTCCCACACTAGACCGGGGGGTTCTCCCCCCACCCACAGCTCACTCAGCTGATGAACCCCTCGGCACTGAAGCTGGTGCCCGTCAGGGTCAGCTGTCACCTCCCCTCGTCCTGGGGCACATGCACAAGCTTATCTACCTTACAAAAAAGTTTCAGCCACTTGACTCAGACTAACCTCTTGCTGCAAACAAATCCCCTCCCGAAACCTCCTGAGTCGCACCGTCTTCACAACTATTTCGTTTAACCCTGTGCACTGCATCCAACTCTGTGCTGCTCCTCAAGAGTGCTCACAAGAAGAGAACGCGAGGCGGTGAGACGACTTTATATTTGAAAAGTCTGCCCGGCCTCACTTGGAAAACGGCCCCGGTGCTGCTGCCTCGGCTCCCGGAACACGCGGGGCTCAGCGGGCAACTCGGAGGGACCGAGAGCTCCGAAAGCCGACCTGCACCTCCTCATCCTCTCCAAAGAGGAGCAGCGAAGGTGAAATTCGAGAAACGCACAAAGCTGGAAGAGCAACAGCAAAACATCCCTCCCACACGAGCAGAGCTGAGCCTCCAGCCCAGGAATCCACCTGGAGAACCAAAGTATCCCAAACATTCCCGCAGCCAACGGCAGCGCCGGGGAAAAAAAGGAGGGAGAGAAGGGGGAAAAAAAACCCCAAACAAACCCAAACCAGTTACGTAAGTGGAAGAAGAAAGATCCGAAGGAGCTGAAGGCACCCGGCGGGGTCCCGAGGGGCGGCGGGGGCAGCTCGGTGTCCCCGGGAGGCTCCAGCCCCGCTGCGGGCGCGGCCGGGCGGGCAGCGAGGGGGGCCCCGGCCGCGCCTCCGCCTCCCCCCGCCCCGAGACCCCCGGGCGGGGCGGCTCCTTCCTCCGGGCGGGCTCGGGGGGATTTTTGCCCCCACCGAGGACAGTCATTCCGCGGCTCCTGGGACGAGTCGTTCCGCCGGCCCCACTCACCTGG
>VXBT01001865.1:515561-528240 GCA_013400235.1 Oriolus oriolus
CCCCAGCCCTCCCCCGTCAGCCCTTTGCCCCCTCCACCCCCAGCCCCCTCGGCAGAGGGGCTGCATAAAGCCGCTGATGGCACCCGTGGGACCAAAATCCACCGATCCCCAGCTGTCCAAGTCCCAAATTAATCCTGCTCTCACAAAGCACTAAAACCACCAAAAATCACCCATTTCTGCCAATCTTCAGCAGAAACAGTAGAGGCAAGTGCTCCCTCGAGCACAGTTCTTTTAAAACAAGAGATTGCCTAATAAAGCTGGACAGTTTTTGTTGCATGATACCACTGGATTATCATCAACTAATCAGATTAAAAACACACGGAGGCTTTGGTTTCATTCACTAAATGGCCAGCCCGCAGCTCCCTGGGGGAGTTGCAAAGATCCCACACCTCTTCAAACCAGGCCCCGAGACATCTCACCAAATGATGGTTTCATGAGCAATCCCAATGAGGGGGACCCTTGGCAAGGAGGAGGGACTGACGTTTCCAGACACACCCTGTCTTTTCAGTTCGGGAATAAAGAGATTATTATGCACATCTAATTATAAATGTCAACATTTTATGGCTGCTATGCTGGAGCACGAAGCTCTAAGTAGCCCTGCTAGAAAGGGCTGTGAAGTGAAAGGTCTTGTTATTCCTCCTCTGAGTTTTTCCAGAGCTTGTAAAGCGCAGTGACATTTATAATAATCCCCTGAATTTATGTAGCACCTTTTGTCCTTTTAAGGATCTTAATTAAGCTTTGCAGCTCCCTGAGCACAGACTAAACCCACTTTGCAAAAGAGGAGCCCAGGTCCTGCTCTGTACAAAATGTGTGCCCCGTTTCAGGCAGGGGAAGGACTTTTTCATCCCAGCGCCTCCGGCACACGCAGTTACATCACAGTCAGGGCACAGCACCCTGACATCCCCAGCCAAAGGTTGTGCTGCTGCAGCCACACTCGAGTGGTTAAACCTGGATAATTCAAACTTCAATCTCTGGTGCCACACAAGCCTTGTGAATGGAGGGTGCCACTGGAGGGGTTTACTAGAAATCAACAATTTCTGGTGCAGTCTTCAAACGTTTAACCCCATATTGGCAGTCCTGACACTGCCCTGAAGCCCAGCGCCTTCCCTCTGTGGCCCTGCCTGCAGGGATTGAAGCTGGAAGGAGCAGGCAGCAGCCCCCATTTCCCCCCATGAATCCCAGTTCTCCATCCACTCTCGAAGGTTGAACAGCTGGTTGGTGACACCAGCACAAAGAGCTGCCAGTGGCTTCAACCGTGCCCACCTTGCAGAGCTGACAGACCCCCGCCCCCGACATTTATTTCCCCGTGCCTGCAGAGCAGGTGCTGAGAGCATCGACTGAGTTTTCACTGCAGAGAAAGCCCTTTAACAATTCGCCCCCTTCTACGCACCGGGATGAGATGTTTTAGAGTTTAGGGGGTTTCACGGTGCAGGCACAGTTGTGCTGCCAGCTCTGCCCTCAGCCCCTGCAGAAAGGTGCCCGAGGCAGCACTGACTTGTGTTCCCCGCTTTGGGTGAGGGGCCTGGGGGCTCCAGCCGGGTCGGGCTGCTTCGTTCTGCGGGGCCCTGGCTCCTGCTTGCAGCTCCTCAGGTCGATGTTGCCATCTAGAGGTCCCTGCTACAGCGATCGTCTCCTTGTAAAGCATTGGGAGGGAGGTTGTTTTTTGGTTTTTGGGGGTTTTCTTGGTTTTTTTTTAAATTCAGTGCAACAATTCAAAGCAGTTTTTTTAGGTTAGCCCATGTCTTGGGTGGCTGCAGCTTATCCTGGCTCATCTTGCAGCCCCTGCAGCAGTGCAAACCCGTCCTCTCTACTCTGACATTATTTTGAGATGAGGTGAAACTCAAAGTAGCATTGCCTGGCAGGGAAGCAGCCACACTGGCAGAAGCAATTCACACAGTGGCATCCACAGCAGCTCCATGGCCAGCGCTGGCTCCAGCTGAGGCTGTGACAGACGCGGCTCCAAATTTTGGAGTGCAAGACTCCCACTCCCAAATCTCACCCATGAAAACCAACCTTGGAAGTTCATGGCTGTTTCATCCCCGCTGAGTGGGTAGGAGGTCCGCAAAGGCCCATACCAAACATCCAAAACATTTAAAGCATGTTATGAACCAGCTGGGTGGAAATACACATCCCCCCTTTCAGCTGTGGCTCGGGCTTCTCTTTTCACTGCTGTTTCTTTAAAGCATGCCCAGCTTGACCCAAAGACTTGCTGCAACCCCAGGCAGGAGGAGGCTCAGGCAATCACGGGGTCCAGGGCAGTTTAACACCCATGGCAGACAGGGTCGGTTCCCTGGATGGGTGTGCAGACACCGCTGCCCAGACACTCCTAGTGCAGGGTCAGGACAGGGCTGATGCCTGGCACCTGCACAAGGGCAGCACCACCATGGCAGAGGCTGTGTTGCACCACGGGATCTGTCCTGCAGGGAGGATGGTGCAGGCTGAGGATGCAGCAGGGCGAGGAAGAGCCTCTCCTGCACTGAATCAGGTCAGAAAGCAGGTTATTGCCCAGATTTAAAGCCACCCACAGGAGCCCTTCCTGCAGCTCCTGACATTGATTCACACATCACCTGGCTCCCTGAGCACTGAGGGGTGATGGGTGCCCCACTGCTGGGCTTTGCTCGTGTCCTTAAGCAGCCTGGCAAGTCTCAGTCTCACTCCTGATCTTCAGAAGTCACATCCTGTCCCCATGGAACCTTTCCTGTACAGGCATCCATCTCCTCCCACATTACATCCAGGCCAGGCATTTCCCACCCTGCTCAGCACTCCACCTCGCTGGCACCAGTGTCAAGGGCAAAGCGAGGGCAGGACGGAGGCTCTGAACACAAAGGTGCTTACGTAGGCATTTACTCCATTGCCTCTCACACACCCTCCTGGCAATAGCTGCTGCTGGAAGCAGTCCAAGGAGATGAATTAGGGGGCTTGATCAAGAGAGAGATGCACTGCCCACAAGGAGGAGGAGGAGGATCACAGCTCCCAGAGACCAGGCTCTGGCAGAGAAGGGTTTGGGCTGGTTTGGCCCCAGACATCTCCTCCTGTCATGCCACAGCACAGCTGCTGCCTGCAGCTGGCCACTGCCACCAGGAGGGCTTCAATGCCAGGATACATCCCAGACGCAAGCCAGAACCCGGACACATGAATTCATGCCCTGTGAAGCTGAACATCAGCCTCAGTATGAAATGCAGCAGTGACTGCCCTTAGCAGAGCTGGTGGGACTTGCTGGTGGCAAAGAACTACAGAAACCCACCCAGCGTCAGCTCTCAGACAGGTATCACAGGCTTGGTGATTTAGGAAGCTCTGCTCAGGTAGTATCTTTTGCAACAAATAGTTTCTCCCCCCCCCACAAAAGTAATCAGGTAACCAACCCTTTGCTACGTCATTCCACGGCAGTCCAGCTCTGAGCTCCCTCGAAAAGCAGCTCCACAGCCCCAGCTCGAACACGTGCAAGCCAGGAGTCACAGCCCGCACCAGCCCCTGCCCTGGCACAGCAAACCCAAGCGATGAATCCCTGTGGGAACTTGGGCAGGTGCTGGCATGGGGCTCCTTCCCACGTGCCAGTTCCTGGCTCCCGCCGCACTCACCTCTCCAGGCACACGTGAGCTGCTGCTCGCGCTGTCCTCCTCGTCCTCCCTTCCTCCTCTACCTCCTCCTCGAGCCTCCCTGTGCTGACAGTCACTTCTTTCTGGTCTTGTGCCTTTCTTTTCTCTCTCCGTCTCCCTTGCTTAGTCCCTCACTCAGGAAATTAAAGATAATCCTCCCTTTTTTTGCAGCCGGATTCCCTGTTTAACATTCGCTGCGTGTGCTCGCACTGATTCAAAACGGGATTAGACTTTCTGTTGCTTTGATGTCAGTTGGGCTTTGCACTTAAGGCAGAGGGGGAAAGAAAATGTCTGTTAACAAACCTCTTGGATTCCACCCATCCGCTTGCATCCATCCTGGAAATGAAGATCAGGCACGTTTACCTGCAGAAACTGAGCCCCCTTCCAGGGCTGGCGTGGGGGGAATAAACCAACCCTCAACTGCAGCACTGCTGGGCCTTGTTCTCTGGAAACACCCAAATTTCGCCCTGGCTCCGTTATCATCCAGCTGCGTGGAGGCTGAATGGCTCCCATGAGGAGGGAGGTGTCATTAATCATCAGAAAACCACAACTCGTTGGCTGTCAGTGGATATTGCAACCTCCAGCTGCCGTGCAGCAGGGAGCGCGTGGGCCACCGGCATCGCTCCAGCGGACTGGGGCTCAGGGCTGCCCGCTGGGAATACCCCGAGCTGCTCATTTCTGAGGGGGAAGCAGGTGCTGCAGGGTGGCTATGCTGGAAATCCATATCCTGCTCCCTGTGGAGTGACATTTGTGCGATGGCACAGTCCATAACTTCCCAGGGCATTTCCCTCTGCTTCCTCAGGCCTGAACTTCTCCCCCTTTGGAAGATGAGGATTTGGGGTTGTTCTCACTGCTGGTCCTTCCGACGCCAGTCCAAAGCAGATGAAGAACATTTTTCTCATGTTGCCTGAAAACATCTTGCTTTGCTTCCAAGACAACACTCCTCGAAGCAGCGAGGTCCAAAGCAATGTCCGAAGCAGCACAGTTCAGAGCTGGAACAGGATCTCACACCAGAAAAGAGCCTTTCACAAGGGATTCTGCAGAGCCATGGCCAGGGCTTGGATGTGACAGTGGGTCTTACTCCTGCTTATCCAGGACAGCCCTTTCCCACAGTCTCCAGAGCCTCACAGGTGGTTTCTGCTGCCTGATGCTCCTTCTCCATTCCCACCAGAGCTTCCCTTCACAGGCAGCTGGGTCTCCTCTGGGTAAGAGGCAGATCTGGGGGCTGCATAACTGGAGATGTTCGGATGTCCCTGAAACCATCCCAGGACCTTTTGCAGGTTGTGTAGAAGAGCAGCTCCATGGATGAGCACAATCCATCCGTGACCAGAACCCACCTCACGGCCCTGAGCCCCTGGGGAGGCACAGCCAGAGCGGAACTGGGCACACACCTGGGCAATCCTGGGGCAGCTGTAATCTCTGTCACCCACCCCTCACCGCTGTGCTGCAGCCCCGACTGGCACTGCCACCACGTCGGGCTTCCTCCAGGATTGCCCAGGGACTCGGGACGTGCCTCTCTGCCAACAGCACAGTGTCTAATCCATTTTGCCTGGTGCACGCTCACAGACTTGATTAATGTCTGCAATGAGCTCCATCCATCATCGGGGAGTAAAGGAGATTAACTCTGCAGCACGCCTGCCTTGCGTTGATCCCATTCTCCAGGCCTCCTGATTAATGGCGAGGCCGCCTTATCTGCCAGGCCAGGAAACACGAATATCCGGGTTGCCTGGGGATGAGGGGAAGCTGTGGGAGCTCAGGAGCAGACGGGGCAGTGCTGGCACAGCCACAGCACGCTCTGCCATCGGGGCCGTGCCGCTGCACCTCTGCTCCCCACGCTGCCAGCTCCGTTCTCCATCCCTATTGATCCCTCCATTCACATTGCTCCCTCTCTTCCTTCCTCCTGGCCCTTCCCAGCCGTGCTAACAGGGACGGCTGGAAGCAGAGCAGCAATCGGAGCGCTGATGCATCCGTGCAGGAATGCAATGCTGAAAACCAAAGTCTGGGGCTCCATTTTCCCTTGATGGGTCAGCAGGGAAGATGTCATTCCCCATCCATAGGGGGAATTCGCATGAGCTCATTTGGAGGCCTGGAATAACCCAGGCAAATCCCCTCCTGGGGGTGGGGGTGAGGCTGCAGCTGACCAGCACTGCGGAGAGCGGCCGCTCGGCCGAGCTCTTCCCGGGAGGACACGCGTGTAAAGTGGATGCAGGGAATCAGCGGTGCCATCTGGATGGGCTCCAGCTCCTGCCCCTGGCTCGCTGCTGATGCTTCATTAACAGCTCCCTCCTTTCAGCTCTGTCTCCTTGGCTTCTGCTGCGATCAGCTGGGCCGGAGTTTTGTTGTCTTGGGTTTTTTCCAAGTGGAAATTATTTCTCATTTCTTTTAACAATCAGGACACAGAGAAAGAGACAGGAGAGGAAGGAATTTCTAGGAGATGAAAGGGCAGGATTAAGGACACGGCTTTCACTTTGTTATCCCTCTAGAGTGGCTAAGAAATTCCTTTCAGAAGAAGGCTTTAATTAACTATGTTTTTCTGATGGGAATAAATCCTGGACCTAGAGATAGGTCTCGCTTCTTGGGTCTGCTGACAACCCCAGCTGCAACCTCAGCAGCCCAGATTTTTGTACACACACACGCGGTCTTATACAAAACTTAGCACATTTAAAATGGCTTTACAAAGGCACTGACTGTCACCCCAGTCTGGAAAATAAGGAACAGAGGAAAAAACCCCAGGCATCAGAAGGCCACTGTGCACGGTGCCAGTGGAAAGACGATCTGAGTGTGCTGAACCACGGGGCTATGGTGGCTCAAGATGTGGGAAGGGGCCTTTTGCACAGAGGAATAACCCAGGGCAGGAGGCAGTAGAAATATCTCTGTTGCCTTCTAGACCAACAGCCCTTCTCACGCAGCAGGAAAAATCAGGGGGAGAGGAGAGACAGACGGCCAGTGGCAAACCGGGACATTTAGAAAGCGTCGCAGTGATGTATCCGCATCCTCCACTGCCACAAAACCCTCCAGGATCTGAGTCAATCAAAAATAACATTTGGGGCTGATTTTTATCCAGATGAACTCTCTCCAAACATTTTAAGGCGACCAGCAAAACGGACAGCTTCTGCTTGTTTAACCCTTCTCCTGCAACATGCACTGATTCTGAAAGAAAGCCACATTGGAGAAAGCATTTTTTCTGTGAGCTTGACCTGCAAAACTGGATGTGGTACCAAGTCTGTTCATCCCCAGCATCACCCTGGTCACCTCTCTGTGCCCTAACTCCGTCCTGACTCACTCAGTGTTTCTGCAGCTCAACTTCCTATGTAGATCTGGACACGAAAGATGAAGAACGCACACAGGTTTCCAGAGGAAGCCTCGCCCCCAGTTTACACAACAACAGCAACTCCTGCCAGGGAAACATCACAGCAGGTGCCTCTGAGAATCACATTTACTTTTTTCTGAGCCACGTTAAACAGGGAGCTCACACTGAACCCACATCTTGCTCCTCTCCCTTCTTTCCAACTAATGAACTCCCAGCTGATAACAAATGCCGGCTGCTGTCGCTGGAGCATCTGCCTCTGCTCTCAGCCTTCAACAGCCCAAGAGGCAAAGCGCTTTACCGATCATTGTTTTCATAAGCGAGCATCATTTTACTTTTTCATTATCATTTAAAAGGTTCCCACCTCTTCCACTGCCCTGAGCCACTGCCTGCAACCCCAGCAGACGCCTCCGTACCCTGCAGCGGCACAGGGAACATATGGTTGGTTTTCCTGGGGGGAAGTGGAGAGGAAAGGAACATCTGGCTGCTCCAGAGATGCAGCTGCTGGGGTGAGCAGAGTTTTTCCTGAGGCCTGCAGGTCTGTGTCAGGAGGGTTTCCCATCCCATGCTACCACTGCTAACAGCCCCCTCGACAAAAGGCTTCGGTCTCACTTGGGATTTAATTCCTTATTAGTTTTACAGGTTTTGTGCTTGTCCACATCTTCTGCAAACTAAAAGTGTCCTGTTGCATGCTGCATCAAATGTTTTACTGGACGTCAGGTAGATTCAATGCACCACAGCTCAAAAATCAACTATTACTCCTTTCTTCCCCCGCTGCCCTTCTCAGAACCAGGCAGCAGGATTGCAGTGTCTGGTTATAAAACACCACTTTTTTTTATTAGCTCTGTCATAAATCCTTACACTTGGATTTGCAATTTCATGTGACAGCTCTTTCCAGGCACCAAATGGAGTTTATCTCGTTTCCCTGACTTGAACCTCTGAGGATTTTCCCTTTTGCTTCATCTTGGATCTGTAATTTCCATTTCCAAGCTTAACAACATCCTAATTCTCACTGGAGAGAAGGATGGCATAGCACTCATTTTGGGTCGGGCAGACACCTATTCTTGGTCTTCAACCCCCCACATCAATCCTCCTGCTCTGCCTCCTCTTGAGCTCCATGAACAGTTATCCACAAGCCACAGATCCGAGCCAAAACTTTTTTCCCCCCAGTCCAGACTCATGAGGAATTCAGGTTACAGCTGCCTCCTCCTTGTGCTAGTGCCTGTTCTTGTAAAAGGGAATCAGTGACTAACAACAAATACATACCCTGAGGCAGGATTTGTCTTCCTGAGGGCTCCTGGCTGTTCCTGTCCAACATCAAGATGTGCTGGCAGCTTCTTATCTCCGACAAGGGGATCTGCCCGTTGTACCAAGCACACATCCACATCCCTGACCTCAGCACATCGGCTGACCCGGCCCTGGAGCCCGCCAGCCTCTCACAGGGCAAGTCCTGCTTAGCCCCTTGTTATTTTTAGCTGTGCCTTTGTCTCTGGGATCCTCTAACCTTTAGCAATGAAAACAAAACCACAGAAGGTGCTGCCCTGGCCTTTGGCTCGCTGAGAGCAGTGGGATGGGCAGAGGCTGAGGGCTGAAACCTCAAATTAGCAGTGTGGGACTGGAATGAGCCAGGCAGCTCGGACCTCTCATTTCAAGGGCAGAAACCTGCGGGGAGGGAGGTCATCATCTGGTTTCAGATAAATGTCCACTTTGTGCTAATTAATTAGAAATCCAGCACAGATAACAGGAGAGCTTAGATGACCATTTAGCTGAACTATTCCTGTAAAGCCACATGTGGCTACAGAGCAGCTGAGAAAGGGAATTCACTGCTGCTGTCATTGGAGATGCTCATGTCTAAGAGAAAGCAGAGCCTGGGAGTTGGGAAATCAGGAGTTTGCTCATGGCTCAGGCTCCTTGTTCATTAATACCAGCTCAGGGTAGAACTGGATCACACAGTAGCACTGACCTGAATCAAGTCAGGCACCAACACAGCATCAGCTTCTTTCCAACCAGCCAGACCATACATACAGCTGTGCACATCTGGATCAATGACAGCAGCGCCTGAGTCACTGCCAAGCTGCCTTCACAAACCTACTCCTCCAAACATTTTAATTTTCTGTGTTTAGGGTTTTTTTTCCAATCAGATAATCACATTCAGTACACATCCCTCTGTGAAGATTCAAAAGTTGTGCTGAGCTAGACATTGCAGGAAGATGGATAAGATGCTGCCTAAGCCAGGGCTTTTGTAGAGAGAATTGCTGTCAATTTTTGACCTCAAGCTCAGCAGGTGGCTTCAGGGAAATTATGTTTGCTATCACTTCTCATCTACAGGGAAGGAAAATGTTATGTGGCAAAGACCCACTTTCCAGAATCAAGGGAGGTAAAATGGAACAGCAGTTGGAAACTACTTTACCCATCTTGCTGTAAAGAAAGGAGACTGATGTGCAGCTGTTGGACAAAGACAGCACTCAGCCAGTGTGGAGGGTTGATGCACCATGTCTAACACATCCCGAGTGAGATCATGCCTATCCCTAAGGCCACTACAAGGACAAAACTTCACCCATTAGGCTACTTGATCAATATAACCACAGACCAAGAGCTAAGCAATAAAAATGCAGAGGCCCATTCTGTACGTCTGGAGCCGTGAGCAAGGAGAGCAGTGAGTTCATGGGGAGGATTTGCAACTTGGCTCTTAGTGAAGGCTCCTCTCTCCAGAGTGCAAATCAGAGCAGCAGCCAGGTGCTAAATAAATATTTAGCAAACGAGAAAGTCTCCATTTAATGAGAAATTATTTGGTGAAGCCGGCTGGGGAAATGGTTTCAGTAGCACGGTAACAGAAGCCGGCGCTGCTCTCTGCCCCGTGGGATGCTGTGGTTCCACTCGCGTTGCGCAAGTCAGGATCTCCAGCTGGGACAGGCACAGGAAATATAACTCATTACTGAAATGCAAGAGCCTTTCAGGGTTTCACTGTTAGACCAGCCAGATTCATTCCCTGGTTGCAGAATTTGCCTAGCAGCAGCTCTGGATGATTACTATCTTTCTTCATAAGAGCGACGTTGCAGACAGGATGGTCTAAGTGCAGTGGCGATGCCAAGTTTGTAGGAAGAAGTAATTTTTCTTTCTTTTATGTTCAAGGGCTGGGCTCCATTTCCTCACTTTTATCTACATGATTAGGCTGTCGAGATGGCAGTTCCCTGCCTGAATGTTAATTACTATATCTCTCTTTTAAGAGGTGTTTTCAAGGGGTTAGTGCCTCAGTCTTCCTTGTAATTATGTGCAGTGGTTAGTGCAACTCATCGGCTGTATCCCAAGGTCCCCTGAGAGCTCATCCCTGCTGCAGTTTCCAGTAGATGAACACTCCCAGAACCAGTCCTTCAGAGAGCTGCTGTCTTCAAGTGTTCAGCCAGATAATGAGCCGATTACTGTGCCTGCTCCTGCTGCCGACGGCGAGCTCTGTGCGCAGACAGGCTGCGCATCACCAGTTGCTGCAGTTAATATTCCTCCCTCCTCTCTATCCCTTCAACTCGGCAAAACTCTGTACAACCAGTCCCTCCCCAGGGCAAGAACTTCCACAGATTATTGACAGAGCAAAAAAAGGGGAAAGCAAACCTTGTCAAAGCCTGAATATAAAAGCCCAGTAATGAAACAGTGACACAGCCGTGGTGGTGAGGCAAACCTCAGATGCCGAGTGTGGCTTTGTCATGTCAGCTGTGACACGTGTGCATCAGGGACAGAGCTGCTGTGGGGTTTTATGCCTCTACAGCTGAGAAGAAGGAATTACAGCTTCCTCATGTGTGAGGCGTTTCTAAGTGAACAGCAACAGTTGAGATTGGAAATTAAAAATAAAGTTGTGTTTTGGAACAACTGCTACATTTAAATGTCAGATTCTTTCTTTGAAAGCTGTATGATAGTTCTTTCCTCTCCAGGGAAAGTGAGTAGGAGCTTGTCTATGCAGAGAAAATGTTTGGAATAGCAACTGCCTACCAGTTTCCCATGCAAACACTCATAATCCATACTTCAAGCCTGGATAAAGCTAAATTACCTGAAGGCACTCTCTGCAGAGGACAGCACCCTGTTCACAACTCTCCATCACCCACACACAAACCACTGCTTGCTTTGCAGCAGTAACCCCAGAGAGATGAACATTAACTTTCACTCAAGACGTGAAGGAAAGAGTTTTTAAAGAAAGTATTAACTGAGAAACACCACTTTTTCACAAGCTGTACATGTTCAAAACTTAAATACCGCAGATACCCGCCACGGAAAAAAACTCATGGGCAAATCACTGACTGAGGCAACTCCAGAGACTCAACAAACTGACCTCAGCCTCCCTCTGGTTTCTAAGAGCTGCAACACCAGGGAAAAATGTGCTCCAGGTCTCTGTCTGCTGCTGGTCCACTAGAGGACAACCTAATAATGATGAACTCCTTTGGGTTACACAAAAATGGCCCATACTGAAAATGCTGCTGCCAAATCTGGCTGACAGCCCATGCTGGGATTGTTGCTCTGTGTGTGCCGGGCCTCCCTTTTACTGGTACAGACTGATTCCTACAGACTTACGAAGCTCCAAAAAATGCCTCCTACTGTTGATGCCAGCCTTTGCAACTACAGAGAGAAAGAGACAGAAGCAAGGGAGATTTCCAGACGGATGTATGTAGTTTTTATGAAGCAAATCAAATCTGCCACAGAGAAAACCCTGCCTGTTGCTGCCGGATTTCTCACAGGCTTCTGACATGATATCGTGTCTTTTCAGTGCAGGAAGTGCTCCGAGGTACAGAACGATCTGTTTGCCTTGGTAACATGTGATTTATCAAATCATAACGGAGGAACCCATCTCATGTATAAACAACGGCCAGGAACACAACAAAATCGTCAGCTCAAAGCCACAGGAAAGAACAGGCTACTGCTCTGGCAAGGCAAAGAAAAAGAGTAAAACAGCTTCTCAAAACCCAAGGGAGTCCTTGCTTAGTATTTTTAAGGCAAATAGAGGACAAATAAAATCTGAGCTAGCAAGAGAGCTAATTTCTGGAGCTAAGAAGCAAATGAGCTGTGGCAAGAAGCAGAACAGCAGAAAACATCAGAGAATTAATTGCAAGTGAAGTGTCTCAGGTTAGAATTGAAGTTAGAGGGGTCAGAGGGTCAAAGCAACAGTTTTCAGTGAGTAATTTGCTTCCTTAACATCCCTCAGCCCCACCGGAGCCGTGCCTATGACTCGGGGATGAAAACTGCATGTGTCCGCAAAGAGAAAAACACACACTGAAGGCAGATCAGAGCCACTTAAAAGGCAAAAATCTGATACTCCTCCCGACGCCGGGGATCGCAGGCTGGCTGTGACCGGGAGGGCGCGGATCCAGCCATCCTCCCGGGTGTGATGCGGAGGGGCACTGCCCAGCCGCCGCGCCGGCCCCGCTCCGCACCCGCGTTCCCTCCCACCGGCGGCGGCGAGGGATGCTCGCCCCCGGCGTGTCCGCCCGAGTCAGCTGCTCTTGATGTCAGAACCTGCTCCGGGCTCGGCGGGGCGGCAGCGGAACCGAGCGCAGCCGGGGCTCAGCCGCTGCTCGCCGGCTGTGGGAGGGCTCCTTCCGCCCGCATCCCGCATCCCGCCGGGAAAGCGCGGGGACCCAGCCCAGCCCAGCCCAGCCCAGCGCGGAGCCGCCGAGGGAACTTGCCCAACTTTCTCCGTCTCTGGTCCCGGCACTCGCTGCCATGGCCCCCGGCAACTCTTCCCGCAACTTCTCGGCGCCGGAGGCTCGGAACGGCTCAGGTGAGCGGGGCGGCG
>VXBT01001865.1:528262-545374 GCA_013400235.1 Oriolus oriolus
CGCGGGCGGACAGCGCCGGGCGGGCGGCGGGACGGGCCGGGGCCGCCGGGGGTGCGGGACCGTCCCGGGCACCGCACAGCGCTCAAACACAGCCCGGCTCGGTGCCAGCCGCCACCTCTTGGCTGCCGGGCAGCAGAACTCCAGCAGCCCGCAGGTCCTGGCTGCTGGGAAGGGAGGAAACAGCCCGGCTAGACAGGGAGGGAAGCAAAGAGAAGATGAGATAGCGCTGGAGAGGGATGCAGAGATCCTCTCCAGTCTCCCGTTTTCTCCACGCTAGCCCGTTTTCAAATCAATAGGTTAGGGTCAGGCAGGCCAGTTCTCAATGGTGCAAGTTGGTGAAACTCTTCAGCAGAAGGTGGTTTATATGTGGTCTTTGACTCTCTCTGCACCAGCACAGTCCTTTAGAAACCAAAAGTGTGCCTTGGGTACTTCCTTCTGAAGTGCAGTGAAGATGAAGTCTCTTACATATCAGGGTATGGCTTAGAACGACAACCACCTTAGAGAAAAAAAAATTAGCCCAGCCCTCATTCAGTTCACATAGTGCAGCCACTTTGGGACTTTAAGGAAAGCTATCAGGGCAGCCACAGCAAGGACAAATCAATGCCTGAAGTAGCTGCTTCAATACAAAATATATTCACTTGGATATGCACAAAAGCAGCACTGAAAATTCAGATTCAGTGATGTCTCAGGATGAAAGAGACTTTAGAAAAGAGAGAACTTCTGAGTATTTGACAGATGTGCTCTTCTGACACCAGCCTATAAAACACACATGAACTACAGCTTCAAATTAGTGCAGCTGATAATTCTTGAAAGCCCTGCTTGTACGACACCATCAGCAGGAGAGATGCCACAGTGCTGCACAGACCACCTCTCCCACAAAGCCTTTGGGCGTGCACACATCCTGCTTCGAGGCCAGCAGAGCTCATCCCAAACGTTACGGAATCACCGTGAGCGCTGTATCGATTATACACCAGGAAAAGGACATTTTGTCCCAATTTCCAGCTAACCACGTGGCATTTGTGTTTCACTCAAACAATCCTTTCCCACCACACTCATAAAGTTTGTGGTGGAAAGAAAGGAGATCAGAACTCACAACAGCTACATGCAGAACAGCAGGACCAGCGTCATCATCTTCCAGTTTCTAATCCTCCATCTTCCAGCATTAAGGAGGCTTGAGATCTGTTTGGATGCTCAAGGGATGCACAGGTTGGATGCTCAAGAGTGTCAGGTTTCAACAGGGTGCTGATGGCTGTAGGTTTTCTACTAAAAATCATAACAGGGGACATTTCCTTGCATTAATGAGGAGGAACAGGGACCACTTAAACTCCCACAGACGGTCCGGACAAGGTTGTCTTGTCAGCCAAGCCTGACTTCCACCTTCAGACCCCTGCCAGTCCTCCTGTGCCTCACTGGCTGCTTTCTGACACCTGCAGAGAGGCTTCCCAATAAAATGGTGCAGCAACTGCTTTACTGTGTTCAGGCATTGGCTTTGGACTAGTTCATGCCTAAGCTGGCTGCTTCCTAATGCCAGAAGGACTGAGCCAGTGGCAGCTCATCATGGCCCACTTCTAAGAGCACTGAAATATGGCACACACATTTCCAGCCACAGGCCAGCAGTGTGGCCCCAGTTATCTTGCCAATTCTGTCAAACTTCTCTGGCACACCGAAGTAAATGTGGAGAAGTTTGTACTCAAGAATTCTAGAGGTCAAAGCCAGCAAATAATACTTCAGCAAACAGACACTGCTTTGGCAAAGACTACACCTGTAAGTATCTGTTATTTCACTTAATCTCATTTTCAAGATTTCCCTAGGTTCTGTTGGAGGAGGCTTCCCCACTTCTGCTGCTAAGGAGATGGAATTGCTCAGTGACTGAGAGCATTTCCAATTAACAGCACATTGAATCATCTGCAATTCAGTGAAAGGCAGCCTAGGCTGAGGGGCTGTCACGCACAGTCCTTGTAACAGCCACATAAATAACTCACACAAAACCTTTTCCTAGAAAAAAACCCTGCCAGGTCCCATAGGAGAGGAGTAATGAGATGAAATTAGATTTGCCTCAGCTAAGAAGGGCTATTTTAGACTCCAGCACACGGGAACCCTGCAGAACAGAGAGCACCACCATCACTTCGACACCACCTCCCGTGCCCAAGAGCTTGTGGCTTTAAAATATGATTTTACACCACCCAGGTGAGGGACAAGGCCAATGTGAATTTGGTTGTCTTTGGGCCTCCCACCCCAGAGAAACAGTCAAGCACTGGCATGGATAAGCTAAGTGTTACCAGGCAAGAATTTTGCCTTGGAAATCCACCCACATCCAGAACTCAGAGACAGCAGCTTTAAGCTGTTTTTCTCCTAGGACAATCCCTGTTGAAAGGCCCCTCTGAAACACACTCCCAATCCCTGTCTGGCCACACACTTGGATTTCTTTGTAGGAAAGAAACTAGAGAAAGGGAGAGAGGCAGGGAAGGAAGACGGAAAGGAGAATGTTCTCTGGCCTAACCTTGACAAGAGAGCGGGGGGACAGCCAGGGTACAGTCCCAGATCTCACAATACAGATAAGCATGAGCTGTCTGCCTGCATGGTCAGTGAACTCTGTGTCTCATACCATATAATAGATAAACTACCCAGCAGATGAACTGAAGCTTTCTGACAGCAGCTTGAGCACTGACTTTATCCAGATTTCGGCACCCACAGAAAGGCTTTACTTCTCCAGTGTGAGAAGCACCAGCTGCCTCACTCACTCCCCTCAAAAACAGCTGAAAACGCTTCACTCCATGGAATAAAAGTTACTCTCAACTCTGTCAAGTGCTGGTGAATGCAGAGACATGCCAGCCAGAGGTTAGTCCTTCAAAAAAGGGCTGGGGAGTTGCACAGCAGGACAGAAGCACATCAGGAGAGCTGGGGAAAGATGCCTACACATAGCCAGGTTTGGGTGGCATTCTGCATGTACTGAGGCAGAGAAGGAAGTGCCAAATCCCCAGCTAAGCCTCTCCAAGTGCTACAAAGGGTATTAAAAATCATTCCAAGCAATGTCTTTGATGGGGATGGGTCCATCTGCAGGACAGGACAAGCACACAGGGTTGTAAAGGGGTTGTCTCTGGGTCGCACTCACTGCTTTCGTTTGTTTCGGCAGTAGCAGAGAAGCCAGCGCCACACACCAACGTGATCATGCCCAGTCTCTTCAGCATCATCTGCTTCCTGGGCATCGTGGGGAACCTCATTGTGATCTACACCATCGTCAAGAAGAAGAAGCTGAGATGCAAACAGACCGTGCCTGATATTTTCATCTTCAACCTCTCCATTGTGGACCTCCTCTTCCTCTTGGGCATGCCCTTCCTCATCCACCAGCTCTTAGGCAACGGCTCGTGGTACTTTGGAGCTCCCCTGTGCACCATCATCACCGCCCTGGACACCAACAGCCAGATCACCAGCACCAACATCCTCACAGTGATGACGCTGGACCGGTACCTGGCCACCGTCTACCCCCTCAAATCCACCTACGTTCGGACGCCGTGTGTTGCGGCTCTCGTCATCTGCCTGGTGTGGCTCCTGTCCTTCCTGACCATCATTCCCGTGTGGATGTACGCGGGCCTCATGCCCCTGGAGGACGGGACGGTGCGCTGTGCCCTCCTGCTCCCCAACCCAGAGACCGACATCTACTGGTTCACCCTCTACCAGTTCATGCTGGCCTTTGCCGTGCCCTTGGTCATCATCTGCGTGGTCTATTTTAAGATCCTCCAGCACATGGCCACCACCGTGGTCCCGCTGCCCCAGAGGAGCCTCCGGGTGCGGACGAAGAAAGTCACCCGCATGGCAGTCGCCATCTGTTCCGCCTTCTTTATCTGCTGGGCTCCCTTCTACATCCTCCAGCTGGTTCACCTGGGCATTGACACCCCGTCCATGGCCTTCTTTTACGCCTACAACTTTGCCATTAGCTTGGGCTACGCCAACAGCTGCCTCAACCCCTTCCTCTACATCGCCCTCAGTGAGACCTTCAAGCGCCAGTTCTTGGTGGCCATTCGCCCCGCCAAGGAGCCCTGTCGCAACAGCAGCTCTGCCAACAACAACAGCATGACAGAGGCCAGTGTGTGCCTGAAGCTGGCGCCAGAATCCACCCAGCAGACTCAGTTTCTGGAGGACTTTTCCCCACGCTCGCTGCCAGTGACTGTGGCTGTTCACTAAGGCGCTCTGGAGGGAGGGCAGCAGAAAGCCTTTGGATCTGTGAGTTGATGGAGGAGCAGCAGCTGCAGGCAGGTCTTGGAGAAGCCTATGGACTACAAACTGCCAGCTCCAAAAGTCCAGGTGCCTCTCTTCCATTGCTCTGCTCCCAGCCTATGAGATGTTGTGTGCTGCTGCTCTTCATCCTGCACCTGAAGACTCTGCCACCACTGGGGCCACAAAGAGGATGAATGGAAAAGAGAGAAAGGACAAAAAGAGGATTTCCAGGGGGAATATTCACCCTGGAAGAGTAAAACCTCTGTCAACACTGCCCAACGATTCCTCACCTCTTGGCCCGACCAGGGTTCCTAAGCAGCTTGTCAACATAGAGCTTTTTCATTCAAAACTTGAACCTTTGAACCACATTGTCATATATTTATTTTTCTAAATAAGTAATCTGCAGACTTGGCTGGCTGTGCTGATGTCCTAGAAGCACACAGAAGAGAGATCTTGGGGACAGAATTCTCACCCAGCCCTGTTGCTTGGCCTTTCAGTCTGGCCCTGTCTGCCTCCAGTGGGCTGTATTGTTCGGCAACCAAAACATTTCAAGAACTGACTCATTTTGATGCTAATCCTAAATATTTCAAGCAAAATCAGATACATAATCACACTGCTTCAAGGGACTGCAAAGAATTCTCAAAACTACTGCTGCTAACACCAGCTTTGTGGCTTTTCATGCCAATGAGCAGATTTTCACAGTGCTAGTTCTTCACGCTGCTCTTGTGCCTCGCAGTCTGCATGGCCATTGGGGAACCCCTGGCAGAGGGTTTTAAACAGGACTAAAAATCACAATGTGCAGAGATCTGTGGAGCGAGAAGCTGTGAAAAAGCAGCTCAGGGGAAGCAGAGTTGCTTATGCAGCTTCCTCAAAAATAACAAATGCTTTACACAAAGTTAAAAGAGGGAAAATTAAATGTCTGTGTGTTGTATATGCGGCTTTAACAGTCGGAGGTTAGGAAATAACTCTGCTCATTATAAAGTAGAGAAAAGACAGCAGAGATCAGCTCAAAGCGGGGATTACACCGACAGCCTGTGCCGGGCTCCACGGGGACCACGCAGGCATTGTTCAACACTTTGTCAGACATGGAGGGACTGGTTACTGTAGATGGATTTAATTTAAAGAATTAAAAACATCAAACAGCCCAAAGGAATTTGTTATACCACGCTTATGGTTTCACGCCACCAGCCACCCACGATATGCCCAGAACAGAATTTCACCCTTACTCAGCTCCAAAGCAAAACTGTGTCACCTGCACAGGATGTCCTAAGCCACACACACACTGACAGGTGCACCTACTGCACCCACATCACGCCTGTAAGCGTATTTAAGTACAGCCAATACTTTAACCTACACCCTGTAGAGAGCACACAGCCGTTCGCTCACCTCTGGCGATCAAAGCAGTCAGGTGTGCAACACCAGCACCTTTGACACCATCAGATGCAGCACGCTGCTTTCTGAGTCACTGAACAAACCTCAGGACAGGGTCTCTGTGTTTTCTTCCAGGCTCTGTCAAAACCAGGACTGAGGGTACCTCGTGGATTTTGCGCCTGCGTTTCCGCGGCCAACAGAGCCAGACACCTGCGGAACTTTCAAGCTTTTACGGCTCAAAAATCTTTGCCCCGTTTTAACTGCCAGGAATTTTCACCTGCTGTTTTCCACGGAGCTGCTTTGCTCTTTGGTCAGTACTCTCCCTGAAGGGCTCGGATGGAGCGAAGGTCGAGGAGGATGTGTGCTGTGCCAGCCAGACTTGCCCTCGGGACAAGGGAAGCTATTGTGTTCCCTTTCTCCCATGAGGCAGGGAAGGGAAGAACTGGCACACTTTTCTGGGAAAGGAGGTGGTAATGACTGGGTGGGTGTTTCTTCCTCTAGTGCCAGCCATAAGGAAAGTATGAGGGGTGAAAACAGGCTGAGTTATCAGGGCTCTCTCGGAGAGCAGCACGCTGAAGATATTATCTTGCTTACACAGTAAAGGTGTTTATGGTTGAATGAGTCTGTTCCCATCTGAAGTGAGTCGATCTGGCCCGGTGCGGCCAAGCCATGTGCTCAAAACCGCAGGGGCCAGTGGGCTAACCAAGAAGGGAGGCCACCCCAGCACCAGTGGGTGCAGCACTCCAGAGGGGTGTTGTGGGGCAGACCTTTCCCAGATCTCATCACAGTGAAGTCAACACACCAGTCCAACACCGACCACTGCACGGGCACCTTCCCAGCTTGCATTCCTGTAGATCTCATCTGTGTGAGGTGGAAAGCCATACTGGAGAGACTGGTCCCAACACCAGGGACAAGGCTTCCCATTTAGCCAGCGTCCCAGTAGAAGCATGTGCCCCTTCCCACCACCCTGCAAAGGCTCATGGTTTCCATTCCCTCATGTTCCTCCTGCCTGTCCTGAAAGGGCTTCCTCGTCCAAATGTTTAAATACTGACTGTGGGCTCCTTCCCTTTCCATGTACATCCATAAAAGTGTGACAAATACTCCTTGGGAAAACAAGGATGTGGACACCTGTGTATGTATGGAGAGGCTGGGAAGAGAGGCACAGACAGGAAGCAAACTAGCAAAGAACACAGCCGGCATATAACTTTCGTCAGCTTCCCAAAATCACCCCAAAGTACAGAGAGATGAACAAAAGCCTCTCCTTAGGAGCAAACCTATTGATCAAATGCCTTCAGAGGTGTCATCCTACCTAGAGGACAAGGCAAGGCCTTCCAGGAGCTAAGCAGTCTGTGCACCTCGGTGTGACCTACTCCAAACATCCTATCCGGTTTCCAACTTTTTCAGAGCTGGCTTTGTTCAGTCAGGGAGCCCATCGACATTCTGGTTTGCGTTCAGCTTTACCTCTTTGTCTCTCTGCTCTTTGTGTTTATTGTGTGATCTCCTGCCTCAGTGCCGTGGTTACCAATGGCAGAGCCTGAATAAAGGGAATTGCAAAGTAGGGAAGGGCACAGCTACTTGTGCAGGGATGGGGAGCCCGGAGAGCTGAGAGGGCTGCCCGAGAGGTGCCATGAGAAGGGCACAGAGATAAGGCAGCTCATTTCCCAGCAGTCCTTCTTCCCATAGACAGCCCATTTTCTATCTTGTTTGGGAGAAATCAGAGGGAAATCCCGCTGAAAAACCAGGGGAAAACCACCCCCAAAACCAACAGGTGATAGAAAAACTATTCAGTCTGGTTTTTCAGATCAACAGCCTACTGCGCTCAAGGAGACAAATTTCCTCTGCTCGTTTTGCCAGCACTTATCCCATGTGTTTGTGAGCTGCCTTGTCAGACAGCAGGGTGACAGATGGGTTCACTCTCCAGCCCCTCCTCTTCCCCTCATTGTCCTCAGAGGTGCGAGTGAAGCCACATGTCACAGCTCTGCTCTTGATAAACTCCCACAAAAGGGCAGATGGCCCAGTTACTTTTACTCCTACTTTCCCTGCTGGTGACAAAGCCATCCTCGGCTGCTCGTGGCAGGATTCAGTCCCTGGTTCACCTTTCTCAGTTACCTCCATTCCACTCTCCACCTCCCTGTGTCCCCACAGGCAGCAAAATAAACTCCTGCCGTCCCCCAGTCACGGCTCTGCCAAGCCACCCCTGGAGCTGAGGTCCCTGGAGCCCAGCTGGTGACAGCCTTCCCCTGGATGCCCTTCTCCACCTGAAGTCTCTGCACAGCTAAACCTGCCCAGGAGAAAACTTCAGCCGTGATGGAGCACACGGATAGAGGCTGCAGGTTGGGGAGGAGGGAAAGGTGGGGTGACTCACTGGCCCCTGAGACACAGCCAGAACCTGACTAATCCTGTTTCCTCAGTCCTCCTGGGCTGCTAATTGAACACATCTCATTCAGCAGGCTCACCGGTGGGAGAGGAGCCACGTGGCAGGTACGGATACGTTCCCAGCCCACTCGCTTCTCCTAAATCCTCCTGCCAGATGCAGGGACCACACAGCAATGCCCTTCCCTGCTCACCTCCCGTTAGCAAAGCAGCACAGCCAAACCCCCACAGCAGCCTTCCCACTGGCTCCATCCCTGCTGGGGGGCTGGGGAGGGGCAGCAAAGAGGAAACACACCCCCAGGAGAGAAGTAAAGGGGGAAGGATGTCTTGTCTACAGCCCCCATCTCCCAGTGAAGGGCTCCTCCTGCACATGAGAGCCCTCCAGTCTCCAGAATCTTTACAGGGCAGCATTTGAGCAGGGAACTCACTGCACCACTGGGGGGGGGAAAACTTTGCTAAGAGATGTAGACCACAGTTGCAGAAGGGCATGGGAGAGGATACCAGCTCTGGGAGCCTTTGTCCCTATCCATATTCCCCTTGCGAGACAGCTCCTATGATCATTTAGGACACAATAATCGTTGCTCTCACATCTTTCTACCAGTAGGGCTGCCTTGGCTATGGAAAGCATCACTCCTGATGTCCCAGGCTGGCTCAGGGAGAGCAGCAACACTGCTTCCTCCCGAGGGGTAG
The DNA here is from genome assembly GCA_013400235.1 of Oriolus oriolus. Lineage (NCBI taxonomy): Eukaryota > Metazoa > Chordata > Aves > Passeriformes > Corvidae > Oriolus > Oriolus oriolus. The sequence goes on from VXBT01001865.1 coordinate 536,912, forward strand.
AGCTGGGCTTTGACAGCTGCAAAGTTACCCTTGAGAAGTGGCTTCAGGGTGAGACGTGGTGGTGCACAGAGCGGGGCTTCCAGAGGCACCTCTGGACGTGCTGAGGACAAGCACATCACAAAAGCCATCAGGATGTCACCTCAGTACCTTTCACCATCTCTAAACACTGCTGAAGTCAGGTCCACACTCCCTGGGGTCCAGCCTTTGCAGGAAGCCCTCCCTCCTCTGCTCCTCCAAAGCCAAGTCACGGCATCAGCCTCGCCCTCCCCACACACAGCAGCTGAACAGCACGAGCACCACTGAGGGCTCAAAGCCTCGTCCTGCAGGTCCACGCAGGGTCAGTCCTTTGGAAATGAGAGCCAGGTTCTGCCCCTCACACCACGGTGAGTTCACACCACAGCAGTGAGGGGGTTTTTAGCACACCAGGGAGCAGACCCCACCCCAGGTACCAACTGCATCATCATCCAGCACTGCATGGCAATAGGCTCTGCAGGGTCTGGATCCACAGAAATGCATTCAGGGCAATGATTTTTCTGAGCTTCAGTTAAACCAAAACCTGAATGTGTCACTGTTTTAGCTTTAAACCTTATTTCTTCCACTTAAAACTGAGTTAACAGATGAGTCAGCCCTTCCCTCCAGCCTGTGCTCCTGTGTCCCCTGCAGGTTTCCACTCGCAGAGTAGGCAGCCTGAGAGTCAGTGACATCATTTTAATTATTCAGGTGTTTAGTTACTATTCAGTTGCCTTGGCTAAGTCTGAAGGAGCTCTTACAATTCTCTTCCTACACATGCTGCTGTAAGCACAGCAGCTGGGAAACACCGGGCTGCCATTCCCTGCTCCTCCAGACACTTCAGGGGAGAGAGCAGAGCTCTCCTTAGGCAGCCACAGCAGGGAAGACTCCTGCCTCGTCCAGGAGCAGAACTTCTCACACCCACATCCCACTCCAGGCTCCAATCCTCCACCCCTTCTCCCATGGGGTTTGAACACAGAAACCCAAATTCTAACATTTTCACGCTCATTTTGGCACAGAGGACTGAACAGGGATAAGCAGAGGGATGGAAACAGTGGGTGAAGTTATCACTGATGAGAGTTTCTAAAAGTTCTTATTGACTTTCTCCCTTAGGAATTTTGCTCCCGGAGGTGCCCCTGCTCCAGCAGCCAGGTCCCTCCCACCACGAAATCGAAACAGATTGTGAAAGGAGCAGACTGTTCACATCAGGGGTCCCTGCCCTCCTTCCTGTCTGCTCATGAATTAAGACTTCAGATTTCAACTTGGACAAAACATTTTGGGGACTTAACTCCCTCCCACTTTTGTTTTTTCTTAAAGGTCAGCTCATTACAGCCACCTAGATTCCAACTAAGATTTCAGCTTAGACCTTCAAGTGCTCTGGACTTGTACATTTGTCATGTTATCGACACAGAAGCTATTTGAGAATAAAAAGAAAAGAGTAAAATGTCACCTCACAGAGTGAGAACAAGTCCTTTGCTTTCATTCAGATCCAGATATTTTTCCTCAGCCAACTGCTGCCACTGAAGAAAGCACATGAATATTTGCTCCCAGGCTGTGCCAGCCACGGCCCCCAGTCCATACTGGGGGGCTCAGGTCTGAGAACAAACACTGGCAGCTCAATGAGAAGGGGCTCATTTGCTGTAATTAATATTCAGCCTTCCTGCAGCATGGGAAACATCAATTGTTCCGTGAGAAATAAATCATGTGTCTTTCTTGGGAGGATTTTAATGAAACCTCCCCCCTCTTTTCCTGACACTCTCAGGCTCAGGGTAAAAGGAAAAAAGGGAAAAACAACATTCCAGCATCTCCCCATCAACCCTGAATCGTGTAGTGGCCCAATCAGGCTAATTAAGATGTCTCCTGTGTGCTGAGGGAGGCTTTACCCAGCAAATCCAGCCCCACTGTTCATTATATTGCCAGAGCACAGCTAATTACTCCTGGCTTTAGTGGGAAGAGGAGCAGACCAGCTTTGTGTGCAGTTGGGAAAAGAGATGTGCTGAGCACAGTCAGGTTCTGCCTTTCCCTTTGGTCCTACCAGATCTCCTGGTGCTCTGAAGGCTACAGGATGGAAGAAGAGGCTGAGCTGGGTAGTTATTTCTCTGAAGAACACCACAAAGACCTAAACACGCTGCAGACCCCTTTGTTTTACCTTCAAACTCACCCTCACACCTACAACAACAGTTAACCTGCCCTGAACGTGCTCTGGGACCAAACCACCCCTCCCAAGGGTGTGGGTGCCTGTTCCAAAGTGGGATGGCACCCCACGTGGGCATCCAGGGGGCAATGGCAGCACTGCCCAGCCCACGATGGCACAAGGAAAGGGGCCAGGGGCACGGGCAGCCTCAGACCCCTTTGACCCCTCAGCCACAGCAGGAAATCCAGAGCCTCCTCTCACTCACCACAGCTTCCTCTGAAATTAATGACATCGGATTAGAGAAAAGCCAAGCAAAACAAGGTCTGAGTCATGCCAAAAGCTTCTTCTGGCTGCCTAAGAGTGGAGTTCGACATCTCAGGGCTCTGATTTCACCACCAAAATGAGCTGCTAAGAAGGAAAGCTGACATGTTGCTGTCCTCTAGTCCCCGAGTCTAAAAATTTCAGACGTTTTACAAGTATTTATGATCCAAACCTCAGATGAAGGCTGGAGACAGGAGAATAATGAGGATCATTTTATCCTTGGAAAGTGTAGGCTGTTGTCTCAGATAAAATCTACAGTACTGCTGAGAAAAGCAACTGCTTATCTTGACTGTCCTTTAGTAGGGGAAAGGAAGCCAGGAGAGAGCAGTGGGTGGCTCAAGAAAAGGCAAAGCCACCAGTGACAGCCCAAAGCTGCTGAGGAGCTGCAGCACCAGGGACCAGGCAGAGCAGCTGAGCCCTGATGTGCTAAAGACAGCACATACCCTCCATTCCTTTAACCTCCCCAAATCACCTCACGGTCATAATTCTTTAAAATATGCTTATTTCAAAAGCTGCAAAGGTCTCAGATACATCCCGTGGGCTGGGGGAGATGGCCCAGCAGCGAGTGTCGCCTCAGATGAGTACAAGACAGGGTGACACCCAGCTGATGTACAGAACTGCTCACAGAAAGCAGATTCCAGCAGCCAGTGAGGAGCTGGGACACCTAGATCTGCCAGCTGTGTTTTCCAGGAGTGTTTAATCCCTTCTTTTAAAGAGGAATGGGATAACTTCTGAGGATATCAACTTTTAAGCAAATTGCACAGTTCCTTTAGTCTGCTCCTTCCTCACCCTGATGATGAGCTAGAAATGGGCAGTGCTACCAAAACTGGGTTTGACTTGTAAACCCTGCACAGGAGGAATCTGGGATAGCACTGGCAGCGGTGAGGGGGCAAGAGCTGGGCCCTGGCTGTGTCAGCTGGGAAAAGTTGGGCAGTTTTCATCAAATAACTGGGAGTGAGACATCTTTAAACAAGATCCATGACCAAGGGTGATGATACAGGCAGTGGGAAGGAAAACAAATGCAGGGAAGATCCAAGGACTTGGCAAAGAGACCAGCCAGCACCGTTTGTGCCACTTGGGGGGTGGGAATAGTCAAGAGAAGTGAGCAGCACCCCTGGGAAGACTGTTTTAAGGTCCAGAAGGAGCAGTGGGCACTGGACACTCAGAGAGCAAGACAATTTCAGCACTGAGGGAAGAGCAGCCAAAGAGAAACAATCTTCTTGTTTTTTATGAAAGAAATAATTTGTTGGGTTTCTTCTTTTTAAATATATCACCTCCAGAAGTTACCTCCTGCTTCTTTCTCTTAGGGAAGAAAATAAAAAAACCCTCAAAGTCAATTCCAAGTCTTTCAAGCACACTCTGAGAACAGAATTATTGAGCTGTTTAAAACCAGAGGCAAGTTTTACCAAAATCTATTGCACTCTTATTTGCCTTGTTAGTGGCTCTGTCAGGACAGTTGATTTTGGCTGTTCATAATTCTTCAGTTCAGCTGGTACAGGGGTTTCAGCACCGGTCCAGGCTCCCCTCCCCGGGCATTCCCTGGCCCTGCTGCTGCCAAAACACCCCGTACAGCAAATTAAACCCAACGAAGCACAAAGTGTCAGCAAGGGGATGCTGGCAACAACCATCCAGCAAAGGAATGGAACATCCTTCCTGAGCCTGTGAGAGTTTCTGGTCTGCACATTTTCATTTCCTCCCTGACAGACAAAAATACTCTCACTGGTCAGAACGAAGCGGGTGCTTAGAGCATCTCTGCTGAGATACTGCAGAAGTCAGGGGCTTGAACTAAATGAAAACTTCATTCTCTGTCCTGGACTTAGGAAAGGTCTCTGCCTCACACACATCTACCTAAAGCAGCTGCCAGGCTTTTTTGGGCTGAACCTGGGTAAGGGACAGCTGCACCCCCTGAGCATCCACCGAGGGCTGGCACACACCTGGCTGTGCCTCCAGCTTCCCACGGGTTTGTTTCCATAACCATCCTTCAGGGGCAAGCAGGGACATTATTTCAGCAAAGCTTCCCTTTCTTCTGGGGATTTATTATTGATGTTTCTATGGTTCCCATCTTCAGCTCAGGCCTCCAAAGTAAGCAGCAGTGCAGTGTGCAAATTGAGGGAATTTTCCAATTGCAAACCCACAGCACAAAGGGACTCTGGCCCTCTATATAAAAACATACCTTGTTTTTATTTATTACCTTTGTACGGAGGGACAAGTTCTCATTGTGCTACACAGTCCTCAAATCATCAGCACGTAAAACACACCAGTCAATAAACCTTTATTAATTTAAAAGCTGAATGAATTTCCGCTGAACAAATGACTTGCACAGCTTTTTGCCCCTATTGCAACATTAGTTTTAAAAAAATCAGCTCCCACATTTGATTTTCTGTGAAGTTAGAAACAGATTTCAGCTGATTCTGGAGTACAGTAACAGATCCAGAACGGAGCAAATCGATACCTTTTGAATGGATTTGCCTGCAGCTGTGCTCACACCTTTATTTACTTCCTCCAAAATTCTGGGTTTATTTACTTTGTTTGGATAAGCCGAAGCCTGGGCTTATTCTTCTGGGTGTGTACGTAGGAACCGTCCCTGCTGTTCACGCACGGCTGGGTCAATAAAAGAGAAGGATTAAACATTATGTTTTATTATGAGCACAGCCGTGCACACACAGGCCCATCACACGCTGGCACGGAGTATTTAACAAACCTGAAATGCATGTGAAACTGCTCTAAATGCAGTGATTATTCAGATAGTCACAGAGAGGGCGTCCACACAGGGGAGGCAGATCTGAATAGCTACAGCACAATTATAACCCTACCATTACTCCAGATAATTTCCTAGCAGACATGCCAGACTCCCCTAGCACACAACACAGCCTTAGAGCCAGAGATCCATAAGCTAATTTACATGGAAAATTAGGAGGTGTCAGAAGAGGCAGAACTAGACAGGTCTCAAGGATATTAATTCCTGCTGCCTTAGCCTTGAGCTTTCAACATATCATTAATTTGAGATCGCTGACGTTACGCTGTCGTCGACGCTGTGAAAAGAGGGAACGCTTCACTCACGCTGTGCCTGTGCTGGGTGAAGACAAACCAGCTCCAGAACCAGCCTGCACGTGCAGCTCAAAGCACTCCCAGCCCAGGCACGGCGAGACCCTCGCTCCCACAGGGAACAGGCACCTCTCCCAGGTACACCCTGACCCACCACACCTCAGCACCACAGACCCCAGCGCAGCAGAAAGAGATGACAAACGACACTAAGATACTTCCACAAAGAGCTGTTCACTCCAAAGCTCAGCCAGCACCATCCTCTTCCTATTTTTACTTCCTCTCAGGCTCCCTGAACGAGGCTGTAGGCACCCAGGGCTGGGATAACTTTGCTCTGGAGCACACCTCCCTCCCTCTCTCCCAGCACTGTCAATCAGTTCGATGCAGAGTGGTGCAGAGCACACCCAGCACCACCCCAGTCTAGCTCACTGTCTTTGAATTTATGATACATCTGCAAGCAATTTGCTGTGGGACAATGAAGCCCAAATTAATTTGCAGCTGGGTGCAGTTACATCAATAACAAAGTGGGGAAGGGATGCAAACTAGTAGTGCCTGCTCAGAGCATGTTAACCATCCTTTTGGAGAGAGCAGCACACAGCAACGAGCCCATGGCTGCTCCAGAGAGTCATTACAGGAGAGAATAGAGCCCCCTTTGGATGCTGTTACCCATTTTTAGCTCTTCCCAGAAGCTGGGGCTTCACACAAAGCCAGGGCAGCAAAGGGCTGTGTCTGCTGGATTTAACAAACACCGCTGTGAGGTGCTGGGGTTCGGTCACGCTGCTTCCCGCACCCCTCCAGCCCACAGCTGAAGTGTTCCCCAGCCTGGCTCTGGATCCCCTGCCCGTGACATCCTCTGGGCAACCACACAGCGAGCCAGGGCTCTTCTTCCCTGACTGGGAGGCAGCTCAGCTCCTCAAGATGGGCTGTGCAAGCTCACATCAGTGCCAAGTGCCCCCACCCTGCCCAAGACAGCAGCCTCTGCACATTTGCTGGTTTGAATACAGACACCTGGGGTTTGTTTTTTCCTTCCCCTCCTTTCCCTAAGCAGCAAAGGCTGGCAGCCCAGAGGCTCACTGTGTCTTACTGGTGTGTCAGACACAGCAGTTCCCATCCTGGATCCCCCGTCCTGGCCTTTGGGGCACGATTGCAGTATCAATACACGACTTGTTCCAGTTAATGCCTGCAGTGCTGCAGACCCCCAGGAACACCAGCCTTGACACCAGCTATAACCCAACAGCACAGGCAGCATCCTTCCTCCCCCACAGTGCAGGAAATCAGCCTTTCAGGGGCTACAAGGATAAATGTCAGCAGGCTCCCAACTCTCCAAACCCCTGGAGGGTGCCTGTGGGGTCCCTCCCACCCACTCACCACCCTATAACCACCGGTCATTTTGGGCTCTTTTCCTTGACTCTCGGTGCTTGGTGCGATGGGATTTTAATCCTCTGGCAATCTGACTCTGCCATAACAGGTTCAGCATTGGTGGGGTATGTGCTGGCCATGACAAATCTCTCCCCAGGATCTCATATAATTTCCTCCACCTCGAGAGGGATGCTGCCTCTGAAGAACAAGGCAGCAGCAGCTAAAAATCAAACCAGACAGCTAGACCAGGACTAGGACCACATGGCCACGCACGCTGCTGCTGGAGGCAGTGCTGCTCGAGTGCCTTCACACCGAATTCACACCCACCTTGTTAATAAGACCTTTTGAGACAGGCCATGAAATTGCATTAAATTAAATACCAACACAGACTACCACAGCAGAGACTCTTCCTCCCAAAAACCTGAGTGCATTTTAACTCAAAATTAAGAGGACAGGCGAGGGGAAACGTAGCATTTTCCCATTAGCATTTCTCCACCACCTCTCAGAAGAAACAGCAAACAACAGCTCCAGAAATTAATTTCTCTTGTGAGTTAGAGTGGGGGAGGAGAAGCAGCCTGGCAGTGCTGCTGCAGACCAGTGGAGGAGGGAGATGGCCTCAGCAGCTATTTCAGCCTCCCAATAGAAATAAAGACCCTGCCCAGCTGTAGCTCCTCATCCAATTTTAACTTTGCAAGAAGGCAACAAGCTCTGATCTCTCCGTAGACACCCCAAGCCCCAGCCTGCCAAACCAGCTGTCCCTGCAGCAAGGCACTTCATCCTCCCAAATCTCTACTTCAACCTGCAGCTTTTGCAAGAGACTTAAATTCACTTAAAGGCACAATTAAAGCTCAACCTTTCATGTTCTTTATCCTTAAAGAGCTGCAAAACTGGAAAGTCCTTCACAGCTGAGCAGGATCAGGTCATCGTGCATTAAAGATTGGGCAACAGAGCTGCATCTGTGTAGTGGTTAAAGCTAAACACTAATTAGCACATGCTGAACCCAACCCAGGCCAGCCCCTAGTTCGCTGAGCAGCCACACAAGAAGGATGTTGGGCATCTTTCAGCAGCACCTGCTGAGACCTCTGTGGAAGGACACCCGAATGATTTAAAGTTTAAAGTTCAATTCAGTCCCTCTCCCCATGCTCCAAACAGGGGGGAAACACTTCCCTGCAGCCTCATGACTCAGGTGTGAGTCACTGCCATCCACCTTGCACATGAGCCATTATTGATGCCCGGCCTCCCTGGCAGCCTGCCGGGCCCACAGCTCCTCCAGCCACCGTCTGGGTGCAGGGACAGAGGTATTTTTAGTGCAGCCAGTGTTTTCTAAACAAGAAATGGCACTTCCCCCCCGATTTACTGGCTGTGCCTTAAGCAGAGGCGAGGAGCAGGAGCAAGACACAGAGTCCAAAGGGATGAATCAGGCGGAGCAGCGAGGCTTGGAGGAGCTTTAGCCTCCAGCTGGCAGAGCAGTGCACAACTCCAGGTGATGCCATGATGATTTTTTTGCTTTTCTTTTATACCCCTTTTATACACTCTTTTATACAGCTTTATATATTCCTTGTGCCTTTAGCTCACACAGTTATAATTCTTTAAGTTCG
>VXBT01001865.1:545502-560966 GCA_013400235.1 Oriolus oriolus
GGGGGACAACATCAGGGTGCATTTCGATGTGCATTTCATCACACCTAAGGATCCTTAAATAAATACCGAGGTAAAAACCCTTTTCCCTCCTAACTGTGTTCAGCTCTCTTAATTTTAAGACCAGGATAAGGCATCACAGGGATGCCTTTTGCTGCTGAGGTCAGCCCAGGCCTGTGTGCTGCATCCCCCAGAAGGGACCCTGCTCTGGGTGCTCACAACAGCTCACTTTACCCATTCAGATCAAGCTGGAGATTCTCCCTGCAGAGAACTCAAGTGAAGGGAACCCAAGAAGTTTTGGATAAGTAAAAAGCCAGCAGTGCTCTTCCCAGCAGCTGTGCAGGCAGTAGTGGCTCATGGTCCCTTGGGGGATTGCAGTGGCTCTGTCACCTTGGAGTGGTGACTCTCCAGCTCGTCACTGACAGCGATGTGGGACAGGCTTCTGGAGGTCTTCCCTCTCTGGCACTGTGGTAGACAAACTGTTCCCAGACTGGCAGGCAAAATTATCCAGTTTTCCAAACACACTGGAGGATGAAGGCAGCCAGAGAGGCAGCAAAGGACTGCCAGCACTGGGTAACAGGATCCCTTATCCTATTAGGCAAGCTACATCCTAGGGAAGTAACAGCACTATTTCACTTGGACAGGATGGAGGTAAAATGGGCTCATCCAAAGCAAAGACTCCTGAGCTCACTTTGCAAGATTTAACTCACTCTATTGCCCTCCAGAAACTGATACTACCTAAACCCTGTCAGTCACACAGTAAACAATTCCAGCTTTGTAGGTAGATCAAGAGCAGTTTTGTGAGCAGATGACATGTGAGATGGAGTGTGTTTTAGTTCTTTTTGCTAAGTGCAAGGTATCATTTGGCTTCCAGGCCAAAAGCATTTTTATTTCAAAAGGCAGATAAGCAGTTTCCAGAGTTCATTACTCTCACAAGCTTTTCTTACAGGAAACATAGCCAGTGACTATTCAAGATGGAAAAGAAATTCCTTGTATGAGACATGGAGAAGCCATTCAAGGATCTGCTCAGCTTTAAACTGAGGCACTTCAGAAGGCAGCAACCACTTCCAGAGCACCTCAACATCTCTGTGAACTGGGAAACTTACATTTTAAGGATCACTTTACAGTCTGCAGGAGCTAAATAGCTCGTTCATGTCCAGCCTGGGAGGACTTATTCCATTCCACTTCTGCAACAGAATAATTCTACTTTCTGTGAGGAAAAAAGATCAGCCTCCACTCACACGCAGGCAACAAAGCAAGTTCCCCAAATCTTGTCCCACCACCCACACCAGAAGCCTAACTCAGAGTCCCTTGCCCCCAGGGAGCCATGTCCCCACCACAGAGCAGGAGCTTTGGGCTCACAGTCACCCTTGCACGGGTCACAGCAGCTCACCTGGCTCAGGAAAACCCTGTTTAGCCACGGACACACACTGGGACCCAGCCCAGGTGCGGTGGGAAGCTGGGCAGGCTGAGCTCCACTGTCTCTTTTGTTTGGAATTAAATCTGCTCTTCCAGCAAAGTTACAGGCAAAGCTTACGACTTCCATAAGGACAAGCCTAAGAGAAGGGATCAGATGGGATGAGACAGCAGACAGAGAGATGCCACTGCCATCTTCTCCTCCCAGGAATCCAAGAAGCCTCTCCCATGCCTCTAGGAGGGGAGCAGCTTCTGGGGTTTGGATCCCGGCTCCTCCTGAGCTGTCAGGGCTCCCACACAGTCAGGAAAATGGCCATTGTCCTGGCAGGCAAATTTGCAATCACATGGACCCACAGCCCAGCACCTCCCCTGAGCACAGGCTGGAACAAACATCACGGCAGGAGCCACACAATACCTTCACAGCCTTCAGAAAACCCCAAACTAATCAGCAAATCTCTTTGCTTTAATCATGTGCACCGGAGGCCAGGGCAGCACAGAGGTATCTCATTAAAACTGACCTATCTGCCCTGGAAAATACATCTCATCCCCTTCGGCGCGGGAGGGAGCGCGATACAAAAGGAAGAGGGATGGGTTCCCTGCTTTGTCCCTGCCCAGCACCGAGGCTTCGACTCCATTACAGGAGACCTCAGCCTCATCTGCACACGGGCAAAACCTCAAAGAGAACAAAGTATTTAAATGGACCGGCTTTTATTTCCAAAGGGAAGATGAATTCCTATTTGTTTTCGGGACTGCAATTTTCTCCCCACGCTGCAGAGGATGCGAACAAACGAGCAGGGAATGAAAGGGATTAATGAATGAATGGGTGGGAGCTGGGCTCCCAGCTGCAGGGAGAAGGAGGGGACACTCCCCACAGTGGGACTGCCAGGGGGAGAGAACCAGTACAGCCAGCGTTCAGCACCACAGACATGCCCGGGACCCCCTGCTCAAATGTGGACGGATTAACAATCATCTCTGAAAGGATTCACTTAAGGGGAAATCAAACAAAAGGAAAGGTAGGAAGGGTTGAAAGTTTAGATCAACCACACATGGCATAGGAAGGGCTGTTTTTACAGAAACACTGAACCTCCAGCTGCTGACACCACTCAGCTCCCAGCAGCTTTTGTCCTCTTTGAGTGATGGACCCACCCACATGACAGTGGTTTCCTCCCCGAGTCTTAAAAGATGCAGAACACCAAAAAGGCATTTGGTATTTACTGAGGAATTTCTACCAAGCATTGCTCATTTGAGACCTATTGACTCTCCCAGCTGAATCAGGAAGATGCAGCCCTGTGGAATCTGCAAAACAAGCAAAAATTAAATCTTCTTTTTTCCCTTATTCTCAAGCTATTTTAAGTCAAGTCCAACATCAGGGGATTAGAGGCAAAGTTTGGGATTAGGATTAGTTTTCAGCCTGGTGAGTGAGCTGCTCTGCTTCACATGGCAAGTTGGTTTGTGGTGCTGATGGCTCCCAATAAATTGAACCAACCCAACCTTTGCTCTCAGTGCTCCAGGATCAATCCTTGCTTTGGCTTCCCAGTGCTTGGGGATGATGGGACACATTAAAGCCACATTAAAGCCACCACAGTTTGTTTTGGTGGGAGAAGTGTCACTGCCTTCTGAATCCAAAGAGCTGGCATTTACCCATCGTGCTCCTACAATGTATGGCTTTATTTAAAGGCAAGCTCAATTTGCAGATTAATTATTATAGCCTGTGACTGGCTGAGCTTGTAATAAATCACCTGGGTGAGAAATTGCACAGCAATTAACTGATTGTACATTGAGCATGTAAATGTTGATAAAGAAGTGTCACCTATTGGAGACTGATGTTGGGGAACTGCAGGCTGCAGCCAGCAGAAGAAAGTCACAGTGCAAAGCAGGTCAGGGGAGTGGGTGGCAAACAAAACCAGAGGACAAAACACTTCAAAACATTCAAATCAGCCTTCAGGAGCAACCTGCAAAACCAATGCAGGATTTTCAGGGACCAGCAAATTATGGTGGAAGCTGCTGGGATTTCTTGCAGGTAGTGCTGGGACAGCAGATTTGGGGGATGAGCCACTGCTCAGGCCAGCCCCAGCCCCACTAGTGAGAACCAGCACGGACAGATCTCAAGGTGACTGACCTTCAAACCACAGGGAGGCTGCAGCAGAGGATGCTCTCTGGCTGCCACAAGCCTGGATTTCAGAAGCATCACTTCTCACCCAGTCCTGCTGAGCTATTCCCTTAAGACAGCTCTTCCCCTGCAGCACCCTTTGGATGCAGCAGATCTCACTGACCTGCTGATCCCGGCCCGGGGCAGGGTGAGTGCCCCTGGGACCTCGGGGCACACGAGCAAGAGATTCCCCAGCTGAGTCCCACCCCTGGCCAGGGAGCAGCTGGGTTCTCTCATGAGCACTGACACACAGTGCCCCTCTCGCCCTCGCCAGGGAAGGTCTGAACCAGCCTCTGCCCACCACAGTGGCTGCCCCAGGTGGCTCCTTTCTGATAGAGGCAGGGCAGTGACAGGCAAGTTTCTGTCCTCAGTGTAATTCTCACAAGTCCCCTTTGCTTCTGGCTGGCTGCAGCTTCACTGCCCAGGAGCGCCAGGCTTCGGTTGTGCTTGGGAACCTCCCTCCAGAGGAACCAGATTTTCAGCTTCATTACTAAAGTCCAAAGCTGTGGGGCACCCAAGACTTGAAATGGCTCTAGAACAGCAAGCCCAAGTGTGTTATCTTTCCTAAGACAGGACAAACGGGAAACATGGCAAGTTCAGAAGTTACTTTTTCACTGTAGAAGGGCTCAGGCCTTGGAGAGCAGTTTGTCACCCCCAGGGCCCACCTGTGGGATGTCCAGGTGACCTCTCCCCCTCCACAGCAGCAGCACTCCCACCCCAGGACACTCCTCCTTGGCAGCCCAAGGACTCCCTGTCAGCACAGCACCAGCACTGCTGGGACAGGCAGTCCAGGGGGCAGAGGGAGGGAAGGCTTCTCACCTCCTTGGGCATGACCCCAAAATGGGCTGAGGAAACGTGGCACCGTCCTGCAGAGCTGAAGGAGGCTGGGAGATAGCAAAGCACACCAGCCCATCAACGTTAACAGCTCTCACAGACTCCCAGCTGAGATTCAATTTGCCAGAGGATCTGGGATTTATTACCATGATCAAAGCATTGGGAACAAACGCAAACACTGTTGGATGGAATCTGCGGACGCCACAGCACTCACTATAAACACTCATCCAGGGCTCCAGTTAAGACAAGGAGCCAAACCAGGCTGCAGTCTGCACCCAGGGCCAGGACCTTGATTAGAGCCAGCAGATGTGGATCCTTCCCTAATTCACAGCCCCCTCCTTCACTGCCAGCTGCCCACAGAGTTGCTCAGCAACACAAGTGCTGATACTGCCAATTTATCCAGAGCGAGCCTTCGGGCTCCCAGGAGGAGATGCTCTTACCTGACACTGTGCTCCCTGTGCACTCAGCCAGGAGCCCCTGGCACCCCAAGGTAAGGAAGGGATCCCCCTCAGGGCTGTAACTCTGCCTGCAGGGGATGCACCAAGGAAAAGCAGAACATTTGCCTGGCACAGGTTGCTGCCTGCAGCCCCCATTTGCACATCCCATCCCAGCAAACAGGACCTTGGCAGCAAGGCTCAGCTGGCCAAAGTTGCAGTAGGGTTAGATCCATCGGTCTCCACTGTTTCCCAGGAAATTCCTGTCCTGAGACAGACCTTGCAGGCAAGCAGAGGAAGCACAGAGCTGCAGCTGCCTTTGACAACACATTCAGAGGCACATCAGGACTATCAGGATTCTTCTCCAGGATGAAAACAGGCGAGCATTAAAGTCCTGCAGTCATTGCAGCTCACAACTGCAGGATTTCCATCACACCCTCTCCCTTGAACACCCAAATGCAGCTTTTTGGCAGCAGCAGGCCCCTGGTACATTGGACACTTCTGGAAGAAGTGCAAAGTACAGGGCCTGTGTACATGGTCTCTCCACCAGCACATCAGGATTTGGCCAAAACCCTACAGCAGGCCCTGACAGCATCCAGTGGTTTCAACTTCTCCTTAACCCAAAGGGCCCTATCCCAGCAAACCAGCAAGAACCCCAACTGCAGCCCTGCCTAAAAAAACCAAAAAAGGAAATATGGGAAGCTCAAATTCATATTTATGATTCTGGATTATCTGCGTTATCAGGAATTTAACAATGCAGCCAGGGGAGCAGAGATTCACTGTTCCTCCAGCCCCAGAAAGCCCCATGAGCCACACCTGGAAGGACTGAAGGCAGAATGAAAAAAGTTCATTCTTCACCAAGAACAAAAAGTTTCCTGAGGAATGAAAAGATGACAAAATCTGCTTTGCTGTGGCAGAGCTTCCAGGGAAATGGGGCCGATTACAAAACCTGCTTGGGATTTAGCAGGCAGCTGCTGGGAAACGTGCTGGTTTGTATGGAGGAAGAGGAATTAGGTTGGAGAATGATTAGCAATAGAAGAGAGGAGCTTTCCATGCTGCACACCCGAAGTCAGTGTGAGTGTCTGTAGCATTTAATCCTTATCAGCATCAGCTGGAGCTACAGGCCCATCACCCTGGGGCTCACAGAGACTGCCCACGGTTCCTGCCGGGCTCTCCATCCTGCTGTGGGGAGTTTCAGCCTCACCTTGCAACACTGGAGCCTTTGGCTCTTCCCCTCATGACTCTGTGTGAGGTTTCGTGCTCTTTAACACCACCTGCAGTGGGTGGGAACGTTCTGATTTTCAGTTTTACACAAGTTTGCACAAGCAGGATCAAGACAGTCACACGTCCCGTGCAAAGGAGCAGCTCAGCAGCACTAGGACCCAGCAACACTCAAAGCTGAACTCATGGTGAGGTCCCAGCCCTGCAGTCCTGCTCCTGGGCCTCCAACACCTCTTGGAGACACCTCCCTTCTGCCCTGGGAATTATTTACCCTCTGGGCTGACACATCCAGTTTATTTACCTGCTTGCCTGGGAGCTGGTTACTTTGCTGCTAGATGGTCTGTTCCCCACAAAAACCAGTGGCATCTTTGGTGTCCCTAAGCAGCAAGGGCACTTCTGGGAGGGTCTGGGCCTTCATTATTCTCCAGACAGTTTTCCATGCACGGCAGAAGGGAGAGGTTTCATTAATTACAAGGTGAGCCATTCCCCGAGCAAGGCAGCAGCTAACAAAGGAAATTACTCACTCACCTCCCAACACTTACAACTTAATTAAACAAGGATCCTTCCTCAAAGGCACCATCAGATTTCTGGAGCCTTGCTAGAGCTGAAAGAGGAACCAAGCAGCCTTCAGCCCCAGGGCTCCATTTGCAGGTGGAATTTCCAATGCCAGAGAAAGGCACTCCATTTTCTTGCAAATGGATCTCATCAGGAGCAATGCTCCCCCGGAGGGTTTCCATCCCAGCATGGTGCCACACCATCCCATTTCACCCCTACACTCAGGGCTCAGGTCTGGTGTCTCTCCAGCATCAGGGCAAGCACAGGGGGAGCAGCATTTTAGCATTACCCTCCTTGGAATACCTGTTACCTCCTTGCAGCAGGAGAGCTGCTTGACCCACACACCTTTCACCTCCAGTCCATAAAGGGAAGACAAAAAACTTATTTTACCAGGTGTTCTAAGCCTGGTGCTCCATTTCGACACCACCAGACAGACCCCCCCAGCAGCTTCTCCATCTGCAGATGTATCACTGAAATGGAATTATGCCAGCAGCAGGGATCACGCTGTTCCTGTTCTATAGCCATGCTTTGGAAACGGATGCAGATTTATTTAATATCAAATTCTGACTTTTCTCAGAGCTGTCAGCACAGCTCCCTTGGCTCCAGCATAGCTGAAGCGCTGGGTGCAACTGAGAGCAAGATCCGGCACACAGCGCTCCGCAGTTATTAGCAGTGTGTGAATAATCTGGATACAATGCCCTTCTAATGCCAACAGCAGCGTTAAAAGTGCAAAAACAGAGCCAGCAGAAGCAATTTCTCTGCTCACATATGAGCACAGGCTGCTTTCCACCCGCTGCCTCCAGCGGGCTCAGCACCAGGGAACAGCAGGTCTGCCTCTGGCTCACCAAACACACTCTGGACACCAGTTCGTGGATGTTGGGACCAAGGCAGGACCATTATCCCACTTATCTGCACGGCTGCTTTGTCACAGCCAGTACAAGGACGTTGGCCAGATGTCCAGAACCCCAGAACTTGGACCCTGCAGCCTCACAGTGCTGAAAACGGAGCACGCTGCCCTCATTCCACGGTGGAAAACACCTCCTCTTCCCACCTGACCGCCCCAGTGACTGTCTTTTTCAGCCAAATGAGGTGCTTGGTTTAGTCAATATGCAAAACAATTCTGGCCAATTCATGCCATCCCACCAGGAGACAGAATTTCCCCCTTCGGGGTGGAAGTCATTAGCAGATTGCACAGTATTTCTAGCTGCAATTGGTCTGATTTTATCCTTTAGACAAACTCTCATTGCGCCTTCTTTTTGCAAGATTAAAGTGCTCTTTGTTATCTGGAAAAGTACTTAAGTGTAATTAAGTCACCCAGTCCTTCATTTGATAAGGACTAAGCAGATTGAATCTTGCATTCCTTCCCTCCAAGGCATTTCCCTCCACATGCCTTCCAAGCTTTCAGTATCCTTTTAAAAAAAAACCCTGATACCAAAGTTGCAGGAGTCACTTTAGCATTTCTGGCCCAAATCGGGGAGCAGATCACCTCCCTGCCCTTGCCTCCCACCCTGAAACCAATCCTCCTTCCCACCCAGCAGCCAAAGGCAAGGAGACAACTTTTCCCATCCTCCACCCTCTCGGAGGCTCCTGCATTTCACCCACTCGACAGCAGCGCTGCACACTGGCACTATCAGCCGGGGCAGGCATCCTGTTACAGCGCTGCACACCGATAACAGAAGGGTTTCTGTATCCAGGGTTACCTCGGGATGTGCAGGTGTAGCCAAAGGGCTCAACCTCGCCTGTTCCCACCCCAGATCCTGCTGGGCTGGTGGGATCATTGCTCACACACATTGCAGATCAATTCCAGCTAAACTCCATCCTCACGCTGTCCCCTGCGTGCAGGGCAGCTTGCTGCCAGGTATTTCAGCATCAATTCCATCTCCTTTCAGGAGTGCACCAAGGAAAAATAAAAAAAGTCTCTCCAGATGCATTAGGGTAAAGTTGTACCTGGCTTGAGTTGACACTGTGCAGCCATTTCTGCTGGAACAGCTTCTTGATTAAATTTACCTGTCCCTACAGCTACTGACAGCTGCCAGCAATGCCTGAAAAAAGGAAAATGAGGCTTTCAGGAGAAAGAGGCATGGCTGTTCACTTCAGTGGCACGGCTCTCACTTTCCCAAGTCGCTGTTCAGAGCACTACATACAAAGATTGCATCCCAGCCTGTCCCCCAAGTTCAGCCTGAGCACACCTCTTAAAGCCTCACAGATGGACATTGGGAGATTCCTGACACCAGTTCTTGATGCTCCCAGCTGAAATAAATTAAATAAAAACATTAATTCAGCTGCACACCAATGTCAGCTGCTCTGGAGCCACGTGTGAAGCACAGCCCGAGCGTGCAGAGGTTTGCAGTGAGAGGCACGGCCCTTGCACCCAGCTGCTCTTGTGAAGCTCAGTGCCCCCAGGATGACCAACAGCAGCAGCTATCAGGACATAAACTACTCCCCAAAACAGCCAGGAGCTCTACCAACTTCTCTGAGGCAAGCACAGGCAGTAGGGCCCAGCATGGATGCAGGCTTTCAAATTTGTTCAGTTTTTAGCAACAAATTTATGGGAGAAGAGGGGAAAAGTAGCTTGGTTATTGGGAAAGATTTATGGGACAGTCCCTGCACGTGTGGCAGGAGCTGCCACACGCAATATTCATCCAAATGTCCCAGGGCTGCTGCACACACAGACTGGACTCCACACCTCCCCCAAGTGCTCCATCTACCACATCTGCTGCCAGTGTGGTTTTAGGGGACTGAAAGAAAATACCTTTGCTGTGTCAGGTGAAAATTACTCCATCCTTCAGCAGAAAGCCTTGTTGAAGAGCAAAAAGCAGACAACTGCCTTTACAATCTGTACCCAGACCCACACGTGACTGGCAGAAAGATAACAGCCCTCAGGCACTGAGTGGTTTTCAGTGTACACAGTTCCCTCAGTGCAGAAATGTACCACTCCTACAAACCTGCCTGTTTACTCCAGATGGAACCCAATCACACAAAATACCACCTATACATTTGAGAGAAAATTCTCAGGTTGTAAGTTTGAAACAAAACCAAGTGACAGCCACAAAACTGCCTTGATGTAGGTTGTGGAAGTTGTGTACAGCTTCAAATGCGAGAGCCAGCACTTGGCTGGGAAGTGTCAAGTCAAGGCCAGCCCTGTGCAGGGGTCAGAGTCTTTAACATCTATTTAACAGCCCCAAAGACAGGGCTCACTCTGCAGGATCCCACAAGCAGTGGGACATTTGGGATCAAAGACCTTCCAGGCATCATATCAACCCCACCAGGCTCCCAGCTTGGCTCCTGAAGCCACATACCCAGGAGGGAGGGAGACCAAAATGGATATTACGGGGGTTGCAGGTGTCATATAGTGGCAAACCTTCACCCTGCACTGAAGAGATGCTGTGAAGTGACAGCTGGGCACCCAGCACCAGAGAAAGAGCAGAGGCTCCGACAAAGAAGTCAACAATCATCCCATGAAGCCTCCTCCCACCTTCCTCCTCGGAGCAGGGCATGCCAGCCCCTCCAGCCCACCCCACAAGTGTTGCCATGGGCCAGTTTCAAATAGCACAAATCATAATCACAGCCAGCCTTACTTCCCACCTCTCAGTGCCAGCTTCACACCAGCTACCGGCTGGAGACTCATCCCTTCCCACTCCACCCAATAACTCCGCTGGCAGTTTGCTTCCCACAAGAAAAGGAAGCGAGCAACATCCTCTTTAGCTTTGTGTACCAAGAACCAATCAACCTGCTGTAGTGCTGCAACTGAAGCTGTCTCAACCTGTCACGGTGCTGTAGGTGGCACTTGGTGTGCACAAGGCTGATTTGTTCGCTGGAGCTGTTAAAATATCATCATTTTTCTAAACTCTTGCTGTAGCACTTGAATTAAACTCAAGAGCTCAGAGAGGCACACACCAGCATGCCAAATGAACTAAGCAGAGACCTTTGAAACACAGACACAAAAGAGAGTTGGTCTTGGGACTGCTGGTGCAGACACTGAACAGCTCTTCACCCTTTCTGAGCACGCAGCCACCTGCTGCTGCACATCTCATCCTGCTCATGGACTCAGCCACACAAGCAGCACAGCAGGAATTGTTCATTCCATTTGGTTTACAGCCTGGGGTGCACAGAACAGGTAAGGAATAGCCTGAAGCTTCACAAGCTAATGAGACACCGCAGAGCAGATCCTTAATGTCCCAATTCCTTGCCTTAAACAATATTTCCTCCCTCTCAGTCTCCAGCACAAGCCAAAGGCACCCTGGGTGTCCTGACTCAGCTGCTTGTCTGTGACCTGAAGGCATTTCCCTGCCAGGCATCTCCTTTCATGGAATACCCAGCAAGAAGCAGCAGGGTTCTGAGTGCTCCTCCAGACCAAAGCCAGGGAAGACATTTCCAACTACCTGGTAAGCACAAACACATTGCAGAAGTTACGAAAACTCGAGCAAGGAGCATAATCTATAGCCTCAAACTCTGCACAGTGAGGCTTCCTTCACCCCAGGCGGGCACCCCAGTGTCAGTCTGTCCAGCTGAACCATGAGCAGGATGCCAAGGCAAATTGGGGAAATGAGGAAAGCTTCAGCCATTCTCTCCAGACAGAAATAACTCAGCATTTCTCCCAACCCAGCTCAGCACATCACTTAGGTAAGAAAGGCTCCTGACAATTAATCTTGCCGGACTCGGCCCACTCGGTTCCTTGGTTTTCACATGTAATTATGTGCAGCTTCCAAGTGATTGCAAATAAATCCTTAGGTGCCTAACAGAGAGCAGCTCCAGAAAGTCACACAGTGGCATTTGAAAGCCCAGATTCAGACGAGCAGTGGGGTTTCCAGCAGCTCGTTGTGTACCACAGCCCTGCGTAACGATACTAACTCTGTTTTCCTGCCACCGAGCAGAGCCCCAAGAATTGTCCTGCAGGATGGAAAGTCACACAAAGGCAATTTCCACCACAAATTTAGAAGAGAGAGTGAAACTGAAGCTCTTTCCATTTCTCAGCCATCAGGAGGCAGTGGTAGATGTCAGCAAACCAGAGCACACAGCAGTTATGGAGAGGTATTAACTGCTTAATCCCCAAAGTCCTGTTCTCAAAGACATGTTTGTTTGTTTTTTTTCTTAAAAACCTCCTTCTATCTTCCAAGCCCAGCCCTGATGAGTGACAACAGAGGTTTAGCCCAGAAACCCTCCTCAGTAATCTCCTGTTTGGACAAAAGTCTCTTTCCGTTGCCCTGCCCAAACTCCCAGCTGTAACACGCTGTGGGAATGATCACAGGCATCCTAAAGCAACAAGGAATTTGCCAAAAGACTCCCAGGTGAGGCTAGAAAACAGACAGATCCCACACCTCCCAGACAAGCTGTAACACCTGACACCATTATCTGCTTTGCATCCAAACCCAAATACTTCAGCGTGTGTTCAAGGTCTGCCAAATCCTGCTGGAAAGGACTGCCAAACCACCCCTACTCATGGTCTACTGTAAGGAGTTTAAGTTGTCTAAACGATGCTCTGAAAGCTCAGAAGTGAGATGTTTCCACTAGAATATAATTAAGTATAATAAAAATCAGACAACTGATGGCTGAACTACAGCTAACCTATGATTCCAGGTTTGTTGGGCAGTGATGATGTGGGCAAGGCTCAGAGCAACTGTGATAACCCCACAGGTATTGCAACACACACAAGAATTGCAGCACTTGCCAGTTTTAGGGAGTTTCATAGACTCACAGAATGGTTTGGGTTGGGCAGGACCTTAAAGCTCATCCCATTCCAAGCCCCTGCCTTGAGCAGGGCCACCTTCCACTGGACCAGGCTGCTCAAAGCACCATCCAACTTGGTCTTGAACATTTGTAACACCCTCTTCTGTCCCAAATCACACAAAGCATCTACACACAAACCCTCCTGGAATCAGAATATACTTCATGGGTTGCAGTGAAGGCAAGAGGATTGGCCATGTTATCCATCTCAGACACTGTTTTCCAAGTGCTGCCATTTGTAAAGTCTGAGGCACAGCTGGTTTTTGCAGAATTACTAAAATATTTCCAAACACCCTGCCAGGAACTGCAGGAGTTGTTAACACAGGGATTAAAGCAGGTAGCTGTACCTGGCAGAGCTGCTCTGCTCCAGCACAGAGCATGCAATTCCCACCTGGCTCTGCTACATGAAACTAGAAAAACAATCCCAAGGCCAAACCTTCTCCTGTTTTTTCAAAAAACACTGAGTCTATTTACACCAAGTTCATCCAGGAGTTAACCACAAAGAACGTGTGAATACGGGGACTGCACAAACACGACTTGAGCACAACAGAAAAGGACTGGAAGGACTCAAACCCATCCCCACACATCACAGCTCTGCTCTGCTCCCCCTGGAGCAGGGTCAGAAGCAGGAGGGAGAACCAGGAGCAGGCTGCCCTGGTCAGAAGAAGCAGCCAGCCCCCATTTTTAATCCTAAGGGTCTTTTTACACTTTATTAACATTTTTCCCCAATCAGAAAAAAAAAAAAAAAAGAAAAAAAGCCCACCATGGAAAAGTGGGCAAACCCACCACACTCACCTGCTCCAAGAGCCCACGTGCACTGCTCTGGTTTATTCAGTGTGGTGTCTCCCCAGTCAAACCAAGCCCTTTCTCATTTGGGATGAGGGCAGTGTCCCTCAGGGAAGTGAGGAGCAGCTTCAGCCTCCACCATCAGCTTCCTCCACGGCTTCACCTGCCACCCAGACAGCGAGGGCTGGATCTGCTCTGCTCCCTGGTGCCACACACCCACACTCTTCCTCCCTGGCAGCCTCCAGGCTCCCAGTCCCACATCCATCATTATTGCAGCTTCCAGGATGCCCTGAGCAGACAGTTCACTCATAATGCCAGGTTTCACCGCTGCTCAGCTCAGTGACCGCTATTTTAGCTTCTTTTCACAACCCTGTCCACAAAGAGAACCCAGGACAGTCAAGCTCCACTCAAAATGCATTGAACAAAATGAAAAAGACCCCAAATTTAAGGAAAGAAACCCATAAAAAACCCTACCACGAGCACCATTTATGGTTTCAAAGCAGCTATACAGAAGCTCAACATTAAAAAAACCTAACTCAAACCCAGAATATCTAAAGAGAGGAAAGAGACCCACCTCACCCTCCATTTGTAAGTGGAGAATAGGAAGTGCAGCCCCCAGGACCACCCACACCCAGCTGATGGCACTTGGAATTAGGGCTGATAAGAGGATTCAGCTGTGGAGAACACGAGTCCCATCCCGACAAGGCTCTGCTGGTGCCCCTGAGAGGAACAGGACGTCCCCCCCACCGCATGACAGCCAAAATCCCCCGTATTGAAAAGAAACATGAACTGAGATTAGTCCTGACATTTCTGGGTCTTGTAATCACAGTGGGTGACAAAAGCAAATTCTGGATCAGAGCTTTTCCCTGAGCAATTTAAACACGGCTATTTTAAGGGAAGACTGAGCTAAACAAAGGGGTGACAGCCCGAAAGTTGAAAGCCACAGGATGTGGAGTCCTGGGATTGTGTGATAATCAGGCAGTCTCCAAGATACATGTATTTTTTTGGAAATCAGGGTGCAAAAGCACTGCCCCTGCACAGCCTTCTGCCCCTCACCCCATCCACAGGTCCTCGTGCCCCCACATGCCATGGAGAGGCACTGGCCAAAATCACTTGACCCCCTGACAAGGTGAAGGCTCAGTTCAGGAGGAGGAAATAATGAGGCAGGAAGCAAAAATTAAATCATTTCAGTGGAAAATGGAAGGGAATGGTTTTTGCATTCATCTTCCTATGCTGGCATCTTGTCAAAAGGCTTTTATTGGGAAACCACAGTTGGAACCAGGGACTCTGGTGGGGGGAAAAGCTGTGTTTTTCCTACTTGAGGCTCAGTGCCTCCTGTGAAATATCCCACAGCAACAGGAGACGGGTTTGAGGTGAAACTTGAACTTCTGGTGCGTTTCCCCATCAGATCTGTCCATGCCTCCCCAAGCAGCCAGTCCAGCCACGCTGGCAGAGGTGTGAGGCTGTGGTGCAGGGGGATTTTGTGTTTTCCAGCCCCACTGGATTGCTCCACACTCCAAGCAGCCGATGGCACCGGTCATGCTGGAGCCTGAGACAGGAGAAACAGTGACACCACAGAAGGGACAATCCTCCTGCCCCGGTGGGCAGGACACAGCCACATCCAGACGCTTCTGGCTGGTTCCACGTGGTTCCAGCGGCCCCGCGGCAGGGCACGGCCATGAAATAACCGAGCCCATCAGCGATGCTGCAGAAATGTGCTGAACAATTTATCGAATTTGTAAGATTTAAGAATTTATGAGAATTTAAGAATTACTTATAATTATTAAGCGTTTATTATTTAAGAATGTCTTTTCCTTTGGGGGAAATGTTAAGGAAGGGCAAAATGCAGTGAGGAGAGAGGGGGAAAAACGTGATAGAAGGTCCTGTGAGCAGCATGGCTGGGGGAAAGAGGGGAAGGAGAGGTGGTCCAGGTGCTGCATTGCTCCCCAGAAGCCCCGGACAGAGCAGATATCCAAGCCTGGGACTAATATTAATTAGCAATAAATAATTTTTTTAAAAAAAACTTAAATATAGACTGGTTTACCCCTTTCATTTATCGGTGCCTGAACTTCCTGCCCTTTATCCCAACCCATGATTCGCTTCACTCTCCCTTCTCCCCATCCCGGCTGCGGAGGGGGCGCGGGAGCGGCGGGTGTTAAGCGGAGGCAGCTCAGCACGGCGGGTCTGGGTCAGATCCCGGGGCAAAACCCGGTGCACGGCCCCGTCCCTGCCCAGTGCCCGGCCCTGGGTGTCCCGTCCCCTCCCCAGTTCCCTTCCCGGTCCCCTCCCCGGTTCCCTTCCCGGTCCCCTCCCCGGTCCCCTCCCCAGTTCCCTTCCCAGTCCCCTCC
>VXBT01001865.1:561110-571656 GCA_013400235.1 Oriolus oriolus
CGCGGGGGCACCGGGGGAGCCTGCGCTGTGGGGGACCGGGGAGGCACCTGGGGGGGAAACCGTGGTACCGGGGAAAAGGAGGCACCGGGGGGAACCACCGCTGAGGGGGCCGGGGAGCTACCGGGGGGACCCGCGGTACGAGGCTGGGGAAGCACCGCAGGAACCCCCGGTACGGGGCTCCGGTTGGGCCACCGGAGTACGGGAGGACCGGGGAGGCCGAGTGGGCACTGCCGGCCGGGGCTGCCCCGGCTCTGCCCGCGGTACGGAGTCCCGGTGCTGGGGCTGTCGGCCGCTCTCCCGTCCCTCACCGCCCCGCTGTCGCCCCGCAGCACGGCGGAGCAGCCGGAGGGTCGGCAGGGGCAGAAGGATTTCGTCCCCGACGGCTCGGCCCGGCAGGCCGAGAGGCTGCGGCGCTGCTGCGAGGAGCAGTGGCGGCTGCTCTCCGAGGAGCGCCCGGAGCGGCTGTAAGTCTGTCCCCGGGAGCGGCGCTCGGAATGGCTTTCCCCTGGAAGGGGTGGTGCCGGCGGGCAGGGCACAGCTCGGGGGTCGCGGTGGGATGGAGCTGTTGGTAGCAGGAGGTGTTGGTCAGCACAGTAAGACGCCCGCAGTTCACCTGCGCTCAGTGCCCGGGTTGGAGCAGCAGCAGTGCGACACAGCCTGGCTGTCCCTAGAGGAGCACAGGGACATGCTGGCACACTTGTGGCTTCAGAAAGTCCCTCACAAGGCTCTTGGTTTTCACAGGTGTACGTGTATAATCCTGTAGGCTTTGCAGGTAGCAGCCAGTGCCTTCTTGGGCATGATCCAAGTCACAGAGTGTCTTGTTGATGCTCCTGTGTGGCCTTATGCAGCTTTGACCAGGTGTCAGTGTCCCTGATTTATCAGTTTTGGTGGTTTCAACAGTGCTGCCAGACTTTGGAGCTTATCACTTGGGAGACATTCACACCTGCCTCTCAACACCCACTTTCTCTGCTTGGCCTGCAGCTGTTAATTTTTTCCTATGAGTCCCTGTGGGTGGGGTACAGTGATATGAGGATGTCTTGGCAGCAGCTGAGTATGATACAGAATCACAGAATGGTTTGGGTCAGAAGGGACCTTGAAGATCGCCCCATTGGAATCCCTGCCATGGGCAAGGACACCTTCCACTAGACCGGGTTGCTCAGACCCCCATCCAGCCTGGCCATGAACACTTCCAGGAATGTGGCAGCCACAGCTTCTCTGGACAACACAGGTTTTTTTCTCAATATCCACATATCCTGGCTTAGGCCACGCATCTCCAGCAGCCTATGGACATGTCTCTGTGGTCCTGACTGAGGACACTTGTAACTGGTTGGTGATCATACACTGGTGCTGCTAGATCCAGGGGATGATGTCCTTCTAATGCCTTGTAAAAATGCCACCTGGAAATTTCCTGCCTTTTGACACCTTCCTGAGCTTATTGTGTTGCTACACCAGGAGCTGACTGTAGAACACACAAGTGGTAAAAAAATTAATCTTTAACCTTCTCAGGGGGAATCTGGTGAAAGCTGAGTGGAAGCCAGAACAGGGCATCGTGGAGCTGAAGTCCCCTGCGGTGAGTGTGCTCAGTGCCATTGTCTCCTGCTGCCTCACAGATTCTTTAATTTGCTTCTTGCAATGGGAGGGAGGCTGGCTGTCAGCGGGGAACAGCCAGAGCCCATCAGGGATTTGTGCTCCTGTTCCAGGGGAAGTTCTGGCACACCATGGGGTTCTCGGAACGAGGCAAACAGTGTCTGCTGCCCGAGGAAGCTCTGTACCTGCTCGAGTGTGTAAGTAGAGTGGAGGCACTGGGTCCTCACTGAAGAATTGGAGGAGCTGTAGCAACTGATAAACACCTGGTTCTCAAGGAATTGTCTCTTTTAGTGTGTTGCTGATGGAGCTGTTTGACACCAGGTGTGGGTTCATACCTTGTACTCTCAAGCAACCTCTGTGTCACTGACAGAGTGTCTTAGCTGGATCTGTGGCCTGTTCATTCAGCTTAAGCAGAGATCTTTGGGGTTGCTGCTTGGGATTTCTTCCCAGTACATATGGCAGAAAGAAATTTAGGTGGGGCAGACAGTAGTGAGACCACATTGTGTTCAGTGCTTCTCTGCTTGCGGAAGTGCTGCTTAGGGCTCAGCTGGATTTCTTTGCTGTAGAGAGGGGGATTTTTGTCTCTCCACCAAAGCCTGTTATCAATACAATTGGTGCATTGATCTTAAGGGAACTTTTATCCCTTAGCAAAACAAACAGATTGTGAGAGTCTGATGCCATCCCTTAAATCCTGACAGCAAAGGTGTGGCTTTTTTACCCCTGGCATTCTGACAAATAGTTTGTAAACAAATTGATGGCAATAAAATGGTTTAGTCAGATGCTGAGTACAAAATCCCGCCAAAAGCAGAAAAGACCAGTGAGATGCCTTCAGCCTACCTCATGGGAAAGGTGTGGTTCTTTATGAGTAAACACCATCTAAAAAAACAAAAAGGAGGAAAAAGAGGTGTAGCCTAAACCAGCCTCCTGGAGGTCATTTGCTGTTCCCTAGGGAAGTTACCTGTGGGATCTCTGGGTCTGTAAAGAGAGTAAATGCTTCCGAGGAGGCACCCATTGATGCCTCCTGAGGCTGCCCAGTGGGAAAGGACTGGTGTGAGCTTGCATAGATTTGTTCCTGTAACTCTCACACCAGGCTTCTGCCCTGCAGGGCTCTGTCCAGCTCTTTTACAGGGATCTGCCCCTGTCAATCCAGGAAGCCTACGAGACCCTGCTGTGCCAGGAGGCAATGAGCCTGTCACATTACCAGGTGTGTTGGGACCTCCAGCTGTTGCAGGAGAATGAAGGCAGAAAGCCCAGCCTCTGCCACACAAGCTCTCCCAGTGGCTGGAAGCAGGGTAGGATGATCTGGGAGGGAAGGGGAGGGAAGTCATCCTCAGTTGTTCCCACTCACGTTCTTCCAAATGTTCAATTCCTATTTCCCCACCTTTGCTTTGGGTCCTAACCCTGGCATTTTCTCCTCTGCCACTGCCCCACTGTGTCCACTCAGTCATAGTGGAACTGAAGTAATTGTTTGTGTTTAGGGCAGTCATTTAACCTTCTTGCTTTCCTTTGCTCTAAGGTGTTCAGCCACTTGAAGCAACTGGGTTATATTGTACTGAGATTCGACCCCAGGTAACCAACTTTTCCTTCCCGTGCTGCTTTCTCCTTCCTGAAGACCCTGAAACTCTCTGTACCCACTGCCTGGCCCCAGGGAATGGCAGAGAAGAGGACTTTGGCCCTGCATTCCACCTCTTGGGAGGATTAAAGGCTAAAAGTGGCGCTCTACCCTTCCTTGCTCCTCCCTCCTGAGAGGAGGTGATTTGGAACGTGAAATGGGGCATGAGCTGAGGGCCATCCTGGTCCCGCTTGGGCATTTTCTGTGCCTTTGGTTGCTGTATCCTGGGGGCTGAGCAGAAGGCAGTTCCATTACCTCACCCTGCTCTGAGTCTCTGTGTTGGTCTCTCCTTCCAGCACTGTCCCGTCTCCCTACGAGAGGCAGCTGAACCTGGAAAGTCACTGCAAGAGCTCTGGGAAACACCATCGCAAGAGGAGGACGAGTTCCAGCCCCCGGTAAGGATGTGGCCCAAAGCCTTCTCCCATCCTCTTCCAGGCCACGCTGGCTCAGGAACAGCTGTTTTGCTGCAGTGTCCCCAGGCCCTCCTGCTGGGGGTGACCTTGTCTGGCACAGTTGCTCTTGGCTGTGCCCCAGCAGTGCAGCGCTTTTCCTGAATGCTTTGCAGTGTTCCCTTTTGTCACGTGTGTGCTTCATGCCAGGGTTAAGAGGGGCAAATTGCCCTCAAGTCCTCCAGCTGTGGTGCTGAGATGCCACAAGAGAAGGGTAGAGAGGTCAGTGCAAAAGAAACACGTGTCAGGTGCCCTCTCCTACTCTTTTTTTAGCAGGAGCACAGCTACCACTGCACATCTTGCACTTACCCTCCTCCTCAGTCCAACTTACCTGCCAAGACTGAACAGCAGAGAGCAGAGTTGTGTCCTGGGGCTTGCACGTGTCCAAAACATCGCCACAAACTGACAAGCAGTAATTTTGCTCATAATTCTGACAGTTCCCAGGAGGTGGCGTCAGCCTTTCAGAAACGGGGAGGATGAGGCTGGAGAGTCCCTGTTAACAGTAAATCGGTGCCTGAGGAGTTGTGGAATTGCAGGAACTGGGAGATTAAACTGCTGGTCTGAGAACTGCCCTGTTTTCTCTGGAATCAGGGTCTGAATCTCACACCAGTAAGACGTGCTGGCAGCCAGGTTTCTGCCTGGCCTGTGCTGCTTTGGCTGAAGTCCATCATGTTTGCATGGAGGTGCTTGGGTCAGTGTCTGGGGTGTGGACCTGGCATGGCAGGTTGGGAGCACTGTCTATACAAATCAAGGCTGGGATTCTCTTGGGCATTGAAGTCAAACCTTGTGCGGGACTTCTCAGAAGTTTATTCTGCACTTGGCATTCACTGCTTCGTTTTGGCCTCCTTTTTTCGTTTCTCATTTGTCTCACAAACCAGGAGGTTGTTGTCAAGGGTTTGCAGACCTGTCAGGGGGTTCCTGCCATCTTTGCTGTCCTTCCTTCAGGCTTGGCAGACTGCATTCTACCTGTTAGCAGGGAGCAGGCAGAATTTAAAGGAAAGAAAGTTCTACCACAGGCTCTCCCTGAATTTTTGACTGTTCCTTTGTCTTTAGGTCACATGAGAAGAAACATAAAGTATCTGAGGACCTTCCAGAAGCTGAGGGGACCTCCAGCAAAGATGGAGATGACTGGGGAGACTCCATTCCCATGGATGAAGAACCCTTTTCAGTGCAGCCAAAAGAATCAGATGCTGGCAGTGCAGAGGGGGAGTCAGTGCCAGTTCCCCTTGATACGGGACAAAAGGACTCTCTGAGCTTCTCCAGCAGGCAGGCTGGAGACCACAAGGAGAGCAGTGCTGGCACCCATGCACCCCGCTGGGATTTTACCACCATCACCTTTCCCAACGTGGCCCCAGACCAGCCATGCACACATCTGCCCTCCCCTGACAGCAGGCTCCTGCCAGGGAACGTGCCAGGCAGGGAGGTGGATGCAGCTTCCTGGTGCACACGGATCAACCAGAAGCAGGAGAAGCTGTCACGGAAGGAGAGGAGGCAGTGGGAGAGGGAGAGCAGGTACAGGAGCAGTGTCAATGCTGACCAGGAGGTGAGGCGCTGCTCCAACTGGCAGGAGTACAAAGCCCTCTTGGAGCAGAGGAGACAGCAGAGGGTTTGGAAACGACCGTCACACCTGTGGGACCAAGCTGTCACACCGCTGCTGCGGCCAGAAGAAGTGACCTCGCCAGGTAATGACTCTGGGAACTTGACAGGCACCGTTCTCTCCCTCCCAGCCCTGTGAAAGAGTGCCTGGTATGCAGCAGCAAAAGGGATCACATGGAGAAGCTGAACATCAGTTTTGGGGACAGTACTTTGAGCAGGAGAATCTTT
Source organism: Oriolus oriolus (assembly GCA_013400235.1). NCBI lineage: Eukaryota > Metazoa > Chordata > Aves > Passeriformes > Corvidae > Oriolus > Oriolus oriolus. Next base: position 566,583 of record VXBT01001865.1, read on the forward strand.
CTATAGCCCACTCAAGTGCCAGGATAAACGGGGCTTTGGGAGGTCTTCTAATCCATTCCCCATGCCCTGCTGTATTGCAGTCCTTCCTGCTGGGCTGTTTGGCATGTGCAGTCAGGGCCAGCAAGATGCAAAGCAACTGCAGAGTGTCTGGGCTGTGTGCTGGGAGGAGACAAGGAAGTTGAGGTCTTTGAAGTAGCCAGTGGTGACTGTGGAGCTGCCAGCCATTGTCAGAGGAGGAAGGCTCGTGGGTGGTGTGGAGTGCTTGGAGTGCCCTGGGAGGGAAATTGCTGGTCTGATCCTTTCCCGTTCCTTCTCCCTCCAGCTGCGCTCCTCCAGCAGATCAGTGTGCTGCAGCCCTGCCACATCCTGGATGGAGCCTCCCGGTTAGTATCCAGCCAGTCAGCTTGGAGCTGTTGGGGAGCGGGAGTGTCTTGTGACTGTCCCTGCTTGTGAGGTCTGTGAGGTGCTCCCAGCAGCAATTTGGGAGCCGTCTCACATCCAGGGTGCTGAGAGAATCCAGTGCTCTGCCCCATGACCCCCATGATCTCTAGTGAGGGGGTGACATTTGCATGAAGTACTGGGTCCTGCAGCAACAGAGCCAGGGCTTTCCAGGCCAGTTAAAACAGCAGGGTTGCTCTCTTACTCTGCCCTTCCCTCTCTGCACCCCAGCCAGGTATCTCCCCCAGAGGTTTGATTTGGTTTCACTTGTGCCTCGTCCCTGGAATGTGCTGCCATCCCTGCTACAGTGGTTACAAAGCCTTGGCTTTGGGACTTTTGGTTCTGCTCCTGCCTCAGAGTCTGTGGTGCTTGGGTGCAATCCCTGCAATGCTTTGCTCCTGTCTTTGTTAGTGCTGTTGCTTGCAAGGGTGTGGGGTAGATGTGAGCCAGGATCTTGCTCCAGTCTGACTACAGGAAAGCTCTGGAAAGTAATTAAAACAGTTAATTAACTGACAGGGTCAGTCCTTTGAAGAGTGAATCCTTTCAAGGGACCCAAACTAGTCAGGCCTCAGGAGTTTTTGCTCCCCCTTTTCTCTGCTGTACCTGTACCCTGCAGTGTTTCGATCCCATAGTGTGTGGATGTGTTCCCCTGCAGGCTGCAGGAGGACCCAGAGGCCATGAAGATAGACTTCAACGTGTATCAAGCAGATGCTGTGTCCAAGTTTAAGAAGACAAACCCTGGGAAGCCCCATGTCAGGATGTGTGTTCGGAGGTACCCATGAGTCTTGTTCTGTTTCTGAAACATTGCAGTTGTTGTTGTGGAAACGAAGTCCTAATGATCTGTAAATGACCCAGCATCTTGTGAGCTTTACAGATCATCAAAGTGTCTCCCTTGAGGGTGGTCCTCCCCAGGATTTTTTTTTTTTCTTTCAGTTCCTCCTCCTTTGTTGGAGGCTGTGGCTGACAATTCCTCTCCTTCCCCCCCGCCCTTGCATTCAACCCACACTATTTGGTCAGCTGGTTGCTGCTCATGTCCGAGTATGACTGGGAGTCAGGAGAAAGAAGCCACAGCTTTTATGCAATACTTGTGAAATTCAGGTAGAACCCAGTGCTGAGGGAGCTGAATCCTCAGTCAGCGTAGATCACTGGATTTCTGCAGAGGTGAACCTCCCCAGAGCTTGCTACAGGCTCTGAGCCATGGGTTCAGTATTTTGATCTTTGTCAAATGTAACTTTAAGATCACTAAGAACAGAGGGAAGGTGTCCCCTTTCTTGCTGGATCCAGAACTTGATACTTTAACTCCATAGCTTGGTACAAAGTTCAGTTTCTGCCTTTTCTCATTTTGCTTTACTAAAACTGTCCCTCTGCTCTCTGCAGCTGTAGTAGACAGAGCAAGGAAGGTGGTAATGCAGTTTTACCAAGGTATGTCATGAGCCAGTAGGATGATCCTTGTTGCATAAATATTTTCATTGATGAGCAAACAGACTCTGCAGAATTAAAAGGAGGGAAGAGCAGGTCAGATGTTGATCCCAGCAACCTAAAGATCTTCCCAGCACAAAGGTGTTAAGATTGCAGTGGATTGGCCATTTGCCAATATCTCTGTGAGCTGCATCTAATGGGCACAGCATGAAGCAGTGTGCAGTTATCCTTGTTTTTGGCAAAGGACTCAACAGCTCCCAGTTCCCGGCATGCTGGGTACTCACTCTCAGGGCTGGCAGCCTCCTGCTTGGACTGAAAGGGGTGGGGAGGATCACTAGCAGCTCCTCAGGCCAAAGGGAGCTGTTGTGATGGCCAGGACAGCTTTGCCTCTGTGTTCCTCCTGCTTGGAGAACAAACAGGATGTTTTTTTCTCTCTGTAGCTTTGATGAGCAGATCCCATCCCTGCGGGCTTTGAAGCAGGTAACATATCTGAGTGGGGACGTCCCTCTGGTCTTTGCGCTAGTGGATCATGGAGAAATCACCTTCTATTCACTGAAGGAGTTCAAGCTGCCCGTTGATGTTAATCACTGAAGTTGCTGTCACTTGCAGAAATGGTGTGGGATGAAGGGAAGACCTTTACTTCAGGACTTGTTTTCCTGATTAACGAAATATTACACAAAACAGAGCCTGTGATAACTGCAACCTTGGGACGTTGGACACTTTATTGGCTGTTACAGACTTCACCCACCCAGATGGCTCAGGCATAATACAGCAAACAAATGTGTTTGGCTTAGCTGGGCATTTCTGGGCTGGAGTACACACTGCTTTGTTCTTGAAGCCACTGGTTCTCCAGCTTTCTCACCTCATGGACCACCAGCCTGCCTTTCCTGTATCATCTTTTGCTGACTGTGGACCATTAGAAAAAACTTTGCTGGTGATCCCTTTGTCACATGTAAAGAACCACTGTGCTACACCGGTGGAATGGTTGAAGTGTCACTAAGGTCAGTCAGGGACAGAATAAGCTGATCAGTGCTGGTATCCTGAGCCTCTTGTTATTCAGCTGTGCCAACAACCATCAGATCAGATTCTGGTCTGTAAAAGGCATGGCCATAGACTCAGTCACCTGGAGGAAAGTTTTCCAGACACTCGAGAGCAGGAAACTGTGCCTTGAACACAATTTCATCAGCCAGAGGTCACAGAAAGCCCCAGAGCATTGCACATGGCAGCTTGGCGTCCTGCAGCAGCTGTGCTGAGATGCATTTTGGCCACACAGTGGTAAGCCATGCTAAAACTTGACCACCACTATCAGCACACTGCATCTGATAGTCTCACCAGGGCTGAACTGCAGCCTCTCTCTGTCAGCCCAACATCCTCTTTCCTGGCTGTGGATCCTTGTTATTTCTCTTGCAAGTGAGAGATCCCTGAGTAAAGAAAAAAAGCTACAAATTCCTAATGAGCCTTCCAATCCTTAGGCTGTTGTGCTCTGAACTGAGGATACCATTGCTCTCCACGAGGATATCTAGGTACCAAATTTGCTTTAGTCTCTATGCCAAAAGTGCCAGGTGCCAGAAGGTCTGCTCAGTGGGTGGAAGTGAGCTAAGCATGGCTGTGTTTGGTATCAAAGTTTTCAGAACTGTAATAGCAACTGGTTTAGATGTGTTTTATTTGATATTTTTATAATTCTTTTTGGAGATACGGAGAAGGCTAAGCAATAAAAAAAAATCCTTTTCCAACGATGCAAGCTCCTTGGTGTGGTTCTTAATTCCCCTAGAAATGTTAAGTTAAGCAGAGGAAGACTGTGGAGGCTACTGGGACCCCAGCAGCAGCAGCTGGTGAATGCCTTCTCAAGGTCATACAGCCCTGTGGCTGTGTAACCCTGGTAACCCTGCTCCTACGCCGTCTGTGCCCTGTTCCCGGGGAGGGCAGCGTGACTCAGAGCCTGGAGGTGTCCCGACATCCGCGTGCAGTTCCTGTCGGCACACGACACCTCTTCCTCGTTCATCTTCCTCCTGCGTGGTCAGAGGTATCGTAGCCCAGGGTGCCGGGGCTTTGCTGCCAGCGCCTGCTCCTGTTTCATACACACACCCCGGTTATCAGATGCTGGAAGTCGGCGGGGCTCTGCCGAGGTGAGGGTCTGACGACTCCTCCCACGCTCCCTCCCCTTCTTCCTCCTTCCAGCAGTGCTTTGGCTCTGATAGTTCTCCTTAAAGCCGGGGTTGGCAGCCCCATCTGCCCTCAGCATTCTCCCAGACTGTTTAACAGATTAAAGGCAGTGGGAAGAGGGTTTCTAAGAACAAGCGCAGCCAGGAGAGCTCCAGCCTGACCCACAGGGCTCATGTTTGTCCTGGAATTAGGTCAAATTCACTCCTGTTGATTTCAATCAGTCTCATCTCCTTATGCCAAGGTGGAATTGTATCGATGAACTCTACGAGAGCCACCCAGTGAGTTTCGCTGGGGCAGAGACTGCCTGATTCAGCACGAGACAATTACAATGTAATAACCACTGCAGGGAGGATTGAGAAACTGTGGCTGCCTTGCTCAGCACCGTAACATCTGATGGTGCCTTTTCCCGCCCCAGAATGGGAGCATGATCCAGACTGATACCACTGCACTATTTTGGCCTGTGATGCAGACTGGCCGAGTATTGCACGAAGGTGAGAGAACTGAATATTTAACTGAAAAACATCACTTTTGGAAACGTGGGTGAAATACTGTTACTGGACTCTTGTCAGAGGTAATTTCAAGCTTTTGCATGGATGCAGAGTGGGCAGACCTTCGCCTGCCATTGCCCTCCACATAAATACAGCTTCCTTGTCCAGCTGCTGTTCCCTGCAGCAGGACGCGGACTGGAGCTGCCGGGCTGTGCAGCGAGACTTGTGTCCGTCTCTCCAGCGAAGGCTTCGACTCTGTAAAGTCTGTCTATTTTCACAGGCAAGGCTGTGAAAGTTGGGAGTTCCTTCGTGGGGCCGCAGCCGGGAGGAAGGGCCCCGGAGCCCGGCCACCTTTCCCCGCCGCCCTTTCCCGGTGCCGGGTGCCCGCGCTCCGCGGGCCGCGCGGTGCCGTTCCCTGATTGGCTGCAGCGAGAGCGCTGCTGAATTATTCATGAGCGCGCCGGATAAAAGGGAGGCGGGGCGGTGGCTCGGCTTTATTTGCATGCGAGGTCCCGCCCACACGTGCGGTTTGCATAGAGAGCCCCGCCCCCCGGGGCGGTCCCGCC
>VXBT01001865.1:572316-632699 GCA_013400235.1 Oriolus oriolus
TCTTTTAGCGTTTTCTTTTCTTCTTTTTTTTTTTTTTTTTTTCCTGTGCCCGTACCAAATGCATCTTGTCACTATTAGTGGGTTGGTTTTTTCCCCTCCCCAAAGTTGTGAGAACTTTCCTTGGTTGAAGGAGCACGTTACTTCCAGCAGGCAGCAAACAGGTGTAATAAAACGGTGAAACAACTTGTTCAGCCCTTGTCTCAGGTTGCTCTTCATTGTGCCATGGGAACAGGCTGTTGCTGGTATCTCCCCTCCTGGAGCTGAGGCTTAACCTTGGCGTTGGAGAAAGCTTTGTGTGTTTGTGTTTAGTGTTGTTGATGGTGTAGAGCAGTTGAATCAGACTCCCGGGTCTATGTTTCTGCAGCCAGCGGTACAAAGCCTTGTGCTGGTGTGGGGATAGCGACAGGACAGGGGGACAGCTCCACTGAGATGGTGGAAGTAAAAAGTTGTCCGTTGTCATGTCTTACTTGATGGGGAATGCTGCTCTTTGTAGTCATCTGAGAGCACTTCAGTCAACTGGAATATCTGGCTTTACCAAGTCCCAGCTGAAGCTGAGTGCCCAGAGCAGCTGCCTGGTGATCTTAGCTTTGATTCGGGAAGCTGGTGCTTCTGGCAAGTGGAATGCAAAGTGCTGGTACGTCCCAAGGCTCCTCCGTGCATCCTGGCACGTTCCTTGTAGGGATAGACTGGCCCATGGAGGAGATGAGGATGATCTCTGCCAGTAGTGAGCAGTCCCTAATCCTGCTCAGTGCTGCTTGTAGCCTGTCGAGGGGCTCCCTGTAGTTCCTGGTATTGGAAAGGGAGAAGAGTTCTCAAACATCTTCATAGGATGGTGCTGAGGAATGTCTTTTATTTGGTTTTGAACAAATTGCATCTGCTATAACAGCTGACCAAAGAAAAGTATTGGAGGAGTTAAACCAGTTGAGAGCCCTTTATCTTCCAGTGGCCTTCTGGTATGGTAACATAATTATTCCTGGGAATTGCTTGTGGAAGAGGTGTGTCTCTGGTTGGCTGACACAGAGGCTTGATGAATGTCAAAGAGCAAAGGAGGTTTTAAACATATGTCTTGCAGTTAATACATGGCAATAAAAGTATGTGATACTGCTGCTACCATCATCTTTCTTTCAAATACCAAAGGAAGGACTGGTTTGGTTTCTATGCAGAAATTGTATGGAAACTCCAGTTCTCATATAAAAGTTTCTCATAGCTGGATCTCTTTGTGTTGCTTTATGAAGCAAATGATTTCGTGGTTTGCTCCATTGACCCACTGTGTGTAAAATGCTGCTCCAAAGTTACAAGCCACTCTTCTGTTTGATTCACGCTTCTTAGCAAAGCCTACAAAGGATTTTGCATCATGGGCAATAATGTTGTTCAGTGCAGAGACTTTGTCTGCTGTAGCATTTTGAAACTTTGTGTTGTCATGCCCCCATGACAAGGAGAACACAATAGGAGTCATAATGACACACAAGGTTTGCACAATTCCCAAATTCATTGCAGGTGGGCGGTTCCTGGTAACTCCAAGCACAAGGCTGTGGAAGTACATGAACTTCCCTGAGTTGTGTGATTGGTTCTCAGTTATTTTCAAAGAGTTCTTGGAGAATTGATGTCTGGTATTTTATTTAATATTGTTTGTGTTTTGGGAGGGCAGCCACCTGCACGTAGTGTTGCCACAGTCTGTTCAGTTGTTCGTTTCACTGTCTGTTTCTCCAGGTTCACTAAAATAAATTCTTTTTAGAGGATCTTTTGGTTTTCCTCTCTGACTACTGTATGCAAGGTGCACCTGAACACTCTCCTGTTTATGAGGCTGCAAGTGCTGGGGGGGTAGCAGTGGCTCAGCAGTTGTATAAGGGAGATTTCTGCATGGTCTCATTAAACTGAGATTAATGTTAGAGCATCTTCTTTCTCCTGGGAAAAGAAGGTCGTGTCTTACACTTCTCTCTGTACTTCAACTGCTCCTTCCCTTGCTTTAGTTGTTCTGCTTGGCTTGTGCTTTCTCCCTGAGTAGCTGCATTGACAGTGTGTCACAGCCAAGCAGGGTGGTAGAGAGGAACAGTTAAAGAATAGCTCAGGCTCCTTTCATTGAGTTCAAGCTAAAATTGTTCTTAAACTTGTCCTTTCCCAGTGAGTCATGGCACCTGTAATCGATAAATGTGGTAAGTCTGGTATTTAAATGATACTTTGCTCAGTTCTGTTGGCGTGAGATCCCTGGTGCTAAGGAAGAGCTTTTTGCTGTGCAGTTGACCCAGCCTCTGTTCTGTTGCTGCTGTCTGTGTTGGTAACAGCAACAAGGCAAACTCCTGGGTGCAGGAGAAAACCTGGTTCAGGCAAGGCCATGGTGGTGACGGTTCGTTACAGCAGCACCAGCTGCCTGGAGTTCAAACAAAGCTGGCTGATAAGGCCTCTTTTATTTTAGCAGGGTTGATAAAGTGTAATCAGATGCATAGGTAGAAGTTCTCCCTTTAAGGACCTGTAAGCAGGAAGGAGTGCTGAGGAAGGAATGAGAAGGAGACCTAAATCAAGGCAGGATTTAAGAGTTCTTGAGATACTTGCTGGCATTTTGAAAAGAAAGCTCTTGGACTGTATCCCATTGAAAACCTGTTCAAGTTGAGTAAAGGTTGCCAAGGAAGCACACAGATGGTACCTTGCAACTCTGCTACGTGAGCAAAATAAACTCATTATGAGTATGTTTTTGTTGTGGGGTTCACTTGAGACTGCATCCACACTTAATACTGTCTATGTAGTAAAAACTTCTGACCTGGGCTTCCTCTTCTTGCAAGACTGGATTAACTTGTGTGATTGGGACTTACAACATTTTGGCTGGAAACTCCACTCTCATGGGAGGACATGAGGAAAAATTGCGACAAATTTCTGCACAGGGTAATTCCCTGCCAGCCTATGCCAAGTTGATGGAGATAAATGATGGAGAGTGTCTCAGCAAGCTGTGCACGGGCACCAAGATACATTGCTGTGTGCAGAAGCAAGGAAGCCAAAGGAAAACGTGGAGCTCTGGATTGGTGACACTCAGCAGTGAGGAACAGTTAATGCTGCTCCTGGGAAGGAGCACTTGTCCTTCTATTGAATATGGGTTCACATGCCACGTCTCACAGCGTCTGAAATGAATGGAGCTGAGCAAGGAAGACAGAATGAAATCTGGTTTTGATGTTAAACTGCTCCTTAGTCTGTGATTGGAAACAGGATCGTCTTGCAACTTGTGCTTTCATTGTCTTTCTGTATGAATAGTGAGGAGATTTTGCTTTGTGTCTGGATCTAATCCAATGAGGTGGAAAAGGGGACGTTGTTGTATTTAGCTGAGCATTCAGGTAAGGAAGCAGCTGGAGTTTGATGTTCAGGGCACTCTGAGCTCTGCGGTCAGGTGTCCATGTCCTGAGTACCAGCAAAACTTGGGTTGGCTCAGCTTTGGGCTATTGTTGCCTCTAAACAGCTTCCCTCGATGCATCTTAAAAGAAGAGAATGTTGCACATAGTTTCTGGTAAAAGCCTCATCTTTGAAAGCCTAAAGAATTGTTTCCCTGGAAAATAAGAACATTAGATACATGCAGACCTGGCATAGCTTCAGAGGCTACTGGAGAATTCCTCTCTGGCTACTGGTAGCCACAACTGTTACCAGATGGTTGTAAATGCTGACTGGCAGACAACTGCAGAGCACATGGGGCTGGAGCTTTATGTAAGACTCCAGAGGTGTGTGGGAGAGAAACTGGCCTGCGAAAATGTAAATGTGCATCTGGAAGATAAGATTATACAGATTGTGGAATCTATTTCTAGAATTGGAAGAGATTCTTGCCTATTGTACTAAAACCAAAATTCTTCTCTTTGATAAGAGCTGAGTAAACTTGTGATAATAACTGCTGGGACAGCCTGTGCTGCAGTGGATGCTATTCCTTCTTTGCCTTTGCACAAAACTGCTTGTCCTCTGATCCTCTCCCATACTGTGACACTCAAAGGTTCTTTGGTCAGAAGGAAACTCTGATATCAGTCTATGAGAGGTGACCTTTGTAGCTTGCCTTCTCTGATCCTCTCAGCCCTTCAGGGTGATGGTTCTTCAAGTGAGTTACTGCTCAGTTCAGAACTGCTACACTTCTTAGCCTGTTGAACAAGTTGTTGTGGGCTGGAGTGTGAGTGTTGGAGCTCTTGCATAAGCAGGCTGAAACAGCACACTTCTGGATGCAATTAATATTTCAGGGTAAAACATTCTAGCAAGGTGTTAAATGTAAAGTTGTGTCTCTCAAATCAAGCCCCCTCTTCTTGGCTCTTAACACTGAGTTCGTCTCTGCTGGCACAGCTGAGGTCTCTTGTTCTAAAGTGGGCAGGGTAATTAGTAGAGTTTCTCTGTGGGTTTGCCTTGTTTAACAGGTCCAGGATATTGATTGACAGTGGGAAAGGGTGCGTCTCCTTGGCACTTTCCTTTCCTTGTCTGGCTAAGGGCAAGTTGTGTGTTATACATGGGCGTGATTCCCTCTCCTTTCATTGCACAGCACCATGTCACTGCTCTGTAACTTTTGCTAACTTAATGCAGATTTGTGAAAATATGTCCCTCTCTCAGGGATGTCTAATAAAAGACTTATGATCTGGGACTATTTTTGAAATTTTACTTGAGGTGCTAAATCATTGTAAAAGGATTTACTTTCCAAGTAAGCTACACTTTTATTCTTCCTCTCTCTTTTGGGGTCCTCATACATTTGTTTCTGTGCACATTATTCACCCCTGCATGTGCTGATGGCTCCCAAACACAGACACCTGTAGCGGCTCAGAACCAGTTTTTCTCCATGGTGATTGGTGCTGCCAGTGATTCTAGGTGACTGGAATGTCATGTAGGTGATATATTCCAGTCACCTAGATCCTAGTGATTCTAGGGACTGAGTGACTCGGGTGATTGATCCACGTGTGATCTTCTGGTTCTCTGAACCAGAGCTGCATTGCAGTGCTACACAGGTGGCTGGAGATGTTGGAGTGTGAGCAGGAAAGGTAAAAGGGCAGTAGTGTAACAAAGAGGTACAAGTTCAAGCTCAGGGAGTTTCTAAAGGGAGTTCTCAAAATATGCCTGTGGAGCATCCTGTTTATCACACCATTTCCTTCTTTTGGACCTTCACAGCTGGTGTAAGGCCTTGCTAGGAACTCTTTGAAAAACAACTCAAGCTCCTCAGGAGCTTGAGTCATTATCCAAAGGCCATTGTTGCTGGCAGGAGCACAGAAGCAGCACCTTGTTTCCTTGTGCTATTCCCACCGATACAGGTGTGAAAGCTCCTCCCCTCAGGCACTCGCCTCCATCCCCACTGTTTGAAGGGTCCAAGGCCCTCTGTTCACTTGTCAGTTCCTTTGGTGCTCCTGGTCCCTCTCTTTCTCATGCAACATCAGCCCCCTGCTCACCTTGCTGTAGGTGTGTATGAACCTCTTCTGACCATGTAGAATATCCATTCTGATCCTTCATTGCACCTCAGAAGTTCTGGCTCCAGCTCCACGTGTGTGTTATGTACAGAGTAGCTGCCAAATTGCTCCCTGCCCAACAAATTAAAATAAAATACTGAGTGGAGTGTCTGTAAACTGCAGCCTGTGAGAGATGGCCAGGGCAGGCAGGAGCACTTACACCAGGGTAAGTTGTCAGGATGTGAATTCAAGCCTTTGCTCTTGAGTTGGCAGAGTTTTACTTGTCACTTAGCACCTCTCCAGAGGGGAGATGTGACAGCCTCCTGAGCTGTAGAGAATAGGAAGCTGGAGCCTGGTGCTCCCGGTGTGATTGCTGGCTTGCAAGTCAGGTCTGATTTGTCCCGCTTGGATCCTTCTGTCGCTGTGAGAGACCAGGCACTGGGACACGCTGCTTTGTGCTTCAGCTGCACAGGGAGTTGCAGGTGCGAAATTCCCTTCCCCTACCCCCACCTCGAGCAGGGAGTTTGGCTTCATGTTTTACAAAAGCAAGTTAATAATTAATGCAGCTCCCCTGCAGGCAGCACAGCGCCCTTTCTGCTGTGCCCATGGAGAGATCTGAAAATGTGATTCTTTCTCTTTTTGGCTCAATAGCTGGAGGGTTACCTGGGGTGAAAACTGATGCTAGTCAATAATGCCTGAGCCTGGGAGTCGGCCTTTAGGTTGGGTTTGTCTGAATGTTTATGCAAATACTGCAGTTTTGCCTTTTCTTTGGATTAGGTCAACTCAAGGGATTGCAAAATGGCCAAGTGCAAAACTCTTTTTAAAATCCCCTTGTTCTATCTGTACTAGTTTGCTTTATCAATGTGAAAATGGAACTGTGAAGTGCTGCACCAGAGAGCTGTGCTAGACTGGTGTCAGGTTTTAGTCACTCGATAGTGATGTTGTCTCAGTCTGCTCTGACTGATTTGTTACCTGCTAAACCAAAATAAATAACCTACTTCTGCCTGCTTTCTGCTCGGGCTGCTTTTGTTTATATGGCTTTGCTTTTCTTTTTTGTTAGGATTTTTGTTGCCAAGATACTACAGCAAGGAAGATGAGAAGGTTCTTAAGACCCGGACACGATCCAGTGCGAGAGAGGCTCAAACGCGACCTTTTCCAGTTTAACAAGGTACGGGGCTTTCCTCAGACCTCAGGGCAAATCTATCCTGAGCCACTGCATCCTGCAAAAGGAGGGATAAACTACTTGAGTGTGGGTGGAAAAGTTAAATTTAGGAGAGGTGGTTTGTTCTCTTTTTCAGTTCTGTCCTTTTCTCCCCCGATGTGCCTGAGTAGTTTCCTTTAAGCTCCTGGGCATGTTCTCAATTCTGTCTCTCCTTTTTAAGAGGAAGGATATTGTGATGCTGTTGAGTGGCACTTGCTAAAAGAAGAGATCTTCACAGCAGCTTTTCTGTCCTCTGAGTGGTCTGTCACTTGTCCTGCTATGTGCTGGGACTGTTTCTGTTATAGGTAGTCTTTGTTAGGAAAATAAACATTTTTCTAAAGATACACAGAAGCCACAGCTTGTGATGCAGCTGAAGCCAGAGTTCTTTGTCCCTGATTATACTTTGGATTTACAAATGATCCTCTGCTTTTAAATGTGAATTTAAAAGGCTGTGCTAGCACCTAGGCAGCACAATGGCCATTAATAATTAATTTACTATTATCTTGGTTTGAATCTGTTTCTAGGTTTTTTCCTTCCCTCTGTGAAGAAGAAATAGCAGTGGCCGTGTTATCTGTCCAACACTCTGGGTGTTTTTCTTTTGAGCTCTGGCCAGGAGCATAGTGCTTTTATCTTTGAAAAGGCCTAGTATTAAACCATTGCTAGGCTAATGGCCACTTATATCTTCTTTGGGGAGCAGAAATATATTTGTAGGTTTTGTGTTTCCAAGGTTTAAATGGAATTTTTCTGAAAAGTGTAATGGATAAATGAAATCAGCCTAGGAAATAACCTCCTTGATTCATTAGATTTGTAGTGTAGATGGATACTTTTAAGTGGAAGTGTGGATATTTGAGATAAATGATTTAATGTAATTGGTACTGAGCGACACCAATTCCATGCATACCTCCCTGCCACTGGGGAGACAAAGGAACTCAGGAGTGCTTCAGGTCTGTTTTCTGCCTGCTACCATGAGGAAATCCTAGTGCAGATGCAGTAGAAAAATCAGTAAATGCAGACCAGGTTTGAGTTGTTTGCATCCGGCTAAATGCAATGTCAGCTTCAGAAAAGACATCCCAGGGATGGGTCAGAGTAAGCATTTAAAATTATATATACATTGGAAAACTTCTGCTATTTTAGGGATGTCTCTTCCTTGAATATGCCTTTCTCTTACAAGAGTGTTTGGCTAAGCTTTACCTGCCAGAGACACACTAATTTGGATAATGCAAAACAGGGCTGAAAGAGCTGGCTTTTGCAGCAGAGGGAAACTTCCAAATATATTAGAAGCTGACATCAGGATTTGTGACTCCATTTGATTCAGTCCTGGAGGTAAATATTGCATTTTGTTTCTAGGGAGACAACTACTTTGGACACTTCCTAATGGTTTGCTCTCATTAACAGCTTGGTAATTAAAGGCCTTGTAAAATGCATTTGCACCTTTAAGCCACAGTAACTTGTTCTTTTCTAATAAGAATCAGAAGGGAATTAACATTATACCAGAACCTTTTACACTCTACTTTTTTCTTGGATAAAAGTGAGGGTTTTTTTCCCAAGTCTTGTGTCTCCCATTCCAGTATTTCCAGAGATAATGGGTCATTTGAAAGCTTCTACCCTTTGATCCAAGAAACATCTACTCACAGCTAGGCAGACTGAGAAAAATCTGGGAAAGTCAGACTTTAATTCTGAGCTGTTGAAGGTTGTAGCTTCAAGGAGCCAAGAATCATAGTGCTTTGTGTGCCAAGGCTGTCCTGGTCTAATGTGCTATTAGAGCAAGCACATTAGTGCTGGTAAGCAGGTTTTTAAACACTTGTTATTTGAGGTCTTTGAAAGACTTCTGGTTAAGAACCTGCTTGGGAATTATTTTGTGGGACTGTAAAGTTGCTGATCAGAGAAATTGCACGGTGGATTTGCACCTCTTCAGCGTGTGATGCGGGTCATGACTAAAAGGCAAGGTCTGTACCTTAAAGGTTCTGGGCATTCCTGCCTTCATTTTACACTGAAGTTGAATATAAATGCGTGATGCCATACAGGTTTAGTGTTAGTGTAGTGGAATGTATTTGACCACGCTGACCTAGAGTGGACTTCGATTTAGAAAGTCTGTTTAATTGGTGGTGGTGGATTTTTGTTTGTTTGTTTACTCTGTCAGGTATAAATAGGCTGTGATCTTTTTACTGCCTCTCTCTTGCATTTCTGTTTTGCATAAGAGGTGGCCCAGATGGTTTTAAAGGACTGATTGATGACTGGACTAGCACTTCAGACTGTCTTCAAACTTGTGTTTGTTTCAAAAAACACCTTCCTAAATTCTGCTAGTCACTTAGCTTTGCATATCTGTTTCTCTGTATGAGTAAGAACTTCCCATACTTGTGTGTACCTGTTGCAAGAATCTGTTTTTAGCTCAGTGGATAGAATGAAGGATAAGGTATGTGGACTTGGCAGTCTACTTCTTTGAGTTTATCCTGCTTTTGGAAGTAGTATTTGGATGCCTTTGGCTCAGTCCAAGCCCTGCAGAAGAAACATGTTCAGGCTGGCATTGTCAGACTAGATGATGGGTAACACACAGGTGAACCAGCCTGTCTTACAGCTGAATGTTACCCAACTGGGAACATTGCATTTAATTTATGGCTTCATGTTTTTTCCCCTGTTTTCAGCCTTCCTGCCCCTTTGCTGATGGGTGTGATGGGTAGCTCACCTAAAATCTGAATTGGTGTCTCTGCAAAGTGGAGTTAGCACATACAGGTTTCATTGTTTCTTCAAAAGATGAGTTAACAAAGGGTCAGGGTTTGTATTGCCTGTGGTTGGGTTTGTCTCTGCTCTGTCATAAAACAGTCTGAGAGGAGAAGTGGAGACAAGTGAAAGGAGGAAGACAGAGCTGAATTTCGTCGGCACAGCTTTAGTGTGGGCTGGGAGCAGCTGTTCAGTTTGGCCACATTTTTCCTGCAGTAAATATGACTGACATGAGGCATTTCTGTCAGTGCTGCTGACACCAGGCTTGCTTGAGTCTGACAAATCTGTGGAGAATGAAAAAAAGCTCCTACCTTTCCCCAAAGAAACAAAGGCCCTTTTGAGAAGGAGGGCACATTGTGGGCACTCCAGTTTTTCATTTCAACTCTGCTGAAAGGCTCCATTGTAACCTCTGCTGCCTCCTGCCCTCCTCTCTCCCCCTTGCTGCGTTTACCTGCTGGGCAGGTGAAAGGGCTGGCTGATGAAAGCTGCCGAGAGAGGGGAGGGAGGGAGGGCAGCCCAAAGCTGGCTTCACATGATTTAACAACTGGGTGCAAATAAGTACAAGGAAAAGATCGGGGTAATCAGGACAGTGAATGTGAATGCCTCGCCCTGGTGGTGTCAAACGCAGCCCAAAAGCCACCGTGAAGCCTTTATTGCCCAGCTGTGGAAACAAATGACTGACATAAGAGAGAGTTATCTTTGTTGCATCTTATGGGCATCTTGGTTGAAGATCAGAGCTATCAGAAACCTTTAGTACATTTACTGCTCTCCATGAGCAGCTGTGTAGCACGCTGTGGTTGTTACTGATACTATTCTTTTGCAAATTTGTCTGTAGAATGGGGGGTACTTCAAATTTTTAGCTGAATGAAAACCTGGAGGAAAAAAAAATCACCCTCCTATTATTATTACTGAATCATACACACTTGGTTGTGCAGTTCATAGGTCTCATACTTGAAAATTAAAGCCTTTATTGACTTGTCTAATGTGTTTACAAATTAACACATCAAACCCAAGATATAATTAGGCCAGTATTAAGGCTGGTGTTGACAGCTTCCTAACAGGCAGTGCAGCATTGTATAAGTCATGATTTTCTGAGAGTTGTGGCTAAAGCTTTATCTTCTGGGCTGGATGAAATCTCAGAATAATCACAGTTTCTAATTGACGTGTCACTGAAAACTGCACTTAGCTGAGCTGATAACATGACGGTGCAGTGACTGTGAACAAGCTGAAACTAAAACTAACAGGGGAGTTACACTGGTGTCTCCCTAACAAGTTCCTCACTGTGTTTTGGGTGAGAGTGGAATGGTGTTTATTGCCTGTGCTACACCTGATTCATTTAAATGCCTGATTTGTTGTTAAGATAATGTGTTACCTTGGATCTTCTTCCCAGAATTTTGCACCATAGCGTTATACTCCCACAGCTTTGACAATTAGGAAGCTTTTCTGTGTTGTCTCAGTAGCTATCACAGTGCAGAGAAATTCTTCTTTGCCTGTGCTGGATTAGGAAACGGCCCTATTTCAATTCTGAATCCAGTGATAAATTCTTAATTTCATTCAGCCTTCTGTAGGAAGTTTTATATGTGTAGCTATGCAAAGGTTGGTTAGCAGCAGCTTCAAGGGTGACAGTAAAAAGTTTGACTTCACAAAATTTGTTTTTAATAATGCAAACCTAACACTTAAATTACCTTCTTAGAATATATGTAGGTAAGGCTGGAGATTAAGTTATCGTAAAAGGAAGTAAACTCAGTGGTCTTGGAGCTCAAAGTACTAATCTTGGCTTACTACCTATAAAAGGTAAAATTGCTAACTGCTCTTTTGCCCAGCCTAAGGAGTTGGCAAGCAGAAAATTGGGAAATGCTCCAATATTTCTAGTTTTATCTTCTATACAGGTTCATCTTCCCTTCATCTACCTCAGGCTGGGGTAACCAATATTTAGAGGATGGAGGTGTTTTCTTGCAGCTTAGGAGTTGTGATCAAATGGGTGAAACTGAAGCAAACTGGCAGACTCTGGAGTCAGCTGGATCCTCCTGTGCTGTGTCTTTGAGCAGGACATTAAAGTGCTTTGCAGCAGCTGGGGCACCTCGGGCTATGGCCTGACCACAGAAATGAAATCGGCTCCATTTGATTCTCATGCAGGGGATTAAGTTGGGAAATCACTATGCAGGAAATAAAGTCCAGGTGTTACTTTTAGGCTGAATAAAGCATAAAACTTAACTGATGTGGTTGCTTTGCTTCAAAGACGTGATGGAAATGAGGATGAGAGTGAGGTGCGAGTGCCATAGATGGAGGGTTCTCTGCTTTTTTTGTTTTGTTTTGTTTTTCAATAGTGAGTGAATGAATTCCTTTTCTGTAGCTGGCCAACTTGCCTTAGAAGAAGGTGTTTTCCAGAAGCTGGGCCTGTAAGGGTCAGTGTTTTCTAGGAAGCATCCCTGTTAATCTTCCCTATTCGTCTGTGGGCACACCAGCCCTCTTTACCTGGCTGTGTGTTGGTGCATACTGGTTTTGCCTAAGCCAGGATAAGAGCTGTGCATTAGCACTTCTGAAAGCCTCACTGAGCTATTCTCCAAGCAGCTTGGTGGCATCCTCTAAGTATGGCAGGACATTATTCCCTGGTGTGTAAATGCATCAGCCGTGCTCAGTGTGCTGTGTCCAAATGCTTCAGATCTCCCTCCTGGAGCAGTGTAAATCTCACTTTAGGGAAGCCACTAAGGCCAAGCAACGCTGCTCTCCATGACAGTGACATCTTTTTAGTCCCCAATGGCTTTGAATTACTCTGAGGTGGCCTAGCAGGCTCCTGCTCTCATTAAATTCCAGTGTTCCTCGTGTTCCCTCTGGAAAATGGATATGGATTACATTAGTTTTCGTGACTGCTCATAGGAAATCTGTTTCGTTTCCTGGATGAGCACTGATGTTCACTCGTAGCTCTGCATTGCTTTGCACCATTTCTTCATGTCAGTCCCCAAAAAGAGGTCAGGAAGGCTGACCTGTGTGGAATTTGGCAGATAAAGCTGATCTTACAGCACGCAGCATTTGTGTCAGACTTTGAAATTGTGCTGAGCAGTTGGTTTACAGAAGTGCAGCTGATGCGGAGTGATGGAGTGCGTTGTATTGACTGACTAAGCTGTGCTCATGCAGAGTTATTTATAATCTTAACATCAAGAGCTGCTTGGGCTACTGTTTTCAGAATAGTTCTCTTTCATTTCTGTTACACTTCTGGATATCCTGGCTGTGGAGCTGGGGATTCTTGGCACATGTTCATCATTAGGCCGTTGTTCAGCAAATCTAACCTGTGTTTGGACACCTTTCAGCAGAAAAAGCTGCCATTAAGTGCTGTATTTCAGACTGCCATGCCATGTTTACTTCCTGGGTTTTATCTCTGCCCAACAATGCCCATGAAACAAGCTGCTGATCATGGTTTTTCCTTCTTTCCCCCAGACTGTGGAACATGGATTTCCCCACCAGCCCAGTGCCCTGGGCTACAGCCCATTTCTCCATCTCATGGCCATTGGGACACGATCAGGAGCCATCAAATTGTATCCTTTGAACACCTTGGAATGTGGAGCTTTGAAGACACTTCAAAAGTTAGATAAAGTATGAATTTACAGGCAAGGGTTACTGGAACACTGAAGCAGTTTCCCAGGGTTTGGAGTGATTTTGGTCTGATCAGGGTGGGATTATCTTTCCAAGAGCTGAGCTATAGCTCCAACAGAAGCTGAGCTGATGCAGATATTAAACAAGACTCTGCTCTTGCTATGCAGAAGGTCAGACTAGATCTGGCCTAAGTTTAGCAATCCTTCACATTGTAAATTCCAGGGTTGTTTAAATATTTGGGGCAGGGTTCCTTTATCTTTTTTTTTTTTCCTAAAGCAATTCTATTTCAAAGGTTAAAGCTGAAGTCAGAAATAATTTCAACTTCCTGAGTTTTTGACCATCCAGGAATTAAAGACCTAAACACTGAAGGTGGTAATTTATTTTTTTTTAGCTAATGACGTCCAGTCTGATTTTTTTGTGTGTGTGAGATGATTCTCATGGCAGAGACCAGTTAGATGAGCTGTAAAACAGGCATGTCACCCAGCCCAGAAAGGAAAAGTTGGTGCTTTCTCTGCCAGCTTAATCATTCATTGCTGGTGGTGTTTGTGCTCAGAGGCTGGACTCCACATGCAGGCAGTAGCCATCTGTCTCCTGGTTACAAATTAGTTAAGCAGGATTGTAGTGTCTGGGAAACCACGAAACATCCCTGAGAAAAAACAGGGTCCAGGCACCTCTTCTGCATGTGCTGAAGGAAGAAGTGAACTTCCCTGTTCTCCACAGTGAGCACAGCCTGCAAATTTTACAAGCATGTAAAATCAAAAGTAGATTTGCACTGATTCTTTGCAGTCCAGCTCACCAACAGTAAAATGTGGTTTCAAACTAATCCCTTTTCATCTTGCTTGCTAGCAAGCTTCTTATCAATTAATTGTAGCTGTGGGTCACCTTAGATGCTGTAAATCCTCAACAAACTCATCAGATATGGTGCTCCTGGGGTGGAGTTCATGGGTTTACATGAAGAAAACAACACTGTAATGCAGATTCACTTTATACCTGATCAGGTAAGTGCATTTTCAGTACCTCTGTGACGTATGTAGATCTCTCCTGAACAGGTGTTGATTTTATTCCAGGGATCTGGGCTCCTATTACCAAGAATATTCAGATGCTGCTTGGTTGGGAATGTTTATCCCAGTGTATTTTGTGCTCTCAGCAGTGCTTGTTGCTGTGGAGATGCTCAGTAAAACTACAAGAGAAGCTTTAAACCAAAGAGTAGCTTTATTGTTCATAACTGTTAGTCATTTATCTCCAGCAACATCCTGGGAATGGTAATAAGGCCAGGACAGTTCAGGCAATCTGCTGCAGAAGCAAGAACTTCCTTTTTCTTTTGCAGCCCCTGTTTCTCAGTAGGACTGGGTGGTCTTTGCACTGTACAACAGATAGAACAGGAGCTGCTGCTGAGCCAATTTAATTATTTTCAGGAGCTCAAAACAGCACTGCTAACCTCGCCTGCTGTTAAGTTTGTTGCCTTTGTGTTTGGGGGTATTGAATCTTGCTCCTGGGGATTGCTGAGCAGTTATTGCCTCACACTAAAAATAGGAAAGCAGAATTTTCCAAATATGTGGTGGCTGTCTAACCACTTTCCCTTTCCCTTGACTGTCAGACTGGTGTCTTGGTCACAGACTTTGTTGCCTGATGCCCCCAGTGTAGCACAAGTGGCCTCTTGATGAGAGGGATTTAATTCTTGAGGCGGTTTTGGGTGTCTGTTTGCTTAACTAATGGTATAAACTGAAACTCCCATGGGGAGTGTTGCACCAGGTGTGGCTGCAGCAGGTAAAATGCTTCAATTTGAACATCCAGCCAGCAGGGCTGGGCTCATAAAAGGATTCTGACACAACCCTCCAGAATGAGGTTGGACACGAAGAATGTGAGGAGTGTGGTGTAGCAGAGTGTATCAGCCCCACCCAAAGCTGGGGTGTGTTCAGCAAACCTCTGCTGAGCCAGGAGGAGGTGAGATACAGCCTGCAGCTGCATGGCTGGGCTTTACAGTGCAGGCTGATCTTCTTCAGGAGCCTAAATCCTCATCATCCCCCTCAGTGATAACCTGTGCCTTTATAACAGGGTTTTTGGCCTCCAGGCTACTTCTTGTCTCCCTCCACCCCCCCAAATCTCGTTGCTGCAGTGTTTATCCACTGCCATAAAAAACTGAACCGGCTCCCCAGTCCTGTTTTAGCAGGGAATTATGAACAGCAGCAACTCCACTGCTAAATTTGCTGGGTTATATTTAATACTGGCATTCTGAAAAAAGCAAATTGTGTGATTTTGCAGTGCCAGCTGGTGACACTGCTGGATGATAACAGCTTGCACCTCTGGAGCCTGAAGCAGCATGGAGGAGCATCCGAGCTGCTGGAGGAGCATCGCTTCACCCTCAAAGGGCCGCCTGGGTAAGCCACAGGAAGGGCTTGGAGCTGGTCTGGGGATAAGCAACTCAGAAAATTCTGTTATTGTTTAAGCTAGACCTTGTCCAGTTCTTACAGCCTGCCACTCCTCTAAATCCATTGAAAGGGCATTCATGGAAAGCAACCAGGAGCTGGCTAGGGCATGGGAGACCAGCTTTTAGAAGTGCTGAACCAGAGCAAAGGGTGATATCTTTTAAAATATTGTGCATTCACTGCTGTGAGTACAGAAGCTGTTAATCTTAACGTTAGGTAAATCTAACCATGCCTTAAGTCAGACTTTGGAATGCTGTTGTGGTTTTAGTTTCACTTGATCTTGCCAGTTTTAGGTGAGCTATTTTTAGGAACACTTAGAGAGGGTTCTCTGGTTCTTTGTCCATGCACTTGTCAAAAATTTTTGACGTAATTTGTCTTAAAGCTGATGTTTTCCTCCTTAAAAAAAAAAATCATGCCTCTGAAACAGATGACACTAATAAATCTCCCTGTTGTGTTGTCAACTCTCCCAAATTCAGTAACAAGAGTCTCTTTGCATCCCCAGCTCTCCACCAAGTGCCACCCAGATAACAGCTGTGCTTCCCCACTCCTCACGGGAAGTGCTGTACCTGGGCACAGAGAGTGGCAACATCTTTGTGGTGGAGCTGCCCTCCTTCCGAGTGCTGGAGGACAGAACCGTCACCCCCGAGGCCGTGCTGCAGCGGTGAGTGAGCAAACAAGAGGTGGAATCCCATTACCAGACACATCCTTTGTTAAAATGTCACCCCAGATTATGTACCGGGGCCTCAGTGTTGTGTTAAGCATTGTCCATATCTGCCTGACTCTGATGAATGTAACTTTTGGTCCTGATGTGTGTTAAGTAACAGTTTCTGTCCTGGTCAGCCTGGTGTTGTCACTGTGGAGGTACAGCATGTTCACTTGCGGTGGATCTGCAAACCTTGTGCCCTGGCCCTTGTGTTTCGTTTTGAAAAAATAAATATTTTGTTTAGCTGTGATTACCTATTTATTTTTTCAACCACTGGCAGAACATCTGATGCTGCTTTATTCAAATGGGGGTTTTATCACTCTGGAGATTCGAGTGCTGCTGAAAACTGTCCTATTTCATGTCTCCTACTGACATTTCCATTTTACCTTTATTGTGTAAGAGAATAAGGTGGGTGGTTCAAACTGTCTTTACAGTCCTGGGATCCAGTCCTGGGATTCATTGTAAACCTTGGCCTTTCCTCGAAGAAAATAGGACTGGGTGCATGTCCATGTGGTAGGCCTGGTGTGATGTCTCCCATAAGATTTTTCTGCTGCTTGAAGGATTTGTAGGAAGGTTGTAATTACTTGTTTCAACTTTGTTGCTTAATTTCTCATTCTTACACCTTTTATTACAGTCCTTTTAGGTTGTAGCTGGACTCAGCTTCTCTTGGTTTTCCTCTTCTTCTCTTGCAGGATACCAGAAGATAACTGTAACAGACGATCCTGTGAACTGGTGGAAGCCCTTCGGGAGCATCCTAAGAACCCTGACCAGATCCTAATTGGATACAGCAGGGGCTTGATTGTCCTCTGGGACCTGCAGAATAACAAAGCAACACACCATTTCCTGGGCAGCCAGGTACTGATTCAATCCAGAGTCAGTTCAGCAGGGCAGGAAGGGTTCTCACTGACGCTGAAGACAAAGCAGGTGCAGGGAAAGCCTGACAAAGCTGCTTTTTTAGTAAGAACGGTTGTTTTGGGGAGATAACAGCTCTCTGAAGAGCAGTCATTCATATGGCTTTCTTTTCAGCAGCTGGAGAACCTCTACTGGCAGAGGGATGGCAGTAAATTCATCAGTTGTCACTACGATGGAAGCTACACCCAGTGGCCAGTATCCAGTGACAACAGGCAGCCGGAGCCTCTGGAAAACACTGTGCCTTATGGTCAGTAAGTGAGGTTTAACTGTTGTGTATTTGTCCAAACTCGAACTAATTCTTAGCTTGTGTAGGATATTCAAGTCACAATTCTCCCTAGTGTTTAATGGCAAAATGCAGAGGTGCCTCTTGAATGGCTTGTGAGCCTGGACTGGGGGATTTTGGCCATTTTTTTTGTTGATTTGAAATTCCCTTGCATTGTTGAAGTCTGTCCTGAACACGGAGAGCAAGTCTGTTGACAAAATTAGTGCCCCTTATGAAGAAGGGTGTTGGTGATTCAGCTCTTTGTTTTAGCTGGTGTCCTGTTCAGCAGGAGTTGCTTGGATCCTGTGTAATTAATAGTGAGCTGAGTGTATTTTCTGTCGACCTGAGCAGTGATGAAATGAAGCTTCTGATTTGCTGGAACCCATCAAATGGGATGACCTCACCTTTTGAGCATAGAGAAGCTTCTAAAGCTCTATCACTTTATATTAGTTTCAGGAATGACTGTGATTTCAGCAATCCTTTCTAGTTAATCAGCTCCTCCAGCAGCACTTCCACTCCCTGGTAGCCATCAGCAACATGGTTTAGAACTTCCCCTGAGTGTGAGCTGTGTTTTGCTGAGGAGTTCTGTGGTCAGTGTGTCCCAGAAGACTTGTCTGATGTGGCTTGGTCTGGGGAGGTGGTGCCGGCTCCTACTAATTCAGGTGGCTCCCCTTGGCGTGGAGGGTGAGGTGGCCTGGCTGAAGCAGAATCAGCAGCTTCTGATGTAAAGATGCACTTCTTGAGTTGTAGCAAATAACTCTGTTTTCTCAGGTCCTTTTCCTTGCAAGGCCATCTCCAAGATCTACTGGCAGACAACAAAAAATGGGTGAGTTGGTGGTGTATCCCCTCAGTCCCAGCTATTTGAAAGGGTGCAGTGTGCAGTGCCACATGAACCCTTTAGAGTAACATTATAAGAACTTGTCAAAGTTTCTTTGACATTTCTTTGAATTTTTCCTTACTCCTCACTTCAGCACACAACCACTTTAACTCTTTCTTTCTCTTAAGGCTTCCTTACATAATATTCCAAGGAGGAATGCCCCGGGCTAGCTATGGGGACCGGCACAGCATCTCTGTGATCCATGGCAGCCAGCAAACAGCCTTTGACTTTACCTCACGAGTGATAGACTTCTTCATAATCTTCAGTTCAGATCCTGCTGCAGGTATGTGATGGAAGGGCATTACTGTGGAATTAGGATAGCTGTGTATGTGTGGGGGAATCTGCCTGGTATAAATAGCATATGAAATGTGATAAGGAGGTCAGTTGTTCGGGGAGTTTCTGGGACTTTAGCAGAGAATCACAGAATAATTTAGTTTGGAAAAGACCCTTAAGATTGAGTCCAGCTGTGAAAGATTTCCCATTTAAAAGTGAAGTGTAAAATACTGGTGTAAATAAAGGGCTGGTTACAAATGCCATACGTTCCTCAAAAAAATTAGGCTACTCTGTTAATGAGAAAAGATCTCTTAAGCTTATGTCTGTTTAAGCTGGACACTGGACATAACCAGGTCGTGAAATGAGGATCTGAATATTGTTGTTTGGAAATAGCACTTCAAAGGAGGCTAATAATTAAAACCAGAATTTACTCCCACTGAGACACTGCTTCTTTTAATTACTACCTGGATTTGTGTCTGGAGCTGTGGGTAATAAATCAGCAAAGGGTGACATAGCACCAAGGGTCAGTGTATGGAGAACTTAATTTCCTTAGTGCTGGTGAACATGAATGTAAACTGAATAGTTCTCATTCCTGGAATTGTGTAGAGCTTGTCAGATTCTTGCTTCTGTTGAAGAGCTTTCTTGCCCTTATTTCTGCAGTAACTGTACATTCTTGCCTTTCGTGAAACTGTAAAGGGTTTCCCCCAGGAACTCTTTTAGTGCTGGTGTAGTTCTTGCTTCTGGCTAACTCGGAGTAACTGAGTATAAAATGCTATTTCAAGCTCCAGAAATGTGCAGTGTTGGAAGCTGGATCAGACTAAACTGCAGATTTTTTAAGAGCTTGTAAGTAAATCTTCTGTTACTGGATCTTCTCAGGCTTTCTAGTCTCTGCTTTGCCTGCTAGACAGGTTTCCAAACCAATTTGTCCGGTGTCCTGCCAGGGAGGATGGTGACAGCTCCACATCTGAGTCTGTCGGTGCAGGTTGGATCCCTCCAGCCTGTTCTGGGAAGCAGAGCACAGATCCAGGGGAGGAATGTCTTGGGAAAAGAGGCAGAAAGAAACAGCTTTTGGATTCCCTCTTGCCTCTCTTCCGAGATCTTCACAGACCCTCTCTGGTCACTGAAGACAGCAGAGAAATGCAGAGTAACTGAGCAGAAGTGCCTGTGTGTGTCTGTTACTGATTGTCCCTGCACAGCACTGCCTTTATGAGCATCTTCCAAGTGAGCAGAACCTACAGGTCTAAACCTTCAGGCTCACAGTGCTGATAAACTTGAGGTACTGTTCATTGCCTCAAGTTCAATACCTTTTGGTATTAACCAAAGAGACCCTTTTACTTTCTGTGAAATTGTCAGAGTGGAGATTCTAGATGATGGAACAAAAGTCTTAAAGATGAAAGAAACCTGAGGTTTTTTAGGTCAGAGTTGGACAGCTTAGAGTTCAGTTTCTGGATATGCTTAGAAATCCTTTAGGATGAAATAACTGAACTATAAGGCTTTATATTTCTACTTCCCAAGAATTGAATTATCTAGTTAACACCACTGCCAGTGGGTTCAGACAGGAGCTGCTACAGGAAACTGAAACTGTTGCAGTTAGATGAGGAAGTTTTTTACAATAAAATGAGGTTTCTGTGGTTGACAGGCTTCCTTGTGGCTGATTGCCTAAGCTTCGTGGATCTATGTAGCTTGCCTTGTTTGCCCTTAAGCAGTCTTCCCTGCAATGGCAATACCAAGGTATTAATTGTATACCAAAGCCACTTAATTTAATAAGCACAAAGCTTATGCATTGCAGCATGGTCGTAGCTGGTGACTTTCCACTACCCTGAATATGCTGTGGAAACAGTTTTTAAAAGGCCAGCCCTTCCTGTTTCTTTTTTTTTTTTCAAATGAGGTGGGTGAGTGTATGGCAATCATGACAAATTCTACTGTGCCTGCTACTTCAGCAACTTAAAATAGATTCTTGCCATAAGAAATGAGCTCAGATGTGTGTCTTTGCAGGGGGAAAAAAAAGTGTTAAAACAGAGCACTTTTGGTTAATGTTGGCAACAGCAAACTGCAGGGCTGTTACAGTACAGGGATGATATTATTTGTTTTATTATGCAGTCCTGTGGGCAACTGCAAATGATGGCACACAGGAAAGCAAAGTAAAACTGAATAAAAAATTTTTTTTTCCATGAAGAAACTAATTAGTGATGTGTTGTGGCTGGGCCTAGTCAGAGGTGAAACTTGGAGTGCCTCACTAGTGATGCCAAGTACTAATTACTTGGATTTAATTTTGCTGAGTGAACAGTGTTGGTATGTGCCTTCTTGTAAGTGTATACCAGGTAATCAACCAAGTAAAGGAGAGAAGTAAAAGTACAGTTTAGGGGAAAAGCTGAGTTCGGTAGTTTGCTAATGGCTCACTGTTTATCACCCCCAATCCAGCTTTACGTTCACTCAGATTTCTGTAGCTGTGTTAATTGTCACTGCCGTGAGCCGGTCTGTGGTTTTGGTTTTCCCCACTAGTTTGCTGCTGTGGCTGACTTGTGAGCCTTGCTGCAATAATGTCCTTGTAGACTAAATTTTTTTCACTCAAGATTTTCCACTGTAACTAGAATTAAAACTCTTGTTTGTGTCAGGTGTCACCAGTCAAGTTACATTAACATATTTCTTTTGTAGTTGTTCCTAATATACATAAGAATTATTAGGTGATGTACACACCTTTAAAAAGAAAGTCTAGAGGATGTGTCACAACATATGAGAAGAAGAGAAAACGAAAAGTAAAAGAGCTGAATTGTAAATACTTGTCAGTTCAAGCAGAGAAACATTCTGCAGAACCCAAGGCATTAGCATGTTTAAGCAGCTTAGCCTGGATGGACTGTGGTCCTTAACACAGTGCTAAATGGGTCACTGCTGGGGTGTATACGTGTCTTTCCACCCAGTGCTGTTAATTAGCTGTAGGTAGAGTCTTTGGAATTCTGGCTGTTACAGTAGTAAGTATGAACTTTGTGTTATTTAGTCATTGTTGTTAACGAATTTTTTACTCTGCGATGGAATCTATTAAAAGTCACTGTCACAGTCCCAGGAGTGATGTAAAGGAACATGAATTTGCAGTAAATCTGTGAGTGTCTTCAGATGCATTCATACTCAATAGGCCCAGTTAACACAGAAGCATTTAAGGTTTTTTCCAGCAAAAATGTTGATGTGGAGCTGTGTGATTACAGTTTTCAGAGCAGCCTTACAGGAAGCTCGTTTGCACTGACCTTGGATGGTCAGTTTTGTCAGCCTCAATGAGTGTTGCTTCTGCAGAGTTCGATGACCCCTCTGCCCTGGTGGTGCTGGCAGAAGAAGAGCTCGTGGTGATAGACTTGAAAAGTGCAGGCTGGCCAGCAGTGCACCCTCCATACCTGGCTTCCCTGCACTGCTCAGCCATCACCTGCTCTCACCACGTCTCCAACATCCCACTGAAGCTCTGGGAGCGGATTATCAGCGCTGGGAGCAAGCAGAACATTCACTACTCCAGTATGGTATGGCAGCTTTGTGTCCCCCTGTGTGTTCCCACGTGTTTAGGACAGTGTGACTGCCCAGGGTGTGGGTGGTCTGTGCTGCTGATGATCTGCAGAGGGTTCAGCCCCACCAGACATTGTCCTGCCTCCTAACAGGGTCGAGAGAGGCTTTTCCCCAAAGCACCACCAGTACAGTTACTCGCACTGGGGAATTAAAATGTGATTTTTTTTTTTTAAGCTTTGACAAGCCAGAGGGGAAGTCTGAGTGTTCCCAGCTGTCACTGGTAACAAAGTTCTCATGTAAAAGCATGAAGCTTCTCGGGGAGATGTGTAGAATGCCTTCTAAAAGGCACAGTCGGTGTCAGAACAGGAACATCTAATCCAAACAAAAGCTGACAGCATGGACTGTTTCACTGCCACTTGCACTGGAGTTCATGCCCTCCTGCTGACTTTATGTTCTCTCCACACTGTCACTGCCTAGGAAGTCACACACTTCTCTTACTGTATTTGTAGCCGTGGCCAATTGACGGTGGCACCAACATCGCTCCGGATCCTCCGCAGAGGGACTTGCTGCTAACAGGGTGGGTACTGACCCAAGAACCATCAGGGAGCCCTTTCCAGTTCCCCCTCTTGAACTAACTGAGGCTTTCCTGTGCAGTTAAAAGTCTGCTCATCTTGTAGGGAGGAGGCTGCAGCTTTACAGTGCAGCGTCTCAAAGCTGTGCTGCTGGCTGTGTAAAGCCAGCTGATTTTGCTGCTTCTGAGCAAACAGGTCATGATGTCCACAGATAACCCAGAAAGTGGCTGATTTTTTTAGTTTTGATGTGTTATCCATTCCCCCTACTCCCAAAGGGTATGGGAGTGCAGGCACTAATCCAGCCTAGTTCAAAGGCAGCAGTGTAAAAGTGGAGTTTAATCCTGCATGTTTTGAAGCATTTTTCCCTCTACCTTACACTCTGAATCGTAAAATAGAGGTTAGCTTGGACTCCTGTCTGCTTTGATCAGCATGAACAGATCTAGCTATAAGAGGTGGAAGTAGCTAGCAAGAGATTGGCATAAAAATGTACCATTTTCTTTTCAAAGCACTTCTGAGAGTTTCAGTGGGCTGTTCCTCAGATTTCATTCTTGGTGGAGCATGTTAGAAGCTCCTACCCTTATGTTGGAAGACTGTTGCAAATTTTCACCTGGAGAACTAAGATTAAAACTTGATTTTTTTTTTTTTTTTTGTAATTTTAGTTTTTCCCTTCCCTCGCAGTAACCATATTTTTGCCTGGATGTTTTGTCCTTACATATGCTAAGCTTTTTGCTTTTTCCATGTCTTTGTGGCGTAATCTTAAATTGGTGAAATGGTGTCAGATCACCAAGAACAGCTGGATTAAAAAATCCCAACAAACTAAAAACAAAACCAAAACCCACAAAAAATATCCAAGAAGCCAAAAATCTTTTTCTTTGTGCTTTGTTTTTCTGGTTCTGTATTTTCCCTTCTGTTTTACCCTCCGTGTGCTGTTCTCCTATGTGATGTGTGTTCCTGTATCCTCCCTGCCAGGCATGAGGATGGCACAGTGAGGTTTTGGGATGCCTCTGGTGTCTGCTTGCACCTCCTTTATAAGCTGAGCACAGTGAAAGTGTTCCTCACGGATGCAGATCCCAATGACAACATGAACACCCTGGGGGAGGATGAATGGCCTCCACTCCGCAAGGTAAGAGAGCTGCTGCTTGTAGAAACTTTCTGAAAACTTGATTCCTGCCCCAGTTAAAGACCAGCCCTTCTCTGTTTTCTTGCCTAGGTTGGTACCTTCGATCCTTACAGTGATGATCCAAGACTTGGGATCCAGAAGATTTACCTGTGTAAATACAGTGGATACTTGGCTGTTGCTGGTACAGCAGGACAGGTATTGGAATATGAACAATCAGCATGAACATTGTTTTCAGTGCAGGTTTCAGAGTGATCTGGAGATCTGCTAAAATTCAAAATGCCCATTTCTCTCATGGTAAATTGATCTGTTTTCTGGAAGTGCTTCATGAGGCCCTGCTCTGGTGAGGCCCCACCTGGAGCATCCAGCACAGGAAGGACGTGGAGCTGGTGGAGTGAGTCCAGAGGATGCCACCAAGTTGATTAGAGGGATGGAGCAGCTCTGCTCTGAGGAAAGGCTGAGACAATTGGGATTGTTCAGCGTGGAGAAAGGAAGGTTTGGGGTCACCTAATTGCAGCCTTCTGGTACCTGAAAGAAGCCTATGAGAAACGTGGGTAGAGACTACTTACAAGGTCCTGAAGTGACAGAACAAGGGGGAGGAGCTTCAAACTGAAAGAGAGTAGGTTTAGATTAGATATTAGACAGGAAGAACTTCTTTACCATAAGGGTGGTGAGGCACTGTAACAGGCTGCCTGGAGAAGTTGCAGATGCCATGCCTGAAAGTGTTTTAAGGCCAGTTTAGATAGAACTCTGACCAAAGAGGTGTCCCTGTCTGTGGCAGGAGTTAGAACTAGGTGATCTTTAAGGTGCCTTCCAACCCAAACCATTCTGGGATTTTCTGCTTTCTGTAGTTGGTATTTTAGACATTGGCTGCTGTTACTTACCTGTCCTGAGAGGTGCTGTAGTTTAGCAGCTGTAGGGAAGGTGATCTGCTTGCTTGGTGATCTGCTTGCACAGCAAAAGCTGTAGCAAAGGTTGTTCTCTTCCTTTCAGGTGCTGGTGATGGAACTGAATGATGAGGATGCAGAACACGTGGTGGACCATGCTGAAGCAGATCTCCTGCAGGACCAAGAGGGCTATCGATGGAAAGGTCACGAGAAGCTAAAAACTCGAGATGGCCCTGTTCGATTTGAAGCTGGTTTTCAGCCATTTGTCCTTGTCCAGTGTCAACCACCAGCTGTGGTCACCTCTTTGGCCCTGCACTCAGAGTGGAAACTTGTGGCCTTTGGTACCAGTCATGGGTTTGGGCTTTTTGACCATCAGCAGAAGCGACTGGTCTTTGTCAAGTAAGTGTCATCTTTCCAGGGGGTCTGTGGTAATCCTTATGTTAACGATGACCTGGAATTAGTAACAAAGCAAGGTGTGATAAGTGATTTCTCAAGAGCTGTCACTGTAGCAAGAAGCTGTGCTTCTTTTTTCTCCACCCTTTAAGATCTTCCAGAATATATAAGTGTGTTCTGACATTTGTGTGGATCCTGTTGGACTCTTGGGAGCGATTGCCACCCAGTAGAAAGTGACCACGTGGCTACTGTCTCCCTCTTCCAGGTGCACACTGCATCCCAGTGACCAGTTGGCCTTAGAAGGTCCCCTGTCTCGGGTGAAATCCTTGAAGAAGTCCCTCCGTCAGTCATTCCGGCGGATCCGAAGAAGCCGCGTGTCCAGTAGGAAGCGGCGAGGAGGTAGTGGGAATGCCTCAGAGGTGAGGGGTTCACCTTTTTGGAGTTTGTCTGTTTACAGCATGGAGCCTGCTGAGACTGCCTAGAGCAGGAGGTGGTCTCAGCCCCGCTATCAAATCAATAGCTATTGGTATGAGGGGGAAATGGCAATTTCTGATGCTGCTCTGTTAGATAAAAACAGGCACGTTTTTAGAGAAGATCAGTTCAGAGGACACGTTCACTGGTGTGACCCTGCTGTGCCTTTCTATTGCTGCCACCCACCCCCCTGTCTCCCTGCTGTGTCTGTCTCTGACTGACAGTGTGTCTCCTCACCTGTGAAGGTGCAAGAAGCAAATGCCAAGTTTGACCAGGACGCATTGCAGGAGATGGAACTGGCTCCAGTCCAGCGCAAGATCGAAGCCCGCTCGGCAGAAGACTCTTTCACTGGCTTTGTGCGAACCTTGTATTTTGCTGATACCTTCCTGAGAGACAGTGAGTAGGAAAAGCATTTCTCTCTTCTTCCAAATGGGTTTTTACTTCTTCTGCCAAGGAGTGTATTAGGATTTACTGCCAGGAAAGCTCGGCACCTCCTGTGTCCTACTTTGTGCTGTGCTGAAAAACCGATATAGAACAAGAGCATATGTTGCCATGCAGAATTGTTATTTAGCCATTCTGGGCTGCTGGCTAATCTGAGGCAAGTGGCAGTTCATCTTTGAATCAAGACTTTATGTATGATTTTCAAACATGCTGGAACGGCATCTGACTTTTTAGTATAAACTTTTCCTTCTCTCATTGCTCTGAAGTTCACCCCTGTCTCCAGCAGAGCCTTTTAATTTTGGTGAAGGTGGTGGCTGGTTGTGGATCAGAGCCCAACCTGATACCATGCACAAGTTTACTCTGCTCCTGTGTGATAGAAATGTGTGAAAACTGGACACAGCAATTGTGGGGGTTCATGTGGTGGTCCTTTTGCCTTTGCTCACATGCAGTGTCCTTCCTAAGGGCTGCTGGTGGACATAGATTGGGAAAAGAACGTTAAGAACTTGCAGTTTGCCTGGCAAGTCTCCCCAGATATAAAGATATTTAAGGTGCAAGCAGAGGGAGGTTTTGTATAACCAGGGAGAGCTGTTATTGAAGGGTGTCCTGGATGGTGCCTCGCTCATGGGCCTTTTTGTCATTGCAGGCTCCCGGCACTGCCCGTCCCTGTGGGCTGGCACCAATGGAGGGACAGTCTACGCCTTCTGTTTACGTGTTCCTCCAGCAGAGAGGAGGATGGATGAGCCTGTGAGGGCAGAGCAGGGTAAGTGCCTGGTGAAAGCAGGGTTCTGCTGGGTCTGAGCCATCACTCTCAGGAGTTGCAGGCAGGAAAGCAGGATCGCTCAGTTAGTGCTGTTTATCAGTGACTGCAGCCAAGTGTGGCAGTGTCTGAGCTAAGCAGTGCTCGCTGCAGCAGCTGAACTGGAGCTCCAGCACTGCTTGGTGTGCCTCAGCCTCATTTCCCACTCACTTCAGAAATGTAAATTTGTGTCAGCTGTCACTGAAGTTTGCCATCAACCCTCGGTGCACATGTCCCTTGTTCTAACAGCTGGGCTTGTTGTCTTTATGTAACAATGGTTTCTGTTTAACACAGATCAGTCCAGTCAGAATGCCCTTCAACTACTAAATCTTTTTAGGCAGCATTTGTATAACCACAGTATATAGGTCTCCAGCCCTGAGAGGATGTGAATGAGTTTCTAGCAGTGTCTCTGACTAGACTCCTGTTTGTTTTTTCTGTTTGTTTTCCCTCCTTATCTTGCCTGTCTAGCCAAAGAGATTCAGCTGATGCACAGGGCTCCTGTTGTGGGGATACTTGTGTTGGATGGACGCAGCACTCCCCTCCCAGAACCTCTAGAAGTAGCACATGACCTTTCCAAGAGTCCTGATATGCAAGGCAGCCACCAGCTGCTGGTGGTATCTGAAGAGCAATTTAAGGTGAGTGTCACCTATTGAGAGAGGGAGGTGCCTATGAACTGTGCATGAAATCTGCTAAAGCACTGGGCACAGCTCAGTGGAGAGAACTCCTGAGAGTGCTTGTTCTCCTGTACCTGAAGAACAGCCCTGGGACAGCATTTCTGTTTGGTGCAGTCCATAAATCAGATGTGTGCTGGCAAACTGGGTGTTGAGCATAGTGCTGCACGTGCTGAATATAGAAATTTTATGCCTATATTACATTATACTCTTTGGACAAGGCTGCTTCTGCTTTTGGGTAAGAGCTTTTTTGTGGCTAGTGCAGAAGCAGTAATTTGTAGGTATTTTTGTGAAGTAGCTTAAAAGTTTCTTGTTTTGCACACCAACTCAAACCCTGTTCTCTTTCTGTAATAGTGTGTAGCCAAATAGGGAAGAGTTTTGGAAAAATAGGGGAGAAGTGCAGTTACAGCCTGAAGGGTAAAACAGAGCAGATGTCAGAACACAGAGAGATTCTCACTCTGCCTGCGGCTGATTCCTTCTCGTGCCATGAGCAGGGGGTTGGCTCTGGTTACACCTGTGTGTATTCCCTGTGAATGAAAACATTGTCCAGGGAAGGAGCAGCAGATGTCCCGGGGAGCTGCTGCTGCTGCCTTGGTGTGCAGGAAGAGGTGTCAGTGTCTCCTTTCTGTGACAGGTCTTCACATTGCCCAAGGTCAGCTCCAAGCTGAAGCTCAAGCTGACAGCCCTGGAGGGCTGCAGGGTACGGAAGGTGACGGTTGCCAACTTTGGCAGCTGCAAGACTGACGATTACAGCGAGAACGACCTGGCAGTGCTGACCAACCTGGGAGACATCCAGATCATCTCCCTGCCCTTCCTCAAGTTACAGATCCGCTACCCCTGCATCCGCAAGGAGGATGTGAGTGGCATTGCATCCTGTGTCTTCACCAAATATGGCCAAGGTGAGGTGGGCTTCTCCCAAATCATCCCTCTTACTGTGCGTTTGAGACAATGGGAAAGGGCTTAGTGTTTACAGCTGGCTGTGTACGCATGGGAAAATATTTCAGAAATGTGTTCATTGTGTGTTTCTGGGCAGTACCAACTCCCAACAGGTACCAACACATGAGTTAGCAGAAGCAGGAGTGAGTTTATTCCATTACTGTTAACGAATACAGTGGTTTTCAGCTTGGATGTGCCCCTTAGGTAACTTCCACCTGGCCACCCTCCTCTCGTCTGGTGTGGGGGGAATGGCTCTCTGAGCAGCAGGCTCTGGGGAAATGTCTCCAGTGTGCCTCCTGTATATGCCTGTGTCTCAGCACTCACCTTGCAAAACTGGGATCCAGCATCCTGTGGCTGCTGAAGATGGATTGCTGCTTTCCAGTTCATTTTTTGCATCTTTCTGTGCTGTTTTTCCTAAGTGTCAGCACAGGACAACAGAATTATCTCTCAGCATAATCTTATATCGCACAGTCTCTAAGCTAACCAGAGAGGAGCTGGGTGATACCTTCCTCAATGATCCCTCCTTGCTAAGAGAGAAGGAAATGCAAACCCTTTCTGCCAAACATAAACCACGCCTAGATTTGTTCCTTTTTTGGATCGCCTTTGGTTCTGGAACTGTTTCCTGAGAATTGTCCTTATAAATTCCCAACCACCTGTAGGTTTCTATCTGATCTCGCCGTCGGAGTTTGAGAGGTTTTCCCTTTCCACCAAATGGTTGGTGGAGCCCCGGTGCATCGTGGACATGCCAGAAGTGACAAGCAACAACCATGTGCACAGCACATCTGGCACAGAGAATGCTGCAAGGAAATCCAGGTAACGTCTGTAACACCCTTGCACACTGCCTGAGTCTGAGTAGGGAGGAAAAAAAAGCCCCTTTGAAGTTATCTTCCATAGAGGGACTGGCATGAGGAAATGTAACCTTCCCCCTGATGGTTTTCCTACTTGGAGTACCTTTGGTAGAACAAAGCAGGAAGCACTGGAACAGGTATCCCTAAGCTGGAGTCACAAACTTAGAGCAAGCCCTGGCTTGCTTTGCTTGTTTCCAAGTGCTGGGGCTGAGTTGTCGCTCTGTGAACGGAAATCCAGCGTTCCTCCTCTCCTCTTTGAACATCAGCGAGTAGATCTGACACTCACAGAGATCCTGCAGGAATTTTATTCTAAGAGTTTATTAGTGTTCTGTGGTGCCTGCAGACTTCTGCATCACCAGCATGTGGTGAAACCCTGCCTACTCTCAGCAAACCACTTAGTTGATGTGCACTAGAGCCTCTTACAGCTGCCAAGAACACACAGGAATTCTCTGCACCCCTGTGCCTCAGCATCAGTAATTGTTTTCTGCCTCCTTTCATTTTTTAGGGGACCAGGAAAGAGTCCGGGTGACTGTGGAGAAGATGGTAAGTGAAAAAAATAAGTGTGCTAAAGGTAACATGGTGATACGTAAACCTCAAAATGTCTTTCCTATTGCTATAGTTGATATTTTCTACATAAGAAAGGGAAAAATAAGGAGGGATGTGGGGGAAACATTGTGACCTGCCAGGACTGTATTTTAGTTGATAGCTCTGAAGTAAATTGTGTGTGGAAGATTCCCTTAAAGATTAGAACAGAGTTTTTGCTGGAGGAGAGGTCTGATATTATTTAGATCTTCTGTTATCCAAACTAGTGTTGCTGGAAAATACAGTTCAGTGTGTGAGAGACTTTAACGATTAGTTGTGAAGCATTCAGTAAAGTCAAAAAGTACGTAACGTGGGGAAAAAATCCAGTTCCATTGTGGATTTCCAAAACTGCACTTATTTCAGGAAAAGGGGAAAATATTGTTAGGTAAAAGCTTTTTTTCCTACTCTTTTTTAGAAAGGAAGTCTGGGAGGCTGATGGAACATGCCTTACTCAATGACGAAAGTGAGTGAGATGAAGTCTTGCTGCTGAGAGGGAAGGTGCCTTTCTGGGTGGGAAAAGAAGAAAGCTGCTGGGAATTTTGTGGATTCCAGTTCCAAGGGATCTGTAATTATTGGCAGAAATGCTGGTTGTCTTGAATACCCAGAAATGAGGGGTTGGACAGATAGCCATGCCCTCGGGCAGGGGTTGTTCTGTAGAGCTGCATTCCCTGCTGAGATAAGAGAAGGATCTTTATTTCCAGTAGGACTTGTGTTAGATGACAGCTGGAACATACAGTTCCTTTGGGGCTCTGGTACACGGGGATTGGCAATGTTTCCTCTGGCAAATGACTGCTTCGGTCCTGTGTGCCAGCCTGCCCAGTAAAAACCTGGTGCTGTTGAAGAGGCAGTGATGAGGCAGTCCAAGGACTGACCTCTGAGCTGTGGGAGGCAGGTTCTGGAGGCTGTTCATGGGGAGGTGGAATGTGGTCAGGCAGCTGCCTGAAAGCAGATCCCCTCTGGTTTGGCTCACTGGTTTAACCCTCTGCTTTCCAGAAGTGCTGAAGGAGATCCAGAGTACTCTGGAGGGGGGCAGAGGGTGAGTATCAACCAGCTTCTCTTTGTGGTGGCTGGGGCTGGCAGGGGAGGGCAGCTTGAGGTGACAGCAAGGGGGTGCCCACCTGGTGGCAGGGATCCTTGTGCTGGAATCTGGTCACGTGTGCATCCCACAAGCTACCAAAGGGCAATAATGAGAGTCAGGTTCTCTTTCACATGCTGTCCCTTGGCGTTTTTTTATGAATAACGCTTTGTCTCTTTCTCTCCGAAAAGCAGGAGAGATCACATTCCCACATCCCCAAGGAACAGGACTCTGAGTATTCGCATACAGGTTTCTATTTGTGTCAACCCATGCTGATCTAAGGGCAGGCCACACGGGCTTAGTTGGTCAAGGATGGGACTCTGGAGTTTTAATCCTGGCTTGACACTGTCCCTTGGATGTGTTCAGTGTCTCTGCTCCCATTCTGTCTGTACAATAGAGCTGAGCTACCACCATGGCTGCGGGGCTTTATCTCATCTCCCTAGAATGGTCAAGGGACAGGGGCTACCAAGTGTAGGCAAAGGACTACTGTCTGCAACGGATGCAGGAAGCTTGGTGGGATTGGTAACTGCTGGTGTGGAAGAATCAGCGACTGCCTGACATGCTCTGCTCTGTGCACTTCTCTGGACACTACCTCATCCTGGTCTTCTGTCGGCATCTGGGAGTGGATGGGATGAGACTGCATTGCAATAAGGAATCTCTTCTTGTGTCATTGCAGGAGCTATGCGGAAAGAAATTCGGCAAGAAGTCCGTTAGGACATGGCCTAAGTAATGGAGGAGGTAGGTGAGGCTGAAGATATTTGAAGTAGCCAAAGGAGGCAGAAAGTAGAATGAAATTTCTTCATAAAATTCAGCTTATTTAAATGCTTTGTGCAGAACTCTGACCCGAATTTTCTGGGTGGGAATCCGCTGGCTGAGTGGTGTGTGAGCGCTGTTCAGCACCTTACATGCTGCACCAGTGGTAAAGGAAGAGCTAGAAATCCTCTGAAGGCTCCTGACTCTTACCCTTATCACAACGTGAGCTGGTGAGGTAGCCACAACTCCCAGCAGCAATCTGAGCATATCAGCTCATTAGCTCTCATTAGCTAGCTCTCATTAGCTTTCAATGCCTGCCTTTACAAATGGCTTTGCATTCTTCCCTCCCGCAGCAGATTGACCAGAACTCACTGAGGACTTCCTGGCATTGGATCGAGTGCCATAACACTACTGACCGGGCAAACCGTCCCTGGGGAGAAGGCACCAGTGCTCCCAGCAGCCAGACTGGGGAGCTGCAGCCCGTGTGCTGTGCTTGCTGCCTCTGCCTCCCCTTTAGTGCCTCTTGGAGACCTCTCCTGCTGGAGCCCACCTTGCTTTAGGACAGCAGTGGATGCCAGGTCTGATGCACCACAAGCCTCTGAGTACATCTAACATTCAAATGTTTGCACATTTCTCTTTTCTACTGGGCTGGGTTTTAAATTATAAATGTTTTACTGCCTTGGCGCAGGATTTTAATAAACGCACACTGTTACCTCCAACAATTATTTTTTTTGTACAATTTTTTAAAATCTTATGGGTATTTCAGTTTTAACGGAAAACATTTAGAAATTTACTTTAAGAAAAAAAAACATTAAGTAATATATGCTAGATTCCTGTGACTGCTGTACGTGGTATCTGAATGAGTAATTTTGGGGTTTGTTATGGTACTGTTAACTGGCTTTATGGATTTGGGTAGAATCTATTTTTGTAGCCATTCAAATTGGAGGAGAACTAATTGAATTTGATTTTTGTTTCAACACTACATTGCTCTTTTTTTTTTGGAAATAAAACTCTGAATTCCCTTTTGTGATCCTTGTCTCCTCTCATATCTATTCTGTCCTTCAGCAGCTTCTTTCACATTGCCCACAGATCCCTGGGAGAAGGTGGAGCTGCCCTCTCTGAGCTGAGGGGCAAAGAGCACTGCTGGAGGTGAAGCAAGGTGATGGGTGGGAGAAGCAAAGCAATTGTGTCACCATCCTGCAATCCATACGGGATGGGGGATGGTGCCAGGAAAGGCACTGGTTCAGATTATAGTTCCTGGAAGGTCATTGCTGGTTTGTCCTGGAATAACGTGGGTGATAACACTGAAGGGAGACAGGATTGATCTGGCAGTGCTGCTGTGCTGTCTGCCAGTGGGTTTGGAATTGAAGCTGGTGGAACTCTGCATAGAGCAGTTTGTTCCTCTTTAAAATTTCCTTCCTCTATCCCTCACCTAACACCACTTTTTTTTTCCAGCTTAGAAAAAGAACAAAGTATCCTGAAATTTCTCTTCTGTAACTTGCTTGTAGCACTGACAGCCAGTGAGGAAGAACTAAATCCTCCTGGAATGGTGCTGAGTTGCTGTCCTTGGCACGGTTTGGAAACCTCTCCTTGGAAGCCCTCTTGTTTCAGGCTCTGTCTTGATCTTCCCAAGCAAGGCTGAGGGATCCTTTCTTTCCTACAGCACTAGGATGGCACATTCTATTCTGCAGGAAAAAATTGTTGCAGAGTTGCTCAGGTAGTGCTTCAGGCACCCTTCCTTCTTAAAGTACTAATACCTCCTTTGAGACCTAATTTATTGCTAATGAGGTTTTAGAGAGCCTTCTCTTTCAGTTGCCATTTCCAAAGTAGTCTTCACTTCCTTATTTCTGTTTGCTTCATTATTTCCTTGTCTCTTGCTGCAGGACTGAGGCTGGCGGAGAGATGTCCTGCTGTTTCCACCTCTTGTGCCAGGCACTGATGCTGCAAATTTACAGGAAATTATGGTTTAATCAGCAGCTTCTGAGCTGGTGTGACCCTGTGCATGTGCATCATCGTGGTGCACCCAGCTGCTTCTTTCTGCTCCTCACAGATGGACTGATTCTAAAGCCTTTTCTGAGTATTTATTTCTTGGCAGGCTTGGGAGAAGAGATGTGACAGTCCTGCTCAGAAGGGGCAGAAGCAATTTATTATCTTCGCCCTATTTTCACCCACATAACTTGAAAAATCCAGTAGGTCCACTGAAAGAGTGAGAGAGTCACAAAAATGCTACCATTATTTGTACACCCTAAAGTGCATTTAGATTGAAAACCAACAGCAGCAAAGAAATTAATCCAGGCTTCTTATATTCCTCAGAGCACAAACCAGACTACAAATGGGATTGAGTAGTTTAGGATATGTGCTGAGATAATGGCAGATTTTTTACTAGCAGAGCTTTGGAACTGAAGGATTCACTGGAATGAGCTCCTTGACTTGTGGGCAGAGACATTAGGAATCCTTTTAGAGCTGCTATGCCTAAAATACAGGAGAAATTGCAAAGGGATAAAGCAGGGCAAGACTGAAACTCATGAATTGTGCTTTCAGTTGTGTTCTGAGTTGAGCAGGAGGGGATGGAAAGGCTTGTGACAGAATTAGGGTGCATTTTTGTGCTGTCAGAAAACGAGCAGCAAGTAAAATCGGTGATGGGATGAGATGGTCATGAAGGGCGGAGCCTTCAATGAATGAATGTAAGCAGCTTTTGATTGTAATGGGGGGAAAAAAATCCCTCTTCATCTCTCCCTTTCAGGAACTGCCTTCTGAGCCTTGTGGTTACTCTTAGCCTGCCCCTCAGCTGACAGTAAAAATAATGGCCTGTTTCTGATCAGAGGATTCAGCTGCTGCCAAAGCCCTCGAATTTTGTGCCTACCTCTACTTTTCACTTGAGCTCCTTGTCTGGGATCTGATAGAAGATTGCTGGCCCTCTCCAAGAGCTAATGCTTGGAAGCACTCTCAGGGCTCATTGGCCCTTATTAAGGTTGTTGCCAGTCAGGATTTGGCAATGCTTCCCCCTTCTCCTGCTTTGTGCAGCCTCACTGGGCTCTGGCACTGGGAAGTGTCCCTTGGCTGCAGGATGTGAGTTGCTGTTAACACTGACTTGAAAAAATCCTTCCAGCCATGCTGGCACAGTGTTCCCTGACCCCCACAGACCCACTGCTCTGCAGAGGGGAGAGTCTTGGATCACAACTAAAGAACAAATTTTCCACATCTGAGTACACATATTGGGTCCCTAATACGGGATGCTGTTTTATAGTGGCCCGAGTTTTAGGTCAAACACTTTCTGGTAACGTGAGCTCTTTTATAGGGTGGTGTGTTTGCTGCCAAAATTCTCTACTCCTAGAAAAGCTTGGCCTGGAGCTCTTTTTTTTTTCTTTTTTTTTTTTTTTTTTATTTTTCAATAGTAATGCAAGCTTTCCTCAGATGTTTAGCAACTTAATATTTGCAGAATTTGTCTAACAGTTCAATTAGAAGAACATAATGTTGGAAGGAAAAGTACTTTTCATCTTGGTCATGAAGCCTGAGGCCTGTCTGGTTAGTGAGAGAATGAATTCTTTTTTACAGCTTAATTGGTCTGTTTCTTAGAATATGGTTTGTGTCCATGGTGGCTCAAACAAATTCATGCCTGGACTGTGGTCCTGAATTCAGCCTCCAAACCACTGCCTATGTGGCCTCATGGATTGGGATGTCTTTAATCAGAGCAGGAACTGGTATGGCTGAAAGATGAGACAGACTTTAGTGGAAATTTGCTTCTAAATCCCAGCTGTCCTTGCTTAGACTTGGTTATCCCTCTCAAGCGAAGACCAAGGTTGTATTGCAGCTGTAGCTGGTTCCCTGGGGTAAACCAGGTGGAAAAATTCCTTCAGTATCTGCCACAAGCCCTTGGTCCCAGGGAGCTGGATGCTTTCACCCACAGCCACAAGCCCCAAAGTGCTTGGATTGTTTCCATGCAGCACCTCACCCTGTTTCTCCAACATGGTGATGATGAGGGTGTTTGACAAGCTTTCCAGGTTAGGTGCAGCTTCCCAGAGGACCTGCAAATCCCCGTGTGAAAAGGCTGCTGTAGCACTAGGATGGTCCTTGAGATCATCCTGGTGTTGGTTAATTTGTCCCGACTGTTGCTTAGGTAGAAATGGCCTCTCTCAACTATGATTTTTCTTGCAGTGAAACTGTTGTATGACCAAACTCCTCGTTTGCATCCTGCCTCTCACGCCTTTTATGCATGTTGGCTGATCCATGGGGATGGGAGGGGTGGGTTTGCTGGGAACACGACCAAGACAGGAGAGCTAAAAGGCTCCTTGCACTTGTGGCCTGTTTCAGTAGGGAGAAAAACAGATAAAAAGGTACTTTGAGGCTCTTCCCTCTGCTCACCTCTTCCCCAGCTAAATGAGTAGAAACTGAGGCTCTCCAGCTCTTGTATGCAGAGCTGAGTTATATTTTAAAAGAGCTTTTTGGCGAGGGAGCCCTCTTTAAGATGGATGGTCCTGAGCATGTGCTGGCAGCATCAGGCAGAGTCACCCGTGTTTGGAAGGACCTGTATCTCCAAGGGCAGAGCCCAGCCTATCCCTGACTCTTCCCCTTCAAAAGACAAGGATCTCTTCCTCCTGTTTGCTCCTCTGGCGGATGAGTCTGTGCATTGTGTGCTTATTCCTACAGCCTCTGCATGTTGTTCATTTGTTTAAAGCCAATCTCCTGTTCTCTGCTTATGCTTAAGGCAGGGACTTCAAAAAATGAAGCTTGGATTCTGCTCACACTCTCATTCCTTAAAGGGAGCTTATCTTTCTCAGATTGCTGTGCTGAGCCCTTGAAAAACAGGCTGAGCTCCTAAAAAACCCAAATTGGCAACACAAGGACATCTGTGAGCTGCTGAACATCACCCCAAAGTCAGATATTGCAGCTCAAGCCCTGATGGGGTAAGAGTCCAAGGAAGCAGAGAATATGGCAGGATCAAGAAAAGGCTTGGTGTCATTTCTTAGGCAATGTATTGAGGCAAAAGTGGCTTCAGCTATAGCTGAGGGAGCTTTATTCCAAGCTGGGAGTTAGCCACAGGAGTGGAATTTGGGAGAGGTATTTTTCAAGGGTGTGATTGTTCTGCAGACAAACACATCCTCCTGACTTTATTCTGACACAGATAAGAGCAGATGAAATGCAGGCTGTGACCAAAGGAGGTATCACAGTCCTTAATCAGTTGGATTACCTGTGATCTTGTCAGTGCTGTGACAGTTTGCTCACAGTTCAGACCTGGTGATATTTGCCTGTGCTTTCATTACAGGAAGGTGTTTTGAATGTAAATGAACAGCAATGAAGATGTGAAAAAAATCCATCTCAAGGAAATTCAGTTCTGTCAAAGTAGATCCATGAGGCACAGTTTCTGGAAATAATAAAACTTAAGCATTAAGTGATAGTTACTTGCTATGGAATTAACCTTTAAAAAAGACAGGTTTAATTTTATATTTAACTTAGTGGAGCTCCACAGCAGGTGGCAATACCTCAGCCCTAAAGGCTCCTGAGGCCCTTTGCTGAGAGCAGTGTCAGTCCAGGCCCTGGGATTTCTGTTGGGCAGCATCCAGGGTCCATCCTTAAAACCCCTTGTTTTGGAACTGTGGTAAGTGGTACATGAGGATTTCAAAGTGAAATAATATCATGTCATCTCTCTGAAGTGCTTTGCCCTTTTAAAGCCTCAGACCTTGGAATGGATGGAAACCACTCCTGCTCCAATTAATCTCTGTTAACTGATGTTGCACAGGCAGATTCCTCCTGACAGTTCTCTGTGCCCATTCAGCTGTTCCTTAGAGGTTTGTTTGTTCAAACCATTAAAAAATCCTGTTTGAGGGTAAGATCTCCAACTAGTAATTTTTAGTGCACAAGAAAAATGCTCATTTCTCAGTAACTCAGTTCACAGACATGAAGTAATGTATCAGAGCTGCATGTGCCTCATTAATTAATAATGTGGGAGGCAGGTACCATTAACCTGGTAGATTTTCTTTGAGGAGAAGGAACAGAAAGTAGCTGTGATCATTTCTTATTTCATAAGACTGACCAGGCTTGATTCAGCAGGTGAACTTGCTCACTGATGTGCTTGTTCTGGATGTGCTTATGCACAGAAAAGACTCTCCACTGGAATGTATCTTGCATGGAAGTGGCTCAAATTCTATAAACCATTTCCTTGTCACAGTGATATCTGGTGAGAGAGATTTATGTGAGGGTCTCTCCTGTGCACAGGGAGAGGTGAGACCTCTCATAAAATGACAAGAGATCTATCTACAGAAGATTAAGGGAGTTAAATATCTGCAGTGGAACAGAGCATAAGATATGGGGCAGTTAATATTAAATAAGAGAAAATATTTGTCATCCTGTAAAATAAATGTCACGTTTTGGAAGCAGTCCCCTTGAGAAGAGTCTTTGAGTGTCTTCAAATGCCTGGCTCAGCAAACAACTCCCAGTTTGTTTCAGATCTTCAGTAGCAAAGCATAATAACAGTGCCTGTGCCTCAAAAGTGTAAAGACAGTATCACAGGGCATAAAAAATGTGAGTGGCCCAGTATCTCATGCAAGTTTGTTATTCCACTGTAGGATAATCTGCTTTTGACAGAGCCTCTGTCCAAGTTTCCAAACCAAACTTTCTTCCAGGTACTGTGGCCTTCCTGTACCCTCCTCCTAATTCCCTCCCAGAGTTCAGGAGGTCCAAAAGAGTTTCACTTTTGTGGCTAAGGTTTGTTCTGCCCTCCTGTGCTGCTTGTTCCTGCTCCCTTTCTTCTCTTGGCACATTTGTGCTTTTAAATTTGATTTTTAACTAACTAATGCCTTATGATCTGCAGTAAGGGAATAACCAGCAAGAGCAATTCCAGGCAAGCAGGCCACTCATTTAAGAGGAAGCTCAGCATTAGGTCAACTTACCTGTAAGATCAAATTGCACTGAGGTGACCACCAGAACTGGTGCAAAGGAAACAGCTGCGGAATGTAGAAGACCCTGGAAGGAAGGGGTGGCCCCATAAAGTCAGTTTGGCTGTAACATGAGACCTCACCCTTAGCTGTGTAATTCCTTCTACCTTTATCTCTGCAAGCTTATTAGAATCTGCTGGGGATTTTCGACTACCTGGGTGTAATCATTTCAGTCTGCACAATCTGACATTCCACTCTGAGCCTTTGATTTGTACTTCAGGGACTCAGCTGCTTTCTGCAGAGCCCTCATTTCCCACGGGAGAACAGCCCTGGGGGCTGTAGCCCACTCCCCACCATTAAAAAGCTTCTTGCTTTCATGTATAATTGGGTTGAAACCCAGTTCAAATCCAGGGGATTTCACTGAGTCAAAGGAATTCTCTACCAAACCCATGGTTCCCAGCTATGCAGAAACAGGGAAGGAGAGCAAGGACAGCTCATTTGAGGCCACCCAGGTTCCTCGGGGTGCCCAATAAAAAGAAAGTGTGATGTACAAACGTCACATCTGGAGTCCTGGAGCAGTGCAGGACACAGCAGCAGCAGCGAAGGAGCAGTAGGATGAGCCACGGGCCTGTTTCTGGCTGCTGCCCAGGCCAGAGTTGCTGCTTCTGGTGACGCCTTAGGTTTTAGCTTTTACATTTTTCAAAATTCTGCATTCCCAGTGTGTGACTCTGAGCTGCCTTGCAGCCTGTCAGCTGCTGCTCTCTCATGCTCACACAGACATAACAAAGCCTCTCCAGGCCTGCTCTGCAAGGACACCCAGACTGTCCTAGGCCCAAAATGTGTAACCCAGCACCTTGAGAAGGGGGGCGAGCTGAGGGGCAGTTCCATCATTAGCTAAAGTTTAATTGGCCAATTTATGCTGATCTGCAAATGGACCAAACCTGTAACAGTGTGAAGAACTCGTGACTCGGGGTCCATCTCGGGTGCAGCCTTTGGCCTGCCCAGGGTGTGCCTCTGAAGGCCTTTCCAATAAATATCCACCTTTATTCCCTCACCCCTGTCTGGTCTCTGTTTCCAGGTTTGGCCTCTTTAGGCATCACTGGCACTGCTCTACCAGGAGCTCACTGGTGTTACCAAACCAGGAGAGAATTTAGTACAGGCCTGCCCGGCCTCGCCTCCTCAGTTTGCTCCTTTTAGACACGAACCACAGAGGTCACTCGGGGGATTAGAAGGGAGCGGTCTGAGCCGTGGCTTAGCACAGGGCAGAGTCCTTCAGCTCACCCAGGTCAGGTCCATCCCTGCACAGAGCCTGGGGCTGTCTCTGACCCTGGGGATGGGGCCAGGGGATGCTGCCTTGCAGTGTAACAGGATCATCCAGCCCTGCTGAACGGCAGACAATTGGGCAACAAAGTGCTCCTGAAATATTTAAGGGGGCTGCTTTCAAACCTATGTAACTTAATTGTTTTGGTTTCTCCTTGCAATCATGAATACTTTATTCGGCTTCCTCGGGTTATGGCTGGGGAAGAGGCCCTCGGAGACCTTTTGGCTCGTCTTAAAATAGCTGGAAGAAGGCAGCAGAGCCCTTACCAGTTTGAAACAGTGAGAAG
This sequence comes from Oriolus oriolus, assembly GCA_013400235.1. Lineage (NCBI taxonomy): Eukaryota > Metazoa > Chordata > Aves > Passeriformes > Corvidae > Oriolus > Oriolus oriolus. The sequence continues at coordinate 612,168 of VXBT01001865.1, forward strand.
TCAGGAATGAGAGGTCAGGAATTCTCTCAGTAGCCTGGGGTACAGGCTCAAAGGAGAATATTTTCTGTCAATATGAGGCAGCATATGATATGGAAGCAAGAGTGGAGATATTTTATGTTAATGCAGTGGGGGTGGGGGTGGGGTGGGGAAGGGAAATACATAAAAAAGAGAAAGATATTTTTAAACAAGTTTTACAGGCTTCAGGGTCCTGGCTGGAATTGTCAATTCTACTTGCTGTGGAGTGAAACCAAGAGGAGACCCTATTCATACATTTAGTGAGTTTAATCTTAAAAACTGATGTTCCTAAGGATAGCTTTGAGCAATCCCTTTACCTGAGCTATTACCAAACAAACAAGGTGGTTGGTAATTGATGCAAAGTGTCATTTCTCTGATCAATCACTGCCAGTTTCTACTCTTTTATTTGTGTGATTTAGTAATTTTTAAAAATGAAGTTACCTTTTCATCTCTCTTTTATGCAATAGCATCAATGCTTTTACTTTAGATAACTGACTTAAGAAGAATTTGCAGCTAAAAGGTGATTCTGATGTGTTATCACTCTCTAATAACTTTTTTAAATCGTAGTGGCTGAATGCCGCCTGAAAGGATGTGGTACTTTGCATAAATGAAGGAATCTTTAGGAAACTCCACTATCCAGTCTACTCAGGGATCTGGAGCTGAAATCTGGAAGGGTTTCATCTTTCCTGGTGCTTATCTCCCTCTCCCTTAAGGAGATATGAACTGACTGCCAGCATCTTGCCAGGAGCACTTTAAAAGGCAAACAAATGTGTTCAGCCTGTGCAGAGAATTCAGGTTAGAGGGGCTGGGACAGCCAGGCTGGAGACTGGGCTGGGGAGGGAGTATCTGCACAGCACCAGTTTAACCTTTCTCATCTCAGGTAGCTCAGAGCAGACAGGAGTCTGGAGTGAATGGGATCAGTGCCTTCATCTCGGCCATCCCAGGGTGAAACCCAAGTACCTCAGGCTTCTGACAAATCACAGAAATCAAAGCAGCAGCTCCGGTGCTGCCTGGGCTATGCAGAGCCTTGAAGAGGCTCCGGCTGATACTGATGGAGTTGGTTAGAGCCATTTCCTCCTCAGGAGTTGAATTTTTCAGAGCAGCTTCTCCTCCCTGCCACACACACTTTAGAAGCTTAGAGCTAAGAGCCCCGGGGCTTTTTTCCAAGATTCGTTAAGGAATTCATGATCCAGATGCCATCAGTCATTCTGGGGTTTACAGCAGAGATTTCTTTTTTCAGCAGAGAGGGACAGAGTGTTATTTGTGGACAGTTAATAAAAGAACGTGATGAAATAACTGTTGCTCTACAGCCTCATTCTTGTGAACATAGAGAAGTGGAGCATCCAGCAACAGAAAGCTCAGGTAAAATGTTTCTTGAGTTCTCCAGCTCAACCCTCAGTTTTAATCTTTGCTTCTTAGTGGAGGAGCCCTCAAGGTACAGAACGTAACAGCCAAGGCTCTTGGACGGAGATGGATAAACAGATCCCACCCAAACGAATGCTGCAAAACATCTAAAATCTTACCACATTTCGTGTTTGGGTCACTCGTTCTGGTGGCTGGCCACACCTGAGTTCATTTTGTTTAATCTCCAGCTGCCCTGGAGAGGCTTTTTGGGAGGGGGCAGGAAACCTTGAAGAGCCAGAGACATCCTCAGAGCAGTGAAATCCTGCTCCCCTGCGCTGTCCCTTTGCAGCCGGGTGAGAGCAGAGGGAGGCTGCATGTACGGCTCACACTGAGCATTTGTGTCTGCTCTGTTACCTGATTTCTTGAGAACAACCCAGGCAGGGCAAAGCCATCCCCGAATTAAACAGAGTTTCATGGGCATAAGCACTGGCTGTGAATAACCTTGGCCTGTCTGCAAGTAAGAGGAGGACGACTTTATTTGGAAATTCGAGTTGAAAGGAGATTTAGTCATTCTGCTTGATTTGGACTGAGATTTAGGCATAATGAGGGCAAAAACGGTGCCAGTTTTGCTGTCTTTTCAGTGCCGAGCTGGAAACTGCTTTCCTGTTTCAGCAGAGAGCTTGGTATTGGCAAGGAGAGAGCAGAGGCTGAGCTATCCGTGCTTGGCTCCCTGGAATAAAACTCCAGGGATGCAGAAGAAAGGGGCCTATGATTTAATTCTTTTCACTGGCCTAAGCTTTTTTATAGGTACTAAAAAAACCTTGTCTGGTAGCCTCTTGCATTATAGCAGATGTGGTTTGGTTTTGGAATTGACCCTTTCAGTCTTGGGGTGCACCTCATCATACCACATCTGACCCTGACCTCGGTGAAATCCCGCCTCTTCTTTTATCCCAAACTCTGCAAGCCAGCTGCTGATATTGCTGGTTGAAAAGTTCAAAAGGTACCATGAGAAAGCTTGAATTATTGATGCCACTTTCCTTCCATATACGTGTAATTATCTGCTCTTGGGGCACAGCCCAGCCAGAATCCCTGTTAGACTCCACAGCTGGGCAGGCTTGCAAGAACTCTGGAATAGACCCTGGGCTGCATGGAAACAAGGCATGGGAGAGGGAATATGTTACCTTTGCATGGATGTGACCTGTGATCCAGGTACTGGGCAGCTCGCTGGAATCAGTGCAGGTACGTTACAAAAATTACTGTGCAGAGTGAGAAAAGAAGGGGTTTGAGCAATTTGTGCAGTGAATGAAAATAGAAACTTAAGAATTAAATTCCAGGCAGGTCCCTTTAATATTAATGATTGTACTTTCCTCTGTATGAGTTGGGAGAATCCACTGTGCTCAGGGAAGACAGACAATTCCCTATTAGTCTTAAAATAGCAGTGTGAGCTTTCTGCTCTTCTTTTTATCTGTAGGTTCATGCTGTGATTCTTGACAGCATTGAGGATCTCCTTTCTCTGTTCTCATTTCTTCTTAAAAAAGGGAGAATGCCATCCAATTGTTCTTTTTCCTGTAGTGATTTAAGTGAAGTTGGTGTGATGAGGGGAGCTGGAAAACTGATGAGCAGCATCTTTCACCTGCTGCAGTGTGTCCAGCAGGCAGATGGTCCAGGGCAGTTAATCAGAGCAGGTCTGATGTCAAAGGAATTGTTTATATAAGCAGTGATTCATCTTCCCATTCCCGGTAATAACAGTGGTGTCACAAACCAATCTGCTCTAAACCCCTGTCTCTGAAGAATTTTGAACTCCAGTTTTTCACTTTCTAACCCAGATTCAGTCTGGGGTCCTGAGTCAAACCAAACTCCTGTGTCTAAGCTCCCTACAAATTTGGGCAGTGTTCCTGACCTTCCTCCTCATCCAAGAATTTCAGCATTTTTGTTTTGTGGAAGGCTTTAGCTCTGCAGACACATGACTATCTAGCAACAGCACATAAAAGCAGACTTTTATTTATTATTTTCTCCTGCATTTGGCACTGTAGAGAAGCTGAATCAACTTTAAGCCCCCAGGAGGACAGAATATTAACAACTATTCTGTACTGAGGATTTAGGGTCTAATTCAGCTGCCATTAATCTCGGTAACAAAAGTCTTGTTGCAGGATTTAGAGATCTAGGCCAGGAGTATTGGGGTATTAAGTGGGGAGAGGGGGTTGAAATGAGGTGACCAGACACCTATGTATGAGAGAGTCCTGTTCAAAGAGAGGGAGGGAAGAGGATTTGGTGTTAAGAGATGAACTCTGCGCTGTGCAGAGTGTCCCAGGGGGTTTGAATAGAGTCAACTCGAGACCAGAACAAAAAAAGCAAGTTTAGAGGGAACCCTGAGGACACTGATTATTGAGGAACCATTAACTGCATGTAAATCCTTTCAGGGCAGCAGCTTTTTGCTTCAGTATCAGAGTTGCAGCTGGGGGAACGGGAGATGCTGTTTTTCCCCTTTGCAGATTGTTCTGTGGTGCAGAACAGCACAAAATAGGTGGTACAGAAAAGGAACCAACATTTGCAATAGGACCCTGTGCCTTACACACACCAAGTGTGCTTTCCTTAGAGCATCAGCCTTCCTGGGCTGTGGAAATCTCAAATGTGGTTTTGCTGCCCTCCTTGGAGTGACTGAGGTGAGACAAACTTTTTGATTCACTGAGTTGTTTCTTACAGAGTCGTTCCCAGAGCACTGGAATGTACTTTTAAATGGCCTTTTTTCAGAACTTATTTTAATAACTTGTAAATACGCTTGGACAAGTTTCAGTCTGCGATCAGGTCATAAGATATTATGGAGAGTGGCTGGATTTCCATCTTTCCTGAGGTACTAAATGCTAAAAATTCTCGTTCCTTGTCAGACTTTATAGCAGCTGTAAAGGTTTAAAGCTTTTAAAGCTTGCTGAATTGCAGTCTTGACTGTATGCTTTCCCCCCATGCCCTTCCCTGGGGCAGGGAGATGCCTGTGGATGGAAGGTCCAAAAAACCTTGGCCAGAACCCTTTTGGGCTTGTAGCCTGTGTACAGACACCACACCCCTGGCTGCTGGGGTGCAGGGTCAGAGAGTCAGACAGGTAAACATATTGGCAGCATCCCATAATAGTGTAACATCTGACTGGAGGCTTCGAGACGCTGGATTTCAGCCTTTAAATTAAAGTCAATGCTTATTGAGTTAGTAGGAATCAGTAACAAAATCTTGACTGCTCCATCCTCTGTTACCCACTGACAGAATTTGTAGGTCTGTGATGGGTGGAAGTTTCTCTTCTGCCTGAGGAGAATCCACAGAACTGGCTGAAAAACAAAGAGAAAGAAAAAGGAGAAAATGGAGAGAAGACTTTAACAGAGAAAGAAATGAGAGGACAAAATATGTCATGGAATTTCCCTGTCCTGTGTGCTGGTTTGTTCCCCGCCCATCACTGGGTAATGTAATCTCCAAGAGAGTTCCAAATACCCCCAACAAGAGCCTTTTAATATTTTTTCTTTGGGAAGATGTTGCAGACTGATGGGTTTCCTTGCTGTAAGATTTTTCCCTTAGTCCCATTCTCCTCACCCACTCACCTCCAAGTTTTCCTTTCTCTGATCCATCATTTCCTTCCAGTTGTGCTCTTACTGTTTTGTGGTTTGGAGCCTTTCCTTGCAGTGTTTGGTGTTGGGGACCCAAACCCAGGCTCTGCCATCAGCACTTCATTCCCTCACAGGGCAGAAGTGCAGCCTGGAGTCCCAGTGGGATGTCTGAAGCAGCAAGAGGTTGACTCATAAAATAAAGGGTCTGTGTAACTGGAAAGGATAGAAGTGATATTTTGCATCAGCCTGAAAGATCAGGACCAATCCTTTGGGCATTTATACATCCTCTATTCCATGCATGTGATTAGAGGAAAGATAAAGAGATAAACAGGTTAACACTCGGGATATTGAACATCTCCCACACTGCCAGGGAATGACAGTGCACTCGGGGGTGGTTGTGTGGAGGTTATGACACACTGGAGTAGGGTTTGCTTCTGACATTTATTTCACATAGATCATTAGATGTGTTCCTCTCTTCTTCAGCACGGAGAAGGTTATTGGAGAAGCCAAAACTGAAATAAAATAATCATTCTGTCTTGAAATACAGTGCGTCCAAACCTTTGTCAGCTGTAGAAAATCATGGACACATGGCGTAATGGTGGGATTGTTGGGGTGTCCTGTGCAGGGCCAGGAGTTGGACTTGGATGATCCTGATGGGTCCCTTCCAGCTCATCATATTGTATGATGGTATGATTCTAATGAAAGAAGAAAATCAGGGTGATTTGTGACAAAATAAGACAGAGATTAACCTGGAGCAGGGCAGTCAGTTTGGCACTGCACAGGCAAGGCTCTGCAAACATTTATTTGGCTCCACAGAAATGAGGCAAATTAGTGCTCAGGAGCATCTGGCCTCCCTTTGTAGCTAATTTCACAGCAAAATGCACAACGTTTCCTTTCACAGGTGAGTCGAGATAAGCCCTCACATACTGCTGAACACTGAGGAAATGCCTCCTTCCCGATCCAAGACTCGGCAGAAAAAGGCTGGAAAAGAGAAGGTGTTCAACTGTGAGAAAGACTCCACAGGAGACTCAAAGATCCGCTGTGGGAAGCGGAGGGAAGGTAAGAGCAGAGGCCAAGTGAAGGGCAAAGAGTCACTGCCTGGACAAGGTGACAGCCTTGGAGAAGAGCCCTTAAAAATCCAGAGGCTGGGGAGGCCTCAGGAAAGAAAAGAAAATGACCACAAGAAGTTATTCCGGAGAAAAAGAGCCTGCAGGAGAAATGATACAAGGGAATCTGGTTTGGGGAGAAAACATGGAGTGCCCAGGTTGGAGGGGAAAAAAGGAAAGGCCTGCAAGCAACGGGAAATTACATCAGGGCAGGAGAGTGAGGACAGCAGTGACAAGGAGGGAAAAGCCATCACAAACAGAAAGAAACAGAGTTTTAAAAAGAGGTGTGGAAAGAGGTTTGATGGTGGTGAAACAGGCACTGAGCTGGGGGCCGTAAGGGCCATCACAGAGCAAGGTGCTGAAGGTTCTTTTCAGAAACAGAACTTGGCAGAGAAGGCGCAGACCCCCAGGGGAAGGCACAGAGGGAATCAGGACTCCAAGGAGACTTCTGAGCAGAAATCAGGTTCTCAATCCCAAGGCAGTACAGCACAGGAAAAAGGTGAGAGGACCGGGAAAAAGCAAGTTGAAAAACTTACCAGGATTGTCATCACTGAAAGCGAGGATGAAAATATTCTGGAAAGCTCAGGTGACTCCTGCTCTGACTCCAGCAGTGAAGGCCATGGGACCCACAAAACTGATACAAAGGAGGCTGTGGTGGGCAGCACTTCCAGCAGTGAAGAGAAGAGCAGCTCTTCAGAAGAGAAGAGCAGCTCTTCGGAGGAAAATGGCAACAGTGAGAAAGAAGCTGTGCTCAAAGATCCTCCTGCGAGTGAAGGGAAAGGCTACAAGGAACTGTCTGATGAAAGCAAGGAAGCATCTACTGAACCTGAAAGGGAGCAGGTGCCCACAGATGGAAAAATTGAATCTGAGGCTGAGGGCATTGAATTTGCAGGATTGGAAGCAGAGGAGAAGATGAAGAAGCCAGACAATGTGCTGAGACAACCAGAATGTGCTCCAGCTGAGAGCAGGGAGGCAGATGATCAGTTAAGCACTTCAGGACTCCAAGTTAGGAGTGTTAAGAGCAGAGGAAATACTGAAGTAGACAAGGAAAATATACTAGAAAATGACAGAGTTGAAGATATGTCAAAAGATGGGCACGTGAATTCTGACAGCAGTGGGGAGACCAGCACTGCAGGGAGCATTGATGAAGTAAAAGAAAATGAACCAGAACCACTCCCAAATGCTGTGAAAGCAAAACTCCCCGTTCACCTTAGCAAGTATGAACAGGAGGAGAAGGTGAATGATGAAGGCAGAGAGCTGCAAAACGGCTCTTTCCTCTCCAAGCAGCAGAGGACACTGAAGGAGAAATCTGGGAAGTGTGAGGTCCCAGAACAAGGTGAAGAGGCTGGACATAGACAGAGGGACAGTTCAGACTGCAGCAGGCAGGACCTACCAGCACTGATGCTGACAAAGAAATGTTCTTCTCGATCCCAAATCACCCTCAGTCTGAAAAACCAGCATAAAAATGCTGAGACCAAACTATCACCACGCCAGAAACCAAATCCTGCCCAGATGGCTTTGGGAACCAGCTCAGACCTGAGCAATATTGAAAGCATCTGTTCAAAACCCATGACTCTAGAAACTCTCAGTAAACAAAAAGAACCCAACGTAGCTCAGAGTTTTGGAGAGAAAAGATTAAATACTTCAAGCTGCTCCACCATGGCAAAAAAATCGTCTGATAAGCAGCTCCTTGGAAAGAAGAAGAAAGTTGGAAAAGTTATTGGAAAAGTTAAACAGAGTTCAGGCCAGTCTACAAAGGCAAAAAAAGAGAAAGCAGAAGAAGTGGTTGCAGAGGTGCCTTCTGAAACAGAACCTGTGCACGGTGGGGAAGGATCCAAGCACTTGCACACCCGTTCTGCTTTTAGAAAAGTCACCAGCTGGCTTGGCCAAAAACCTGCCAAGAAAGCAAGGCTGAAATCTCGACTCTTAGGAGCTGCACGTGCAATTGGTATCTCCAGATGGCTCTTGAAGAAATTTGGGAAGAAGAAGAGCAGCAAACCTCTTGGATTCAGAAGTAGAATGGCAATCCGGATTTTGAGCACTGCGGGGTGGGTTGGTCGGTCTGGCAAAGCCTTCCCTGGCACAGCTGGACAGCTGGGGAGGGCTGAGCCCAGGGACAAAGGATCTTCTGCTTCCTTAGGGGAGGGGAAAGGTGGTCCTGAAATGGTAGAGGAAGTGGGACACATTGATTTGCCTCCTGGTGATTCCTCTCTTCAAGGAACCTGTTCCTTTCCACGCTCGGATGAGAAGAGCAGTGCTACTGATGCCAAGTTTGCTATAGTGTTCCCCAGAGTCCACAGCTTGCTTAAGGCTAAGAACTCCTTGTCCAGGGGCTCTGGCAATGCTTATTGCCGACAGAAACTGAAATCTCCATCAGAGAGAAAATCTGTCACTCCTGTGCAACAGGGCTGCAGATCCAAATGTGACCTTCCCAGATCTCTGATGGATCCAAGCCAGAGAAGCAGCGAGCAGGGCTTCCTCCCACATCGAGAAGAGGAGCCAACTCATACATCAGATTATTGCAGCGAAGTAGATGTCAAGGAGGGCTCAGGTGTCCTCCCGACTGCAGGATCCATGGTCACTCCTTGTGTGCACTGGTCCCGGCAGCAGGGGCAGGGATGTGACCCTGCAGCGTGGCTGAACTCCGAGCTGCTGCTGCCACGGCTGACCATCGAGAACCTGAGCAAATGGGCCATCTCCAAGGACCCCCAGCTGGCCAGCAGCCGTGTGAGGGTCTGCAAGGACCAGTGGGAGGCAGAAGATGTCGCTGACAACGTGCTGGAGATGGAGTTCATGCAGAAACAGGTACAGGTGCTGTCCCCAGTACTGGAGTGGAACTGAACTTCCCCTGATTCTCAGTCGTGTATCTGTGCATTTCAGGTGTACATGTGTGAAGAGCACTGGGCAGAAGTTGAGGAGATTGAAGACCTAACCAGACTGGAGTAGGTGTCCTCAGTGTCTGCAGCTCATTCAGGTCACAGGGGCTTGCTTTTTATCCTGCAAAGGTGGCTCAACAACAGCAAACACATTATAGATCCTTACCTAGATAGGAGAATTTTTTTTTTCCCTGTGGGAGAAAATAGAATTAATTTGATGCATATCATAGCTGAGTAATTAACTGGATGCATATCACAGCTGATGCTCTGCTGAAAAGCTAAGTAAAAGACTGAATTTTAGTATTTAAGTTATGGACCTACACTGAGCCACTGGGGAGGAGCAGAGGTGCAGAGGGAACTCCTGGCTGTTTTGCAGAGCGTGTCCCCAGGCTCTGCTGCGCAGAGAGTGCACATTGAACCTCTGCAGTCACACCCCAGAGACAGCAGCTCAGCCTGGTTAACAGACTTCTGTACAGCGCATCCCTGGAACTCTGTCTCTGCTGTTAAATGGTTCCCGGTCCTGAAATGGGATCTGAAAAACTCCAAAGTACTTAATGGGTAGGGGAAATTAGGTTTAGAGGCTGATGTGACTTCTGTGGTGTAGCAGAAGGACAGAATTGGGAATTTACATGCCATTCTTATTGTATGAAGTGAGTGGTAAGACAGGACAGCTTGAAGGATGAGAGGCACATTTCTATGTTCTTTGCCTACTGTCATCGGTTTGAGTGGCTCCTGTTGCCTTCAGCTGCGAAAAATTCAGGTTCTACATCTTTAAGAGCTGTTAAACCATTGGTTCACTGCTGTTGTTGAAAGAGAAGCCCCTGACACTGCTTCTCACACATCCTCCCCTCCTGTCATCCTGCTGAGATAAACACCTGTAAAGGCTGCGCAAGGAGCTGTGGTCACACAGAGGAAGTTCTGAGCTTTGAATGCTCCATTCCCTGATGTGTTTAATCCTGGAGATGTTGGAACCACATGAAGGCAGTGAAGAGTTTCAGTCCCAGCTCCCCACAAAACCCTCGATCCCCATGTGGGCCATTCACTTAGGAGCTGGACTCAGTGATTCTTGTAGGTCCCTTCTGACTCAGAATATTCTGTGATCCTTGGGAGGGAAGAAAGGTAAATACTTAATATTAACACATGCAAGTGAAGCTTGTGGCTGACAAGTCCTTTCCTCTGTTTGTAGGGAAGTCTGTGAGAGCTCAGTCCTGCTGTGCCTGAAGAAGAGGTTCCATCGCAATCTCATTTATGTATGGGTAGTGATGTTTGGTTTGGTTTTCTCCAGTGCTTATTCATCCTGAACAATGAGCTTTAAGAGAAAATGATTTATATTATGCCATCAAGCTTTAATAATGCACCAAGTACCTCACTCATTACTGGGAACAGTGATAAAAAGGATATTCATGCAGCTTTTGCTCAGAAATCAGGTAGCACAAAATATTTGGGGTAAAATCTGAATGTTCCAGAGTTTCTCTGTAATTTTGGTGTTTGTTGCCAGCCTGCGAGCTACTTGGGCTCCTTTTTAGCTTCAGCTGCTGCTACTGGGACTCACCTATTTTAGCAAAGAAGTTCTGAGTTAAAAACTGTGGATCTTGAGAAGAAACCTTAGAGTTTTTGCAAACATTTCACAGTGTTGCAGTCCAGATCTGGTTCTGGATGGTTTACTGTCCTCTTTCCATTTGCTGGCTCAGGTGTTCAAACCTGTGCCTGAAATTTCATGTAGAGCTTGGAGAATAGACAGTGGCCAGAGAAGATAACCACAGACCAGTGAGTGGTCTGAGTGAGTAAGTGCTCCCAGGCTGGACAGGGCTAGTGACAGAGATTTGAAAATGACCACTGAAAAGCTGTGCCCTGGATAAGCTGGCAGTATAGTCAGAATAAACAATATTCCTTTAAAGGGAATTTCTATATTTGTATTAGTATATGCATTCAACTGCATTCCTCATTCAGAAAATTCTAAGAAGCCCCCAGATTCTTTCCCCTTTCTTATTTTTGTCCTAGACTTACATTGGGCAAATTTTGATTTCTGTGAATCCTTTCAAAGACCTCAGTATCTACTCCGAAGATGTGGCTACCGAATACCAGCAAGGGACTCTCTCAAAAAATGCCCCGTATGTTTCTCTTTCTCAAATAACTCTATAAACCCTGTTCTGTTTGTGCTCCAGAAAGTATTTTATTTTCCTCCAATTCTCTGGTAGAACGGATTAATTCTCTGGATGAGTCACAGGAAATGAACAGCCCATTTGGCAAAGCTGTAGTTGCTTGGGCCTGTAATTCTACAGAGCTAAAGATCATCCCTGGAGGTGTCCAAGGCCAGGCTGGACAGGGCTTGGAAAAATCAGGTCTAGTGGAAGTCGTCCCCATCCATGGCAGAGGAATGAGATGGTCTTTAAGGTCCCTCCAACCCAAACCATTCTGTGATTTCTTGGTCAAGTTTCTATGATCAAGACACTGGCCCCTTGCTAATGTAGACCCCTGATGAGGAACCTCTCGGTGCTGCACTTGTGAGGTAGAAATGTGGGGTCATTTAACGGGGGTTTCTTTCTGTCCATCCAGACACATCTTTGCCATAGCAGAGATGGCCTACACGCTGTCCCAGTCGTCAGGGCAGGAGCAGTGCGTCGTCATCAGGTAGGAGGTGAAGGGCTTTGTTGAAGGCCCTTTAATTTCTTTGTGTAAAGCTTCCACTTTTGTGTTTCACTGTCTGTTAAGTTGATCCTTCTGGCTCTTCTGTGAGGGCTGCCAGTGGAGAACCCGAACAAGGTGGATTTTTATTTCACTCTGTGCAAGTACAGTTTGAATTTAGTTTCACTTCAGTTCAGAGGAGTAGGAGAGAAGGAGTCTGGCACTCCCCAGGGGAATCCTCTTCGGGCTCATTTTGTCAGGTTGTCCCAGTGTTTCATGCAATGGGTGATAGATCTCCAGCTGTAAATCAGCACAACCCCTCTGACAGCAGCGCCTCTGACGTGCCTAGATCAGGTACCTCTGTTTTGATACCAACTTCTCCACCTCTTGCTCCTGCAGCGGGCACAGTGGATCAGGTAAAACAGAAGCTGCCAAAGCCATTGTGCAATACCTGACCATGCTGTACCAGGGATCTGACAGCCACAGGATCAGACAGGTAAGAGGCAGCTGAGCTTGGCTGGAGGCCGTGAGGGTTGGGCAGGGAAGAGAAGCCAAAGACAGGGGAGAGAGGCCATGCTGCTGATGTTGTTTCTTTGGCTGGGCTTGGGACGGTTTGTGGTCCAAGGTGAAGCTCCCATAAAGACATGAGGCCAGCTGGTGTATTTGTAGCTCTGTATTTTAATACCTGGGGGATCTGACGCTCTGAAAAGCGCTGTATCTGTTTGAACTGAGAGCTGGTAGCTGCCGTGGAGAGCTTTTAGCTGAGTCTGGGAGGTGAATCTGAACAAACACAGTAAAGTGAAAGATTGTAGAAGCGAGGGTAAAGAGCTCACAGAGAAACTCACCACTGGCTGGAGGTAATGATACCAGGATACATTTAAAAAGGTATCTTTTACCCATGCAACAATTGTGTTAGAGAAGTCCCAGTTTTTTTTAATATTTTCAAACTGACAGGCCCCTTTTGAGTTTAAAACCCTGTGATTGCTACCAAAGCGTTCCCTCCCTCTTTTCTTTAAAGCCCTGCAGTGTCCTACCCATCCTGGAGAGTTTTGGAAATGCAAGAACCATCCTCAATGACAACTCCAGCCGTTTTGGAAAGCTGCTGAACGTCCACCTGCGACAGTGAGTTGAAGAATCCCCTTGGGGTCCCTGCAGCTGCCAAGGGGTGCTTGGATGAGGCCAGGTGGGGCAGTGCTGAGAGCTCACACAATAACCCTCCCTTCCCTTCACTCTTGTTATCATCAGGGTAGGAAGAGGATGAGTTTACACCCCTATTTTGCCTTTTTTGTGTTTCCTCCACAAAAGAACAGATCTTATTTCTGCAGATGAATGTTAGATTAAGAACATAAAAATGGCTGAACTGGTTTATCCCAAGGACCCACCTGATACCCTGCTGTGTCCCCAGCACTGGCCTCAAGCACTGCCTGAGGCAAGAACAGCCCAAATACACACAATGCTTTTCCCTAACACCCCGTGAGCTCTTCAACATTTGCAGCAGCTCAGGAGTTTTCCTGAATCTCCTGAGGTTTTCCAGTTTCCTCTTGGACTCATACAAACTTCACTTCATGCCTCTGCAGCGGCCTTCAACAAGTGTTCCACAGGTCTAACTAGTTCTGTGAAAAACACCTTTCTGTTTTGACCCTGCCTCCTTTCTAACTTCTGGGTTTGGTTGGTTTGTTCAGGGTTTTTTTCTGACTGTTGCCGAGCACTGAGCTGATTCTTTCATGGAACAGTCTGTCAAAAACCCTCAGGTGTCAGTCCTAAGGAGCAGTGGTTAAATTGGAGCCTGGGTCTGTACCCATCACTTCACATTTATCTACAGTGGGTTTCATGTGCCATTTTCTTGCTCACTCTGCACTGTGAGGTCTGTCTGCATTTACTCACAGTTGGCCTTCACCCTCATTGCCTTGAATAATTTCATACAAGCAGGCAGCTTTGTCCCACTGCTGTTCAGCTCCTCTTCTAGGTCACTTATCAAACCCTCAGTTGCACTCACAGGTCAGGCACAGACACTTTGTGGAACTCTGATGGCTGTTTCAGACTGTTAAGAGGATTCACCTTTATGCCTACCCACTTTAGGACTTCCCTTCTTATTCCATGGTTGCTTGGTTTCCCTGAAAGTCCCACAGTTTTGTCAAAATATTTTGGAAATTCATGTAGATTATATCCCTTAGATCATTCTTGTCTGCAGAGACACGGATCTGCAGAAAACCTGTCCCCAGCTTCTGACAGGATCTGTTGTTGTCTTGTGCTCAGTGGCATCGTGGTGGGAACATCCATCTCCCAGTACCTGCTGGAGAAGTCCCGTGTGGTGTTTCAGGTGAGGACCAGTGGCCCCCTCTCTCTCTTATTAACATTTAATCTGAAATTTATTTAAATTGTTAAATAACAGGGCTGGGAATTAGTATGAGAATTGCTTTCCATTTCTTCTATTGGCAAGAGCTATGTCCCCTCTGTGTAGCACAGGGTGATCACTTATATTTGAATAAAATAGGAGGTTTCTCTGTCTCAAACAGGTTGAATTAAGCCACTTATTAGCGATTACTGAAAGTTAAATCTTCCCTCAATTAGTTTTTCTTAATGTCTGGAGTGCAGAAATGGTCAAATATTAGAGCTGTGTGAAAAGGCCTGCTCTCAGATGGAATGTTCTTAAGGTGTCAGTGGGAAACCCTGGAAACTTTTCAAATTCAGTGTTTCTGGCCTCATCCTGCTGAGCCCAGAATCTGTGTCCTGCTCTGTGAGTGTGCTCTGTAGGGGTTTGGAGCTGGGCATGGATCAGCTCCATGAATGTGTCTCATCAGGCCCATGGTGAGAGGAACTACCACGTGTTTTACGAGCTGCTGGCAGGGCTGCCCGTGGAGCAGAAAGAGGAGCTGTACTTGCAGGAGGCAGAGTCCTACTTTTACCTGAACCAGGTGAGTGGGCTGAGGCTGTCCTGCACCAGCTGGCAGAGAGAAATGGCCAAGGCATCCCTTCTGTTTGGTGAGAGAGGCACCAAATCACTTTGCTCCCCTGCACAGGACTCTCAGGACTGCCCCAAAGTCAGCTCTGCTCCTTCTCATACTCTGCTCCTTCTCATACCTGATCTAAGAATCAACATCTTTGTCTCTTTTGTGATCGTTTTCTCACCTTTCAGGCCCCTTCTACTCTGAAAGGACGGGCTTTAACAAGGAGTCGTTGTGTAGACTCACGGCTCCATCGTGTGGTGTAAAACCCCTTTTCTCGCTGCCTTTCCTCGCATTTGCAATTTCCTGTGGGACTGCAAAAAGCAGGCAAGATTTCTTTCTACCTTCTGCAAAACACCTGCTTTATTGACTGGGTCAATGGGTGCAGGTTTTAAACCGCTGAAATATACTGCTAATTGCAGTTATTTAAATCAGAAATTTGTTCGTCAGACTTACATCAAGTCACAATCTTGGAACACTTTTTTTTTGTTGTTGTTTGGTTGGTTTTTTTGTTCCGTGGAGGTTTTGTTTTGTTTGGGTTTTTTAAAGATTGTTTTCCGTAATCAAGGAGGTCACAACAACAGCAAGAGATTTTTCCTATTTCAGCGTGAGTCAGCTTTCCCAGGTGGCAAATTCAAATTATTCACAGCAGCTGCGGTCAGGAGGAACCCTCGGCAGTGATTGCTATCACCTCGCCTTCAGGCGAGGAATGGACAAGTACCATTAATGACTCAAGGATGGAGGGCAATTAATGTGTGATTAATGGTTCCTGGCTGGCAAAGCGTTGTAAAGCAAAGTATTCAAGGTGGTAATTAACAGGAATATCCCAGCCTGCTGCAGAGAAGGACAGGAAAAAGATCAGATTATGCACAAGGGTTAGCAAACACTGACGAAATCTCTCTTGGATCTCGGCGAGAAGAAGCCCAAGGGCTGCCTGGACCTCATCCTTGTCTCACCAGAATCTGTTGGGAGAGCTGAGAACTGTGGTCAAAGAATGTCCTTGAACACAAACAGGTTCTGCAGAACCCCCTGACCCGGGATTTCTGTGACCTTTAGGGTCACAGGCGGTGGCCAGGAGTGTCCTCCTGCAGAGAAAAAAAGAAGCAGAGGAGTGATAAGGCCGTGTTGTAGCGAAGCCCCGTGGCCGAGATGAGACAGGCTGTAACCCCGGGTGGCTCTCGGCGTGCATAGAACCCTGTCTGCCCCGACACATCGGGTTCTGGTACCATTTGGGGGAGCAACTCTGCCACGATTTACTTGGGAGTCGACTCTGGCACCACTTCTCCTCTCAAGCTGCACCCCAGCAGTGGGCAGGGGGATCTCGGGGACCTTGTACTGGAATTACAACAGAAATTTGGCATGTGCGGGTAAGAGAGATCTTAATCTCAAAACTCCAGAGAGAAAAGAGACTGGCTCCTCACAAGTGTTGAGTTTCCACTAGTGGTGTCTTTGGTCTCTTTACTTCAGATCCCTCCAGTCCTTTAAAACATCGAACTGCTTCTCTGCAGATTCCTGCTGGTGGCTTAACCCCTGCCTGGGGCTGAAGGGGCTGATCACGATTATCTGTCCCTTTTCTCTCAGGGCAGAGCGTGTGAAGTGATGGGGAAGGAGGACGGTCAGGATTTTCTGGTCTTGGTGCAAGCTCTGGAGGGAATCAACCTCTCGGGGGATCAGCTGAGCTCCACCTGGGCTGTCCTGGCTGCCATTCTGCAGCTGGGGAACATCTGCTTTACCTCCTACGAGGTACAGTAACCCCAGCAGCTTGGGAACTGGAAATTTGTGCTGAATATTGCTGTTATCCCGTGTGGTGGGACCGAGGACATGATTCCTGACTGAAGATGACATCCTTTGAAGACCTTGCTGTCCTTTTAGTGTTGGGCTCTAGACTGGTCTAGGCAGGGACAGAAGATGGGAGGCAACCAAAGGTCATTAGAGCTTGGGTGGCTTTTTAGGGAGCCAAAATGAACCTGGGGTTCTTCCCAGGCTGTGACCAGCTCTGTGCAGCTGAGGTGCTGTTGAAAATATTCATACAAGAGGGACTTTGTATCCCATCCATTGTTCCTATCTGTAATACACATGTAGATAGTAATATATATAGATAGTAATATATAATAAAGAACTCTTTATTATTTAGAAAGAATCCTTTGAACATGCAGCCCTTGCCAGTGACACCGAGATTCAGATTGTGGCCAATTTGTTATGTGTCTCAGCAGAATTCCTGCAGAGTGCTGTCACCCACCGTGTCACTGTGAGTACTCTTCTGGTGACTTCTCATTCTTTCTGAAGCATGGGATGTCCTGCCCCAATGTCCTAACCTTGGAAAGCTCAAAATCTGGGAGGTAACAGCAGGAATAAAATGGTTGGGATGGGCTGGACCCCTCAAGGCAGCTCTGTAAAGATGGCAGAACTCACATCTAGGAGGGCTCTTTTCTGACATGAGTGGCTTCAGGTTTATCACTTTGGCCAGCTGACTCCCACCTCTGGCAGCAAAATTCTGAGTTTAGTTTTTCTTTTGATGCCTGGGTAAATTCTCAGCCAAATAGAAACAAATACCCATTTATTAACTGGGTTGACTTCCTTGTTGATTAAAAAAAAAAAAAGAAAAAAGGTGTTTTTGTGAGATGGTAACAGTAAATTCTGTCTCTTTATCCATCTAGGTTACATCTTACGATCGGATCTTCACCCCTCTGTCTGTAGAAGGAGCCATTGATGCCAGGTGACTTCTGCTGATGTCTGGGTGGGTGACATGCACCCAGGGGTGCTGTCTCTGCAGTAACTGGTTCTTCTCCCCTCTCCCACTCAGGGACTCCATTGCCAAGGCTCTGTACTATCAGCTCTTTGAGTGGCTGCTGCTGAAGATCAATGAGTGGTTGGCCCCCTGGGAATCCGACTGTGCCGTGGGCATTGTGGACATCCACGGCTTTGAGGTTATTTTTCATGCTCTTTTGCTATGGCCTGGGCAGTGAGGGTGTGTGCTCATCACGGCCTTGGAGTTTTTTTACTTAGGACTCCTGTTAAAACCTGTGTGTCCCAGTGAATGCTCAAAACAATGGAGTTCAGAGGTGAGGCTGTGCATCCAAGAGTAGATCTTTTCCTCTTTATGCTCCTTCACAGCTTGTCTCACCTCTTGCTGGGCAGCCCAGTCAGTAAGCCGGGCTGAGAGCTTGCAAACCAGACAGAAGATGATTTGAACTGTAGGGGTTCATTCAGAACCAGCAGCTCAGCTCAGCCTGTGCAGCATTTACAGGGAGCCACAGCTCCCTGGGCCTTGTAAGGGATGATCCCTTTTTGTTTTCACAGGATCTAGGGGTGAACAGCTTGGAGCAGCTCTGCATCAACCTTGCCAACGAGCACCTCCAGTGGTTCTTCAGCCAGACTGTCATTGCCCAGGAAGAGGTGAGTGGAACTCAGTGGAATTCACACCACCTTAAGGCAGCACACAGGGAATGAGCTGAGGCAGCCTCAGAGCATCCTTCAGTGGGGAACAGGAAGCTGAATGGTCCCCTTAAGCAAGATCCATGGAATCCTAGTCCAAAGAGCTGCCTATTTAATATCTTTAACTAATTCTGCAGTAAATTAAGGGAAGGAGATTTTGTCAGTACCTTGCTCTCTTTTCCAGGTAAGTGAGTTGGTCAGGGTCGAAGAACCCAGACCTCAGTGGTACTTTTAAAGCCTGTTTGGCTTCTTTGTAGCATTTTCTGCACCACTTATGTCCTGGGGATGAAAGTATATTTATCAGACTTGTTGTCTTTTACAGTTCACTTTATCACTCAGCTTAGCAGCCTTCCTCTCTCAGATCAGGGAAATCACTAGTGGCTTTAGAAGAAGTTTCATGAGACAAAACCAGACAATTCTAGGCAAGTTCCTAACAGCAGTGAAACACTAACTTCCTGATAAACAACCCAAATCCCTCTGATAACTCCCTCCATTTTTCCTTGTTTGCATGGCTGGATTTGGCCTTGAACATGCAGGAGGAATACAGCCAGGAGCAGTTAGCTTGGATTCCTATTTCCAAGATGTACAGCGAGTCGTGCCTGGAATTCCTTACTGCGAAGCCCCACGGCATCCTGTGCATCCTGGATGACCAGACATCCCTGACTCAGGTGAGGAGCTCTCAGCCTCCCCTGGGATCCCTTTCACAGGATGGTTAAGGTGAGGCTGTTTTCCAGAGTGATTGCACAAGTATTCAGTGTTTTTACACTGAACAGTGTAAAACAGTGAACAGTGGCTTTTCAGCCTGCTGAGTGTGTTGCAGCGTCAGGAAATGTGTTTGTCATCTCCTTGACAGGCCACAGACCACACTTTCCTTCAGAAGTGTCATTACCACCATGGAAACAGCCCTTGGTACACCAAGCCCAAGCTGCCTTTGCCACAGTTCACTGTGCAGCACTACGCTGGCCCTGTCACCTACCAGGTGAGCTGGCAGGGGCTTGGGGCAGCTGGAGAAATAACCCATCCTGTGGGTGTCCTGATGGACCAGCTCTGTGATCAAAGCTCTCCCCTTGTGACTGCACATCCCTCTAGAACATCAGTTTATGAGAAGAGAGGAGATTGTTGTTAAGAGAGGCAATTAAGCTGCCTGTGGGCAGAAGCAAAATAGGAACTGCCCTCAGTGACACAACAGCCTCAGAGCCCTGGAAATCCAAAAAAGTTAGAGGTCAAAGCTTACTGGGCAATGTGGAGGGGAAAAGGAGCAATCCCTTCTAAAAGCAGAAGTCATTGTCCCCTCCATCCTTGTGGCAGCAGAAGAATCAGCTTCATTACCCAGGGCTTTTCCCTTGTTCCACCTCTGCAGCTGCCTGTCCCCAAGGGTGTGTAACAGGGGTGTTTGCCTGTCTGAGTGGTGCATCAAATCAGACTTTGCCTCTGCAGGTCCACAAGTTTCTCAGTAAAAACCGTGACCAGCTGCGGCCAGAGGTGCTGGATATCTTCTCCCAGAGCCGCCTCAAGGTACTGCAGTGGGTCAGGAGGAAGATCTCGGTTGCAGACACCCAATGATCCACTCATTGTAGCCCCATGAGAAGCAGAAAGATCCTGATCAGGTGTCAGGAGAACCTGGAGAAGTCACGAGCTTTATTTTACTGAACTTACTTGGGAATTGAGCAAATTGTCTTTGCCCACAGTTGATGCATTTTATATATAAACCACACAGGCTGCCCAAGGATGCAGCTGCATTCCTGACACTGCCACGGGCAAGGGAAAATGGCTTTCTTAACTTTCAGGTCCAAGAGATTGTTCTTTCCGCGTAGTTCAGAGAGTTTTGGTAATTTCTTTGTTTTTGCAGGTGGTGTCTCACATTTTCCAGAGGGCTAAAGCTGCCTATGGTCAGCAAAGGGAGCTGGGGGCCAGGGGCAAAGGGCTCAGGCCTCAGGCCTCTACACTGGTGTCCAAATTCCAGCAGTCTTTGCGGGACCTCACAGCCAAGCTGAGAGGGTGAGAGATGCTGTTGGCACCCAGGAGTGTGGAGTCTTCCAGGGTCAGCACCGAGAGGAGGGTGACCCAGGGTTCTTCTTTCTGTTTTCCAGGAGCCATGCCTTCTTCATCCGGTGCATCACCCCTAATCCCAGGAAGGTAGGGCAGCACCCTGGGCTCCTCATGGAGTCCCTCAGTTCCTTCATTCTTCTCTGACAGCTCTCCTTTCACAGCTGAGATTTTAACTTCTTTGTTTTATTTGATAGCTTGAGACTTTTCTTCCCTGTCCTGTGTCCCACCCTTCCCTGTGGCCGTGTGAGTCAATCCTGTGCTGCAGGAGCAGAAGCCAGGGTCAGTTTGACACCAAAGTATCCCTGGGCTTTGTGTTCCGTGGCCCACAGCCCATGGCAAGATCCAATCCAAGGACAGGACAAGACAAGGAGACCCTTTCTAACCTCCCTGCCTTCAGTCTCCTTTCTTTAATTTTTCTTTATTTCTTGTTTTTCATTTTCCCCTCTGCTTTATCTTCGCAGCTGTCGAATATCTTTGATGTGGAATATGTCAGCTGTCAGCTGCGGCATTCCGGGATACTGGAGGCCATCCACATTCAGAAGGAGGGATA
>VXBT01001865.1:632735-698183 GCA_013400235.1 Oriolus oriolus
GCTTCCTGGCCAGGTACAGGGGTGTCCTGGCTTGGGATCCCCCAGCCCTGGATGATTTGTTCTCTGAGGGCTCCACGAACAGCCCTGGTTTTTGTCACACGCCCTCCTCGTGTCCCAGGTACGGGCTCCTGGCTGGGAGCAGGCCCAGCAGCTTGGGGCAGAGAGAAGGCTGTGCCGCAGTGCTGGCTCACGTGGTGGGGAACCCCTCGGATCTCTACCAGATTGGGGTGACAAAGGTGATGCCTGCAGAGAATCCCNGCCTTGCACACCTTCCCCTCTCACCTTTGCCTCTTGTCTCCAGTACTAAGGAGGCATTTTTAGCACTTCAGATTAACAGGAGACTCTAGCTCCCGGCTATTGTAGCCTGGCCAAGTCCTTTGTGTACCCAGCGTTCCTGGGCTTCTACTTTTGCTGCCTGCTAACCTTCATCACTCCCTGATTCCTTGTCCTCCACAAATGCATCCATCTCTGTCACCCTCACCTGTGCCTCCCACCCTCCCCAGTTTCCTTAGCAAGAACCCTTAAAGGCTGCAAAGGGATAAACCAGCAGTTTTTATTATTGATCAGCTCTGGGAGGAGCTGCTGCTTCCCTCGTGGGTCAGCAGCTGCTGCCTTTGCCCAGGTGTTTCTGAAGGAGAAGGCCAGGCAGCTGCTGGAGAGACGATGGATGCAGAGGCAGAGCTGGGCCGTTGTCACCCTGCAGAGGAAATTCCGACGCCTCCTTCACCGCCGGCGCCTCCGTGTCCTCCAGGAGAAGGTCACGGTCATCCAGGCTCACTTCCGAGGTTACCAGGCAAGGTCAGGGGTCAAAGACCAGCCAAGGGACAGCCCTTTGGCCTTGCCAAGGGACAGCCAGGTGGGGACGTCCAGGCCCCTCCTCATGTTGGCTCCTGGCCTGCTCCATGTGTGTTTGTGGCGGGTGCTTCCCTCCCTCTTTTCTTTTCTCATCCGCTAGGAAGCGTTACAGGAGGCTGAAGAAGGCTTTGGTGCAATTTAAAACCATGATTTTAATCTCCAGACCTTTGGTTCAAAGGAGGAAGCGCTGCCAGGTAACAACAGCCCTCTCAGAACAAGGTGTACAGGACGGGCTATTTCTGCCGTAAGCAGAGCGAGCTGGGGACTGGGTGAGGCCAGGGCAGGGATGGCTCTGGAAGATTTATTGGGAATGATCCAGAGAGGTGTCCTTCACCCTCTGTCTGACATAAATATAGTCAAATGAAGGAAGCACAGAGGCTGGAGCCTTCTCTCTCTAAATGACATTCAGAATTGGCACAGGTATCACAAGCACAGCTGATTCTTGGGTCTGCCTGTGTGAGCTTCTCCAGGCTGCCCTACATGAGACAAGAGCTGGTTCCATCTGTGGTCTTCAGAGCTGCTGTTCTGCTCAAGCTGTAAGGAGTCATTCATCTTGCTCTTTTTGTTGCCCAGTTCAGTTTCTGATGGTGACTGAAATGCGAGATTTTTCAGTCCACAGTGATCCTCCCCCAATCCCTTACAGCTGCCTCAGGCTGCTCAAGCCCCTGGCCTCTTGGAAATCAGCTGGGGCCAGGACAGGATGGCAGGATGGCAGCTTTTTGAGAAGATGGAAAACGGTGTAGAGGAGAGAGCCATGCTTCTGTCAATGGGTATAACGTATTCTGCACAAACTGTTAAAATAAAATTGGGAAGAGGAAATGTGACCACTCATCCTCGGAGTAGCAACAAACACCTGTCAGCTTCATGAGGGAAGGACCCAGCACAGCTCCTGGCATGGCTGAGGGCAAGGTGGGGCAGAGGGTTAAGGACAGGGGTGTTGATACAAATCTGCAGAGGTGCCTCCTCTCCTGCCATGCCCAGTGTGAGTTTCTGTTCTGTTTCTTGCCCTTCCCACTTGGATGGGATCCAGCTTTTCTTTCTCCCAGGTAACCACAACAGTGCAGCTCTTTTGAATCTGTTTCTGTTCCTTCCGTGTTTGTTTGCTGAGGTCTCTCTACATGCAGTAGCAGCAGCAAAGGTCTCAAAGTTCACCTGCTGCAAAGTTCCTCCTTTCCTCCCACCCCATGGCCCTGCCCTTTGGACTTTAGCTTGTCACTGTCTTTCTCAGCCCAGCCCTCACCACCTCCCATGTAGTCACACTGCTCTGCACCACTGACAGGCAGGAGACAGAGGCAGAGACAGAGACCCTCCTTCCCCACCTCGGAGCAGGAGTCAGGTGAGTGATGAGGCTGGGGAACCACAGAATGGATGGGAAAGGGCAGAGCTGTGAGGGAGTTTAGCTTTTGGTATCCCTCCCACCCTTCTAAAGGTTTTCCTCTCCACGGACGAGCTCCTCTGTCCGTGTTCAGGCCGTTATCTTGTGTTTTGATGCTGGAGGAGGTGAGGGAACATTTCTGGCAGCTGCTGGGTGCTTTTGTCCTGAGCCACATCAAATGCTCAGCAAAGGGAGGTGTGGCACGGTGCTGGGCAGGTGGTGGAGGCTCTTGCTGTTGAATTGTGTCGTGCAGGGCAGGAGGTGTTTCAGCAAAGCTCAGGTCTCTGCCTGGGCAGCCCCTTCTCAACACACTGTGCTGGGGTCCCAAGAAGGCTCTGTAGCTGTTCTTTCATCTTCTGGAGCAGGACACCAGCTCCTGCCCACCCACAGCATCTGCCCCCAGAATAGCTGGAAGTGATTTCATACACATCTTTTCCCACCCTCCATCACCTTTTCATCTCCTAACAGCAGGAGTTAAGGGAAAAGAAACAAAAGGAGGAGCTCCCTGGCCTGTGGTGACACAGAGAACAGTCCCAGCCAAGGAATGGTGAGTTGTCAAACAGTCTGGGAAGGTCTGAGACCAAAAAAAATCAGGTTCTTCAGGTGTTGTCCCTCCCTCGTGCCTCCTCAGCACAGGTTTGCTGGGGAACTGCAGAACATCTGGAGGGGGTGCACACGTGTGTGGAACCTAGTACAGAATGCAGGTTAGCTTGGTATAAAGGGCCTTCTAATACAGAAATATCTCATCAGTTCAGTGTTTCCCAAGCTCTGGGCACAGCCAGGCATTGTAAATCAGTCCTGAGGCAGAGCACTGAGTTTGTTCACAACATTGGACCTGGTCTTCAGAGGTAGAGGGAAGAATATTTTTGATGATGATGTTCCGTTGTGAAGGGTGGGAATGAGACAGTTCTGCAAAAATATATGAACAGAAGCTGATGCAAAGGAAGGGATGTGTTAAAGGCTTCATAAGACATTTAGCCTGTCTCAACACTTCTAACTAATGCCATTATTTATGGACACACATTTGCTGCAGTGTCTGCACCAAGGGAATCTGAATTGATATTGTCCACAATTCTGTATAGATTTGTCAGTGACAACAAGAATAATTAGCCCTGTGTGCTCTTGTATCACCTGCTTCCTCAGGTGTGGATCCAGAAGTGTGGAATTTCACAGTCCACTTCCCAAATACACCATTGAAAAGCCAGACTTGAAGACAAATATCTTCTCATGAGCAAAATCAAACTGATCAAAAACGCTGCGAATCTGTCTTTAAGTTTTATGTGGAGAGAGATATCAGAATAATGTGCTGGTGATGAGAGGCTTCACTATGCAGATCTTAAAAAAACAAAACCAAAACAAAGAAACCAAAAAACCGCAAAAGCTCAGGCTTTGTGACATTGGCTTGGTTTTATAGTGCCTTAATCTGAGTAGTTCTGTCTGAAACGCCCTGAGCTGACACTACATGCAGTGATGCTGATGCACTCTGTTGCATTGGCCCATTTGCTTCCTACCCTGCAGCAGTGCAAGGTGCAAACCAGTGAAAAATCAAGCCTCATTAGCCAGATTCTCACCTGGATTACCCAGGTAGAGATCTGAACTTTCTTAGGAACCTCCAACATACATCGAAGATCAGAATCAGGTCTCTTTTTATGCAGGAGGAAAGAGCCCTTACCCTTTAGGTGCAATCTCTACATTGCAATATGCCACACTTGTTAGGAATGAGAGATTAGTCAAAGAAAGCCAACTTTCCTGCCATTCCCCCTGTGGCAGTTGATTTTTATTTAGGAATTGCTCCCCTTTCCCTCCTTTGCTGAGCCGTGTCACACAGCTGTGTTCATGTGATACCTCCCTGTTTGCAGTGGTTCTGAATGTTGTGGAGGCAGAAGTTACTGGTTTGGCTGAGATGCTCCATCCCTGTCCTGGCAGCTTTTCCAAGGAAGTTTCACCCAGTCTCAGCTCAGGGTTTTTCTGTGGTTGCTCTGCTGGCAGCCAGTGACTGATTTGTTTCTCTCTCCAGGACGTGGGGCTGCTGGAGATCCCTGCAGAGCTTGCAGCCCTCCTGCACTTCGTTGAAGGTGAGGAATCCTCCTCCTTCCCTCCCTTTCCTGCACTGTTTCTCTGTGTATTTCCTCATTTATATCAATGGATGTGTTTGTTCTCCCTGCTGCCTGGCACTGGGTTGGATTTGATTCATTATCATTGCAGTGTAAATATGATAAAGGCAAATGGTACCATGAGCGTTGTTTCCTGGCACGGCAGGGAGGAAAAGAAACTTGAGCCAGGGGGCAGAACATCAGCTTGAAAGTCAGTATCTTTGTTAATTCTTCAGCTCCTCTTTTGAACTGGGCTGGTAGAACTGATGGCAGGGATGGTGCAAAACTCTTTGGTCAAAGTTATGTGACAGCAAACTGCTTAATGAACCCAGGTCTCTGGCAGAGATGAGTGCCTGGGGTGGAAGGACTTAAACCCATCTTTTACCTACTCTGAAATCTTTCAAAGAAATTGAAGAGGAAGAAAACGACAGTTTTGGCAATTTCAAAGAAATATTTTTGGGTTTCGTTAAAAATTACTTCCTCAAAAGGAACTTTAAAATAGAAGGAAGGAGAAACAGGGTAACAACTTGATTGCAGAACAATGCAGTAACTTGAGATATAACAGTGTATCAGTCCAAGGATATAACAATATAATAACTTAAGGATGTAACAATAACAAGTTGAGTATGTGTTAATTAATCAATTTAGGGATGCACCAATTGGTTTTCAAAACACCAAAATACCACTGACTGCAATAATTTCATGAGCTGTTGATCTGACCTTGAGCATTAAGTTATTCGCAGTTGTGTTTCCTCCGTACAAGGTGAATATTCAAGCTGCCAATAGGCTGAGGCAGGATTTGCCTCTCTGTCTGTGTGGTGTCAAACCCAAAGCCAGCTGTGCCTGTGGCCTTCTGTGGGGGACAGTAAGGGAGACAATCAGGCAGAAGAGTCTTGTGAATTGGAGCAGACTGTGCTGGATTGCCAAATACCTCACATTTCATGGCAGAGCCCTCCAGGGACTATCAGCCGGTCTAGTGAGCAATGTAAGCCAGAGGAGCTCAGGGAGCACTGAAACTGCTGGAAATGAAAGCTGATGGGATGTAAACAGGGAGGATGGGAGAGCATCAGGGGACACGTTTGGAGACAGAGGAATGCACAGGAGTTGTGCTGCATTGAGAAATCCCTTCACTCAGTGACGTTTGCTCCTCTCTCATCCATGATAAATCCCTCATTACGAGGCCCTCTCATTTCCTTGTCGACTGAGCAGTTGTCAGCAGCATCTCTGCATGGGCTCAGCATTTCCTGCCATGTAAATGCTGCAGAGCAGACTCGAATCTCCAGGTGTTCCCTGGGGAGAAGAGTCTGAAAGATCAGAGCTGTAAAATCCCTCTGAAGAGAGTCCTTGTGGCCTCAGGGAGGTGAGGCTGTGTCTGCCGGGAGGTCTGAGGCAGCAGGGCCGGGCTGGGTGTCCCTGGAGCTCAGGGGCTCGGGCAGGGTGAGGTGCAGGTCAGCCAGGAGCTGGCTGCTGTGTGAATTGTTTGTGTCCTGCCACCACCACACCAGACCTCCTTCCCTTGCAGGTCGATACCGAGCACAGGCCAACCAGATAACTGAGACACAGCCCCCAGAAGTCAAGGTCAAGGATGACCTTTCCCTCCCACCCACCATCAACAACTACCCCTTCTCCTCCTTCATCAAATCACACTTCCAGGTGGGAACTCTTTCTGTCTCTTCATTGCTCCCCATGTGGGCAGACACACAAGTTCCAGTAACACCAGGAGCCGGTATTTCTGTCCTTTGGTTCCTTTGCAGAACCCAGATTTCCCTGCCCCAGGCCAGCCTCTGCAGCACCCCTTAACCCACCTGGATGCTGAACACCAGGAGAGTGCACTTGAGATCAACAAACTGGTAAGAGACGTCGTTCTTGGCCTTGCTGAAGAGCAGGTGGGCACAGACAATGTTTTGATGCCTTTGTACAACAAGTTGGTGGTGGTGGACACTGTTCTTACAATACATGGAGGGCTGGAAAAGCAGAATAAATTGCTCTTTTTAGGCCCTGGAGCAGCCTGGTAGAGATCACACACAGCCCCTCAGGGTTGCTGTGTTCTTGGGGAGGCACAGAGCAGCCACAGACCACTGGGATCAAAGTGGATTATCTGGTGGTGGAGGCTCAGAATTTGGCAGGACGTATAGGAATAGGACTGCTAAACTTTAATATCCCAGTATTCCAGACTCAGAAGCAATGATAAGGGAAGTCTGTCTTCTCAACCACCTACTCACCTATCAGTCATAAAAAAAGTTTAATTTAACCCAGATCTTTTCCATGATGTGGCTTATAGCAACCATCTGGATTGCACCTCGGGCTCACAGATGTGTCAGTACCCAACAGGGGACAGTGAACTGTTGTGTAAAGGCTGGAAAAGGGCAGGGACTTTGTCATCAGGAAAACTACACCTGGAACCACACCCTCAGCCTGTAGAGTTTGCATGAAGGGGATGGTGCTGTTTCATCTCTGTGGATGCGAGACAGACATTTCTTTTTATTTCTTCTTTAAAATGGTAATATGGAAATGTTTGAAAATAGAATTAAATTCCAGATACTTTCTAAGTAAATGTGGTAATCTTTTTGGGAATTACATAGAATTAGAATAAGCCCATTAGGAAAGTTAATTCCTAAAAACAGTCTCTTGTTTTGTCCTCGTGATCCCAATTATAGAAGAGCACAAGCTTCAATAAAATCTTGTGAATAGGATTGTGTTTAAGCAGAATACCATTATTTTTCTAAAGATCAAAGGCAGTTTTTCTCCATTGCTAATGAAGTAGGGATTTACTACAAAGAATTCCACGAGAACTAAACAACCACCATCCTCGGTTTTTCTCAGTGAATCTCTGACTTGCTTGATACCATTATCTGGTTTTAGAAGTGTTGTTACTCTTAAATGTTCTTTCCAAAGCTGTCCATTTTAGAAAAAAAAATAATTCATGGCATGTTGAAGTGTAGAGGATGAAAGAAAACATTCTGTACCTAAGGGTGAGAAATACAAACTAAAAAAGCATTGAAGATGTTGACGTGCATAGCCAAGACACTGAATCACTTCTTCAGTGAGTGTGTTGAGACACCCCATCCCACACTCCTTGGTATAATATTAACTGTACCAAAGGCTTTTAAACACTCAGTGGGCTCAGCAGCAAGTAACCTGTGGTAATTTACTTGTGTGTCTGAGCCCTGCCCAGGGGGAAATATTTTACCCTAGACGAAATTCTGAGTCATACCTCAGAAGAGACTGAAGTCACCCTGACTTCTAGTCAGGATCCAGCCTCTACAAACATTGCCTCCCAAATTCCTCAGCACTTCGGTGGTGCACAAAAACCTGAGGACAGACCCCAATCTGAGTGTTGGCTACTCAGGCTCACAAACATCCTGGTGTTTACAACTTCTTCCACCACAGTTTGGGGCAGAGAGTTACAGCTCCAGTTCTGTCTCTTTTTTCCCCCTGGATGCTTCCAGATTCTGCGGTTCATTGGTGACAAGAGTCTCCATGGCTGGCAGGAGGTGCTGCTGGGCAACTACATCGCTGGGAGAGGTCTGAGTGATGCTGCTCTGCGCAACGAAATCTTCAGCCAGGTGGTTGCCCAGACCTGGAGGAACCCGGACATGGAGCAGAGCCAGCGAGGCTGGGTCCTGATGGCGACTTTGCTGAGCTGCTTTCTCCCCTCACCAGCACTGGAGAAGCCACTGCTGAAGTAAGAGGAGAAAAGACCAAGCCAGGTTTACACAGGGGTTAAGAGGGGTGAGCAGTGCTAAGTGCAGCTGCCTTTTCCTAGGCATGTGTCAGACTGTGGCATGGAGGGCTACAACGCTGTTTGCCAGCGCAAGATCCTGACAGCAGCTCAGAGCACAGAGA
The DNA here is from genome assembly GCA_013400235.1 of Oriolus oriolus. Lineage (NCBI taxonomy): Eukaryota > Metazoa > Chordata > Aves > Passeriformes > Corvidae > Oriolus > Oriolus oriolus. The sequence goes on from VXBT01001865.1 coordinate 640,905, forward strand.
CAGAGCCTGCACCCTCTCGGGCTTACCCTCCCACCCAGCTGGAGTGGACAGCAAACCAGAGGAGAGGGAAGATGGTGCTGGATGTTCATGCCTTTAATGGTAACTCAATCTTCTGCCCTTCTGCTGTCTTTTAGTCTCTAAGGACTTTTCCAGTGCAGAAATCAGCATTTGGGAAACAATTCCCTCAAGTGAAGTGAAGAGGATCAGAACGCTGTTTGCTGGTACAGCCATGGGGGAAACACGCATCTGAATCTAGACCCAAAACTTGCAAAGTCTGGGCCTGGTGGGACCTGCTTCTCAAGCTGAGGGATGAGATTGTCCCGGGTTTGGGCCCTTCTCAGCAGAGGGTTGTTCAGGCTGTGCATCTCGACAGGGCTGGTTTTCCTGCTCTCCCTTACAGCACCACCCGTGCAGCAGTAATTTGTTACAGGGACTTTCTGCCCTTCTCCCTTCTCAAATATTACCTGAAGCTGCCTCTTGAGCAACCAGCAGCTCTGTGAATTGAGCACAGAACACCCCTGCTCTGGCTCCTTGTGAGTGGAGTGGTCCCCAAGCAAACCAGGACACTGTCAGGCTGGAAATGCCAACCTGTGCCAACAAACAGATATTTTGGATGTGAATGTGTCCATGTGGAGCCTTCCATGAGCTCTCAGTCCTCCTGTGGCCCTGCTCAGGAGTGTGTGAGACTTTCCAGCTTGGCTCTGCCTGTGTCCCATGGAATGTGGGTCCTTTGGGTCCTGCCGGGGAGGCTGTGGGTACTGACTTTGCTCTCTGTGCTAGAGGAGAAGTTCTCAGCTGAGGTGGAGTCCTGGATGACTGGGGAGCAGTATGCAGCCTGGATCCTGAGTGCAAGGTACTGCCAGAGGACGGGAGAAGGTCTGGGGGTGTGAGAGAGGCTGTCACCAGCTCTAAGGTTCAGACTGGTTGTGCCTGCAGGCTGGAATTTATAGGGTCACGTGTAGAATACTCACTTCTTGCCCACTCCAGCCTGTGCTCCCTTCTTCACCCTGAACATAACCCTCAACCATAAACAGTGGGCCTCTTTAGGAACAGAGGAACCACTGGTGTGATCTGTGAGAGCAGCTTCAGAGAAAAAAAAATTTTAAAAAGGACAAATATTGAGTGATTCTAGGTTTTTTTTCTAACCCCAGGCACTTAATAGTTGGTTCACACCCTAAATCTAAAGGACTTAAGCCAGGATAGACAAGGCAAGAAGAAACTGAATGTAATGTTTTCCTTCCTCTCCCTTTCCCTGCCTGCCTGGACCCCTTTCCTCTCCCAGGGGCTGTGACAAGAAGACTCGAGGCTGGTCCATCTCCATGTTCACTGGCAACACATGGCAGGACCTGCTGGGCTGTGACTTTGTGCTGGACCTCATAGGAGAGATGGAGGAGACCAGCAACTTCAGCAGCTCCTCCCGGGCCCCCGCTGAGTACCCCATTGCTCCAGACAGGGACAGGAGTGTCCTCCAGCCCTCCAACCTGGACACGTGAGCCACCTACTCCTCCTGCCCCACCACCTGTGGCCCTGTCACCCAGGGGTTCATCTTTCAGCACTCTGGTCCTCATCTCGTTTTCCTCTCCACCAGGATCCCTCCTGCTCCAGGCATCCAGGCCCCTGCCTTCCCCCCACCCAGCCTGCCTCCAGAACTCATTGGTCTCCATCCAGGTGAGCTTTAGCCCAGGACTGTGGGTGACACTGGGAAGGGCCAGATGGGCCCCAGCCGGGGAATCAGAGCAGAGGGGGAGTCAGGTGGTGATTCTCGTTGTAGAGCTCCACTCTGAAACGTGACCAATAGGAACTGGAGGCAGGGCAAGGTTTCTAACCTGCCTTGTCACCAGACTTGTCTCTGCTTCCAGATCCAAGGTTCAGAGATGACCTGAGGACCCCTGTGGGCTTGGATCACTATGTGGATGATCTCTTCAGCCCTGTGCTGCATCAGGGCTCCAGAGTATCTGTAAGTCCCCCGATGCTCCCTCCTGCCTTCTCTCTGCAGCTCTCCTGTCCCTGTGAGTCCTTCAGACCTTTTCCTGCCTGTTCACTGCCCCTGCTCAGCTCAGACACACCTTTGAATGTCTTTCCCTCTGGGAAGTCTGTCCCTCTGAGCTCAGATAACTGTTTTGGGTTTATTTTGATGCAGGATATGGAGAACAGGGAGATTCTCACCAGACGCATGAAAGGAGGTGGGAAGATTGGACCCACACAGAGAGGAATCCTTCCTTCTACAGGTCTGTAAGGGCAGGGGCACAGCTGGGAACATCTGGGACCACAAGAGCTTCAGTGAGCACAAGTCAGGGAGCTCCTTAAATGCTGATTATTGCATGGGTTGGGCTGGTTCATGAAGAGCACTGGGCTTTAGCACAGGCTGCACTCCTCACTCCTGGGTGAGACAAATGCTTTGGGGAAGGTGTTAGATGAGGGAATGACTTCGCTGTGCTTTTAATTTCTCTTGAGCTGGTCTTGGGGTCAAGGCAGCAGGTAGCTTGTTTGTGACCCAGGCCACCTCTTCCCTAGACAAATACTTGTAAGTCATGTATTCCCCTTCTCTTCACCCCATGCTTTCACAGAGCAGTTGGTGCCTTTATCAGGGGAGGTTTTAATCTTTCTTATTACTTCCTTACAGAACTTCCCATCATCTGTAGCTATTCCTTGGGTTAGTAAGTCTGAACCCTGAAGAGATTCTGGTTTGTGTGTTCAGTTTCTTTACTTTTCCTCACTTCTGTGGAGCTAAGACTTCGGCATTTGCAGCAGGGTGGAGTCAAACAGCACCATATTAATGGCACTGACAAATCTGCATGGGTAGGAACACACCCAGGGGTCTCAGAAAGGTGGGGAATGTCCAGTTCAGTCATTCCTGAGACTGGAACTACTTCTGGCTGTTGGAGAGGCCCTGGAGCATGACAAGCCCTGTCACAGGTCACTGTCTGAAGTCAGTTTGTCAATTACGTGGCTTCTTAGATGAGTGAGGGATATGATGATCTTCCTATGGCATCCCAGGGCCATTCTCACTGCTGAGGACATAATGATTCAGTAGATTTATGCTGTGTGCTGACTCCTCCCAGCTGAGTCTGACCCCCACACCCCTTGCTCTGCTGGCTTAGCCCTCATTGGGGTTTGTTTGTGACCCCATATGGGACTTGACTGCTGAGAGCAGAGGGATTCCTTTCTCCCCACAGCTCCTCCCCATGACACACAATGCCATCCAGGCCAGGGCTCATCGTTCGTCCAGCCTTGCCACCCACTGCAAAGAGACCAATATGGATGTGACAGTCCCAGCCCCAGAGACCTTTGCCCAGCCCTCAAGAGAAACCCTCCTCTGTAATCAGACACAGGCAGGAATTATTTATAAGCTTAATCATGAAGAATGGTGGTGTCCTAAGCCAGGCTGCAGAAACAGAGTCTGGATACTGCTATTTAATTTCTGGCAGGCCACCCATTTTTCTTAGGTTTCCTTTTTCCACCTGAGTTTTGCTGTGTCCTGCTGTGGTTGGTGCATGTGGAGAGCACCAGAAGTGCTCTCTGGGGTTGCTCAGGTTGTTCTCATTTGGGATTCTCCAAAAGCACTGTGCACTTGGTCTTTTGCCTCTAGGCTTCCCTGGAATGGCTCAAGCACCAGTGTACCAGCCCATGCCCTCCATGGTGGGGATGCCAGCAGCCATGCCCATGATGCCAGGGGCTGGTGGGGTTGCACCTATGCCAGGTAAGAGCAGAGTTTCTGTAACAGTAGAGGGAAGGGGATGGGAGGGGGTGTCAGTGGAGCATTTCAGTGTCAGGTGAGGGGCTCAGCGAACACTCCAGGCTGATGCTCAGGCTCTGTGGGGAATGCTCACCTGTAGGATTTTGAAGATGTGTGTGTTGTCTCCCACAGCCATGGTGATGCCCCAGCCCATGGTTCCAGCTGTAGATCCCAGCCAGCTGGCAGCACAGCAGCAAGCCTTTATCAACCAGCAAGCCATGCTCATGGTGAGTGGAAGGGCCCCAGCAAATGGGGAAGAACCACACATTGGTGTTTGTGCCTTGGAGGGGAGCCCAGCTCTCCCCCTCTTTGGATCTGCTCTGTGTCACTCTGTGCTCACGTGCTGGGGTGAACTCTGTAAAGTGGGGGTTATTTAAGACTGAGAACCCTCTTTTTGCCCTTTTGTGTCCATGGGGACACTGAGGCACCACCGTGAGTGAGGAGCAGGGACAGGAGCAGGCCCTGAGAAGATTCAGCTGTAATTCCCAGGGGGTTTTAAGCTGGGGTTTGCTACAGATGCAGGTCTGCAGTGTTGTGCTTTCTGTGCAAAGCCCTGTGAGTGCATGGCAGTCCCAGGCTGGCAGCTGAGCCTTTGGGGGGTGTTAGGAGCTCTGCATCCTTGGCCAGGTGGGAGAAGAGTCCCTGGGCATGCCTTATCCACACACTGGGAAATTTGCCATGCACTATGCGGATGTTTTGTGATTAACAGTGAAAAAACAGGACAGCCTGTGACTGATGGCTGGGTTTGTGTAGCCTAGAGCTCATGGACATTGCAATTCCTTCCCCAGGCCCAGCAGATGACCCTTCAAGCTATGAGCATTTCCCAGCAGCAGCAGCAGGAGCTGCAGAAGCAGCAAAAGTCTCTTGAGAACTCAAGGCCAAGAGTCTCAGGCCCAGCCACTCTCCCAAAACCCAAAAAGCCTTCCAGCAGCCAGGCTGCTGCAGCACCACCAAGATCTCCAGAGCGAGCAGCTAAGGCAAAAGAGCCGGTACGAGAAACAAGCAGCCGTGGTGGATTTGGGTTGGATTTCGTGTTTGGTGTTTGCTCTGCGACCATCCCCGCATGGCCGTGGTTTGGCAGAGAGGAGAGCAGAGATTTGTGCTTTCTGATGATACTGAGACCTTTCAAACTCTGCTTGCTGAGTCTTTAAGGATCAAACTTTGGTGGCATTCGCTCTGTGGAGGTTTGGCTGCAGGGTTGGTCAATTCGTTTCCAGTTAAACTGAATCATTTTTCCACAGGAAAATTACTCTGGGTTCTTTATCTTCCAACAAGCTGTGTTGGGCCTCTAACATAATCCCCCTTCTCTGTGCTTGGCTGAGGATTCCTTGTGTTAGAAACTGATCTATTGGGACACTCCTGGATGGGGAGAGAGGTTCTAGATCAGAACTTTTTGAGACCAAATCATCCCTGAGCTGAAGGGCACTGCATGGGTACTGCTGGCTGGTACCAACTAAACAAGTTGTGCACTGTCTGCAGGATTATGGCTACACAGAAGAGTTCTCCAGCAGTGAGGATGATGACTATCCTCGGGAAACCTTCCAGCAGAAGAGAGAGTACTTCCAGAAGATGGGTGAGTGTCTGCCACTTTGGGAATTTCACTCATCATAACACCTTGCTCTGTAGCCTTCCTGGCACGCCCAGGTGTTCTTGTCTCCCTGTCTGGAAGCCAGCTAATCCCTGTAGGAGCTGCTGGTGATGTGTGTACAGGAGTTTTGGGTTCTTGTTCAGCAGCTACAGTTCAGACTGTGAGCTGTTGAGGGGCCAGTTTTCTAGAAATCTCTGGGCTTATGACTGCCACATTCTCCCTCACTCTAGAAAACAGCTTTTTGCTGACTGAGGTGAGAGTGGGAATTGTGGCACCAGTGCCAGGTTTTTAGTGTGGGTTTGACTAGTTCAAGTCCCTCTTTCTATGCAGGAGAGCAACAAATTCGAGTGAAGAAGGTCAGACCTAGCAAAACCTGGACTCCTCCAGCAAAACCCCAGCCAGAGGAGGAGGAGGAGGAGGAGGAGGAAAGAGAGGAGCAGGAGAAGATGAAGAAGCCTGCTCCTAAACCAGCGCCAGGTAAGAGGTTGTGCAGTGGAGATGCAGGCAGGTTGACAAGGAAGAACTTTCCAGGAACATCAGGCCAGGATTTAGGCAGAGGAGGAAAGGATCTGGCTCTTCTGGGAGTCTGCTTCTTTGACAGGAGAGGAATGTCTGAGCTTTGGGAAGTGGGATCCCAAAGCAAGGCAGCGGAAGGCCATGGCCAGTCAGCATCAGAGGGGAAGAAAGGGAACATCAAATGAGATAAAGGGATTTCTCCTGTGTCTTTGCTGGTCTGTTGATTAAAGCTGTCACCCCAATAGCTCCTGCTTCCCGTCTGCCACCCCCTGAGCCAAAGCCAAAAAAGGAGATGCCAAAAGTGAAGAAAGAGCCACCTGCAGTGAAGCCTTTAGGCCCCGAGTCACGTCCTGCACCCAGCCACGAGATCGGGAACATCATCAAAATGTACCAGAGCAGACCAGCCCCCGAGCCCCAGCCCTTCGAGCCCGTCAGGTGAGAGTGTGGGATCCACCCTGTGGGCAGGAGGGACCTGGGGGTTCTCTATCTCAGCTCTGCCACGTGGCTCCATCGTGCCCAAACCCCACAATGCTGTTCCCTGTTCCCTTGCAGGAGAGCATCCAAGCCATTCATAAGGAAGAACGACCCCAAAAATGAGGCTCTGGCCAAGCTGGGAATGATGAACCCCTCACCTCACCGAGCAGTGAGTTCTTTGCTCTTTGGTCACTTTCAGAGCTCAGCAGAGAGAGCCTGTCCATCCCACTTCCAGCAGGCTGGGATCTCCCTGGTGCTGCAGCAGCAGCCAGGTGATTTCTGGTTGGGTTATGAGATAGCTGGGAGCTCACTCACACCACAGTGCTGCCCACCCTAGACTGGGTTCCAACCTGTAAAGTCATCTGAGGTCCTGAAGAAAAGGCTCTGGAGCAGCAAGTCCTACTGTGAGATGCTTAAGCCTGATCTGGAAACAAACAACTCGTGTTCTCCACGTTTGGCACCAAGGCTTTGGCTTGTTAACATCCTTTTTTTCCCTTCCAAATTGGAGGCTTTGATCTGAAATACTTGGTCCCCTGGGTTTCTATGATCATCTCTTTGTAGATTTTGTGTTGATCTAAAGGCAGTGGTGGGCTGTTGACACAGAGCTTGCTCCAGGGGTGGGCTGCTGCCCGAGGATGACTTAGGACAGAGCCCAGGAATGCAGAGAAAGGCTGGCTCAAATGGTTCTGCTGTCTTGCAGCCATCTCCTGTGCCACAAGAGAAGAAAACACCTCCACCTGTCATGCCCAAGCCAGGCCCAGCTTCCAGCTCTATCAAGGAAAAGCAGTTGCCTCTCCTGTCCATCTTCAGACCAGTGGATTCCCCACCAGCTTCCCAGGCTCCTCCTACTCCCCCTCCTCCCCTCCCAGTCCCTGAGGACCAAGGCAGGCAGGAATCCACAGAGAAGGGTGAGTACTGATTTCACCCATGTGGGATTTGGTAGCAAGGGCAGGGAGGGGATGGGGCTGGAATGAGCCCAGGAGAGTCATGGCACAGGTCCTGGCATCAGTGTGCCGGAGGCTGAGTGAGCTGTGTGACACCAGGGGGATGCTGCAATCAGGTCTGTGAGTGATCAGAGAGCTGTCACAGTTCCAGCCTGGCCCAGCAACCAGCGTGGCACTTCCGAGCTCCAGCTGGTCCCCTCTGAAAAAAGCAGCTAAAAATAGAAAGGTCCTTTGGGCTACAGCTTTATCAAGGCCCAGCCCACAATACTGTTGTTGTTTACCTGGAGCATAATTACCAAAGTGGCAATTAGTGGGTGGACTTTAGACCAGGGAGGAACGGGAAGCCAGGTCTTTCACCTTGCAAACCTCTGGAGGATCTTAGAGACAGGCTGAGGAGTGAGGGAACGTTTCTCAGGAGGAGCTGGGCCTGGGAGACCTTGGACACACAAAGAGTGTTTGGGTGCTGCCCACTTTAAAAAAGTAGAGCTAATGCTTATCAGCAGTAGTTTGGAAGGGTTATTCAGTCTTAGTTTTGCCTCTGAATTTCAGTGGGAGCCTGAATTCATTTTATGCATTGGATACCTGTACCTATGTATTTCAAGCTGTTTAAAATTCTCATCAGCATCACTTTTCATAACCTGCAAGGAGCAGTCAGTCAAACACATTACTGAAGGACTGCATCCTGCAGCAGCTTCCCTGGTATAAAATAATTTCCCTGTTAGCTCCTCCTCTCAAAAAATGATTCTTTAGGAAGTCCTGTGAAAGTCAAAGTAACTGGATTAGCCTGAAAAATTCCTTCATGCTTTGGAACAGGGATATAGAAACAGCTGAAGTATGGGAATTACTGCATTACTTGTCTATGAACTCTGAAGTTTTGAAAGTTTGGAGTGCTTAAATGAAGACATTCCTACCTCATAAAGTAACAACTTTGAACAGTTGCCTTCAGACTGAGCCTGTCTTTAACACATCTGCAGAGAGACAATCCAGTGCTAGTTTTGGGTGCCCTGTGCCAGAACCTTGCAGCCTCCAAGCTCAGGGGAGAACTTTTATGTCCCTTTGAAACCTTTAGCTCCTGTTTATAGTGACACAAAGTGAAACCTGTGTCTTCAGCCTCAAGCACCAGAGGAGTGTTTCCATGGGAGGCTGAGTGCTCCCCGTGCCTGGAGTGTTTCTGTTCTTAGCACTGAACTTTGTGGCTAATATAGGAAGTGTAAATGCTACCAGAAATTTTGGGAATGACTGGTTTGTGCTCACATGAGAGTCCCTGACAAGAATATTCAATCAGGAACTGTCCCCTTTCTCCTCGTAGATCTTTGGTGGGTGGAAAGGACCTTGTAGCCCTCACAGCCCATCTTCAGTGCTCTTTCTCCCCATACAGACTCTGCTGTGACAATGGCAGGTGATGATGGGATCAAGACCCAGCTGTACAAGCTCACCAGCAGTGTCAGCTTTTCCTATGTCGACCCTGCCTGGAAAATTTTTCTGCGCAAAGAGGTTCGGTTCCTTGGCTGAGGGTTGGCTGTGGGGAGGGGGGAGATCATCCCATGTTTGGTTAAAATGGGTGGTTTTGGTCATAGGCACTCAGTGTAAGATAAGGGCATAAAGATAGTTCTGGGATCAGACACAGGAGTTGGAGGCAGGGGATCATGTCCTGGGGAATCCAGGTCCTGCTCTGCCCTGCTGACACTTGTGTCTCAGTTTCTCTACCTGTCCTTTCCTTCCTCTGTAGACCACGAAGGAATCTAAAACTGAATTTGTTGTTGCCTGGTGCTTTTCTGCTAAAATAGTACAAATGTGTTTAAAATCAAGTATTGGAGAGTGTGCTAAACTCACCAGGGTTCATCCCTTGCTCTCACCACTCAGGTTTTGGCCCTTCACTCCTGGCCCTTCTGTTTACATTCAGAGTGTCTCCTCCCTGCCTGTCCCCAGAGAACTCGCTCCTCCCCAGCAGCAGGGCCTATGGATTGCAGAACATCCCTGGGGAGCTACTTCTGCAATACCTCTAACACCACTATTACCCTCCTCTTGCAGGTGTTTTACCCCAAAGAAAATTTCAGCCACCCTTATTGTCTGAACTTGCTGTGTGAGCAGGTAAGCACCGGAGTGTGGCTCAAGGCCAGTTGTCTCTCTGGGGACAAAGCACTCCACAATTACATTGCGTAAATTACCTTCACTTCTCCATGCCAAGCAGTGCAGGTCTCTTCCCCAGATCCATCCAGTCCCTGCTCACTCCTCTCTGAGACTCAGTTTAACAGCCTCAGGTGCTCCAGCACAGCCAGGCGTGGCCTTTGCACTGGAAGCCTCTCTGTTCCCTTCCTCTGCAGATCATCCGTGACACCTTCTCTGACTCCAGCTTTCGGATCTCCAGGGAGGAGAAGCGCAAGATGAAAGACCTGCTCAGTAATTAACAGCCCCATCACCCCTTCCCCTCTGTGCTCATCCCAGCTTCTGGTCTGAAACGAGAAACTGGGCTCCAAGCCTTTCAGACAGGATGTAGGGCAGAGGAGAAATGTTTGTCACTGCAGCAGGAAAGCACATTTGTAGAGTGCAGTGTAGGAATGTTTGTTTATTCCAAATGGCCCTGAAATTCCTGTGAGCCAGACAAACTTAGTTCTGAAATGTTTATTGTGGGGAGAGGAAACTGAAGCCCAAGGATAGGATTTTGATTTGTTTCGAATTCCAACTGTCACCTTTGACATGATCTGCATGGAGAGAAGGATGGAAACCAGGAGCAGACTGGTGTGTGCAAGTGTCCTTTCCCCTCTGCATGTGGTTTGCTGTGTTGGGAACGCTGAGGGACGGCTGGGCAGGAAGCCCTGGGAAGAGGGAGACTTGGCCACCTTTGCCTTTCTGAGCAAGTAACAGTTTTGTAACCCTGCTAGCGGAGTTCCGAGTGGGCAACAACGCCCAGTCCATCCAGGAGGACGGGATAAAGAAGAGGATCGTAGTGGCTGCTCGGGACAACTGGGCCAACTATTTCTCCCGCCTTTTCCCAGTTCAGGTGGGTCTTAATTCTCTCACCAGACCCTGGGCTTGCTTTAGCTGTGGCTTCCAGTTCACTCTTTCTGTCCCCCTGCCTGGCCACACCGCAGTGATTCTGTACCTTCCGTACCTTGCAGGGTTTCACACCTCTTGTGTGGCATCTCCTCTCCCTGGTGCCACCCCTGCAGGTGGGATGGAGCCTTCGATTCTCTGTGCTGCCCTTCCCTTACAGGGTGAGAAGGGAAGTGATGTGCAGATCCTGGGTGTTTCTCACCGGGGCATGAGGCTGCTGAAGGTGGAGAAAGCAGCTGGGTACCATCCTGAGCGCCTCAAGATCCTGCGCAGCTACTGGTGAGCAAAGGGGCCCTGGGCTGCTGCAGGGGGACAGTCTGTGCTGTCACACAGGGTGTCACGCTGGGTGTTGGGGGCAAACTGAACGGGGGAGCTGCAAATTCCGAGTTGTGCTGTGCTCTCTTGGATTGTCCTGGGCCAGCTGTGACTCACTGACCCTCCTGCTAATGAGTGGCTTTTCCTTTCCCTTCTTACCTTGAGCTTTGCTTACAACAATTGAGCTCTGGGGGTGAGCCATCTCCATGTGTGTCATCACAGGGAGCTCCTCAGGGGGAAAGCCATGAGCAGCTGGTGAAAGACCAACATGGAGCATGTTGAGGCATTTCCCCATTCCCAGTTCTTGGAATGGGCTCCCATCCCCATGTTCTGCATCCCGAGTTCTGGCAGAAGGAGCCTGAGCACGCTGGCTTGTGTTCCCAGCTTTGCAGATGTGCTGTCAGTGGAGCTGAAGGGCAGCAGTTCCCTGGAGTTCTCCCTGAAGACAGAGCAGCTCATCCTGCACTCTCCGAAGGCTCCGTGCATCAAGGCCATGGTGGAACTCTTCATCCAGGAGCTGAGGCAGGTGAGGCAGCAGCTGGAGTGCAGCAGGGAATGAAGGTGGTTTCCCAGATGAGCCTGAGAGTGTCCATGGGATGACATGATCCGAGCCCTTCACATCCCTGGGACCAGGTCTGACCTGGCCATGGCCCTTTCCCCAGGACACCAACTACGTCGTGGCCCTGCGCAGCTACGTCGTGGATGACAAGAGCCTGCTCAGCTTCAAGAAGGGCGACCTCATCGAGCTGCTGCCCATGCAGAGCGTGGAGCCAGGTGAGGGGGTTTGTTGGTATGGGCAGGACCAGGATCAAGGGCCTGCTGGGTCCGTGGTGCCCCGAACCAGAGGAATGCAGGGTGGGCTGGCATCATCAGCCTCCAGCTCTGCCAGACAAGCCACCTTGTCCCAGCTGCCTTAGTTATAGGAATATATAAATTATTATATATGTTACCTTAGGAGGCAGGAAAACCTGGTGATTCTGATGCTCTCTTTTGCCAGCAGAGAGCTTCAGTGCTCGTTTCTCTTGGCAGCTGCCCTGGTTCCTGACTCTTTCTCCGTTGCTTTTCCAGGGTGGCAGTTCGGCTCCACCGGAGGCCGCTGCGGTCTCTTCCCCACCAGCCTGGTGCAGCTGGCTCCTGCCCCTGACTACCTCAGCACCAGCATGGACAGACGGGCGGAGCAGAGGAAGAGCACGAAAGCTTCCCCAGAGAGCAGGAACACCAGCAGGGAGGTGAGCAGTGCTCGGGGAGGAACATCCAGGGGACATGGCTGGGTTCTGTGGGAGCTGCCAGGGTAGGTGCATGGCTCTGGTGGTGTCTGACCTCTGAGGGCAGAGGGAAGATGGGGTGAGCACTTAGTCTTTGCAGATGGGACACTCAGATCCATCACAGTGTTGGAGGGGAGGCACCACACACAGATGAGGTCTGGCAGCTGAGAACACACACTGCAGTTCCTCAGCTGATGTTTTAGGGCGGGTTTGGTGGTGTTCCTGCAGAGTTCTGTCCTCAGCCTGACATCAGAAGCCAACAGCACCATGTCAGTCCCTGCTGGTGACCATTACACCATGACTGACTTCGCCACCGCCTACTTCCGAGAGGCTCAGTCCGTGTGAGTAGGCTGTGCTCCTTCCCAAACAGGACCTGGGTAGCCTGACCCACACCAGGCCGTTTCTGGGGGTATTTCTTGGACTGCATGTCCCCTCTCCTCTGTCTAGGCAGGGCCTGAAGGGGATGTCTGCTGAGAAGAAGAGTGTAGCTGACCTGGTGCGGCACACCAAGGTGAGCCCTGTCTCTCCCCCAGCTCCAGCACTGCCTCTGGCTTTGTCCCCACATGGCCAAAGAACAGATCCTTGGCTGCAGTCCCTGGACAAGTGTAGGTGTTCCCTGCTCTTCAGTGCTGCCTGTGAGATCCTGGGAGCTCAAGTCTGTGGTGAAGCCTGCAGAACACGGCTCTGGGTGATCCACATCCCTGGTTTATCCCTGTGTTATCCCTGCAGGTCCCAATCCAGGCGTCTTTGCTCCGGTACTCTGACAGTGAGCTGAATGAGCTGGCTACCAAGAACTTCCAGAGTAAGGACCTCCTTGGGACACAGCACTGCAGAGGGGGGAGTGGGCTGGTCAGGGTGGGCTCACACAGACGCTGTGGGGCTCAGTGGGAGCAGAAATGGGGCGAGGAGGGCCCCTCCTAAGGCATTTCTGCAGTTCATAACCTGCTATGTCCATGCTGGAAGCTTCCAGCCAAAGGGACTTTGCCTTGAGCGCAGAGTGTCCCAGAACACTCTGCCTGGGCTTTGGGCTGACTCCACATATTCAGTGCAAGCCTTGTAAGAGCAGAGAAGTTTTCCTTGCCCGCTGCCAGCCCCATGGCAGCACCACCCCTGCTCAGACTAAAGGCCAGGCTTTGCCTTGCAGCGCTGATGCGGTTCATGGGAGATCAGCCAAAACACAAGCACCAGGCTGAGGTCCAGTGCATCTATGAAATCCTTCAGGTTTGTAAGCTTCCCCTGGGAAAAGTGCTGAAGCACCAATGGGAATGGAGGGCCAAGGCCTTGCTGGGAAGGAAAAGAGCAGGGAGAGCCATAATTGCCACCTCCTACACGAGGAAGGGAGCTGCAACAGACTGTGGGGTGGGGTTGCATGTAAATGGTTTCCCTGCATCTCACTGTGTGGATAAGAGCACAACCTGCCTCTCTTCTCTTCTTTTTTGAGCCTAAATAGCACTGGAGATCAGAGGCTGCAGAGCCCAAGCTTTAAGCCACACTGGCAGAGCTCTGAAGCTGGGAGAGGAAGGGCACAGAGATGACCTGGGGATGTCTGTGATGCTCTCATCCCCTCTCTGATGCTGTTTTCTCCTCTCTGGATGCAGCTGTGCAAGGAGAAGGAGAATTTGCACGATGAGATCTACTGCCAGGTCATCAAACAGGTCACCCACAACCCTCACCAGTGAGTAGCAGCACTGCCAGCTCCTGTGTGGGCACAGCTGGAGAGGAACCATCTGCTGCAGGGATTCCAGGGCCAGGGGAGAGGGTGTCCCCTCGTGATGTGCTGTCCCCAGCTGCTCCAGTGCTGAAGCTCCTGCTGAGCACTCAGCAGGGAAATTTTGCCCATCATTTTCACTTCAGTGGATATTTTTCCTGGTATTTCTGGCTGCTGATCTATCTGGGCACCAGTAAACATTCCTGGTGGCTCCTGGTCATGGTGCTGCTCAGAGCCCTGATTTCTCCTCCCAGCCTTGGGGAACTGATAAACACCAGTCAAGGACTGACCTGGCCCCACCCTGCCCTGTGAGGTGCCAGCAGTGGCATCAGAGCAGCCTTGATTGTTCCCTTTCTTTGCTTGCTTTTGGAATAACTGGATCAATCTCTTGCTCAGCACAAGAAACCTCTGACCAAGGGCTGACACCTCCTTTTCTGCCAACTGCCAGAGGTGTTCAGAAGGGCCCTGGCTCACTTTGAGCTGCTCAGAGCAGGAATTGTCTTGTCCCAAGGTGCCCACAGTCCTTTCTGTTCCGCAGGGAGAGCGAGCTGCGGGGCTGGTTGCTCCTAAACCTGCTCACTGGGTACTTCCTGCCTTCCAAAATCCTGATGCCCTATGCCACCAAGTTCCTGCAGCTGGCCAGCAGTGATCCATCCAGCTCCCACCACGGTGAGACTGTTTGTGTCCTGTAAAGCAAATATTCTAGATCTAATCTCCCCACCCTGGCATTCCTCTGTCCTGGACACTGTCCGTGGCTGGCTCCTCATGGTTTGGATGTGTCCTGGCAGGATGGGAGGTGAGGTCAAGTCTCTCTGCTCCCCTAGCACTGACCAGGGGTTAAATTTGACCCAGCCAGGATGACCCAATGCTGTAGGACACGATGTTTAGTTCTCTGTTTGGCTCAGCACGTGGAGCTTTTTCCTTTTCCTGCAGAGATAGCCAAGATCTGCCAGAGCAACCTGCGGAAAAACTTCCTGTACGGGGGCCGCCGGCACCTCCCGTTCCCTGTGGAGATGGAGGCGCTGCTGGTACGGAGGGGCCGGGAAGTGGGGATGGTGGGAGGAGGGAGAGGGCAGAGGGGTGCTGGTGTGACAGAGGCAGGTGGTGTTCCAGGAGAGGAAGTGGAGCGTGTGGATAGAAGGAGCTTGGGAAGGGCAGTGCCATGGAGTGGGCAGGGTGCCGTGGACAAGCAGTGGAAGGCAGGGATGAGGGAGAAGAGGGAGAAACACATGTGGGGCTGTGGGGCTGAGGGAACCGGAAGTGTCTTGCTGCCTGGACACTGTCCTTTGCAGAAGGGACACGGTGCCCGCCGGCTGGAGGTGCTGATGCCTGGAGGCGTGGAATACCTCACCAGGATCAGGACATTCACTGTGAGTTTCCAGCTCTGAGTTCCTTCGTTGGTCTGGACTCTGAGCCACACCAGGGAAATCCCTTATCTGACAAGGAATAATGTGTCTACCGGCCCTTGGGCTTGCCTGGTCATGGTATTCATTTCCTTCTTTCCTTGCTTCAGGTGGCCAAGGAGCTCTTGCAGGAGATCTGTGAGCAGATGGGAATAGGTGAACAGCAAGAGCTGCAGGACTTTGTTCTCTTTGCTATCAGGAGTGACGACAAAAACCTTGGCAAGTAAAGACCAGCGTTTCTCTCTTCCAGCAGCCTCTGCAACAGGGAGCATCACAGCTCCTGCTTGGAATACTTCCTCCACCCTTGCTGGCTCCTGGGAGGGTCCTCTTAAGCAGTTTCCCTGTGTATTAGAGTTAAAGATTGATCCTTCTCAGCGGTTGTGTTGCTCAGTCCTGAAAGAGGTGTGTGGCTCCGTGTCCCTTTGGAATGGCTGATGGTTGGAGTCTAGGGGCAGGGTGGAACTGAGGGCTGCAGGAAGGCTCCTGTCCCAGCCTCTCCACCAGGAGGGATGGGTGAGCCTCTCTCTGTGCCATGCAGGTAAAATGGTGAGGCCAGTGAAACTGGAGGAGTATCTCCATGATTACCTGCTGGAGGACAAGCTGGTCACCGTGGCCTTACGCAGGCTCCTCTGGAGGACACCTCTGCACTTTGACAACCAGGTTTACACAGATGTCCATTATGGACAGGTAAGCAAGAGCAGGACCCTCCCTAGCAGGCACAGAGTAGTGTCCAGGCCAACAGGAATGTCCCAAGGGGGCTGAAAAAGCAGGAGGGCTTTGGCTGATGGGCTTTGTGTGCTGTTTGTGGGAGTGACTGAACCCTGAAGCTATGTACGCCAGGAAGGCTCTGTGCCTGTGGCCTTAGCCTGGAGCTGTGTTGTTCCACACATTGTGCAGCTCCCCAGGCTCAGACAGCCTTTGTTTTGCCTTATCAGCAAGGCAGGGTGTGGGTCTGTGCAGCCTGGCACTGCCCAGACCTGCCTGTACCCTCTGGCAGGTTTAACAAAGGCCTCTTTGCTGTGCTGTCCTTCAGGTGCTGTGGGATTACCTGAACGGGAGGATCCTGCTGAGCCAGAGTAAAGAAATGGAGATGCAGGTGGGCCTTTTGGCAGTGCTCCAGCACTGGGCCAAAGAGGAGCAGCAGAACTCTGCTCCCTCCAGGTACGTCTGTGGCACAGGGGATCTCTCTCTGTGGGGGCCAGTGGCACCACAGGGGTTAGGGGCAGGTACCTGGAAGTGCTCTCTGGATGATTAAGAAATGTGCAGTTCTGGAGAACAGAGAGGGTCATGAGGATGCCATGGTTGTTTCATTTGATTGCCATGGAGTTGTAACACCGAGAAGGAAAGGCATGAGCTTGTGGCTTGGGTGAATCCTCCTTTGTTCTCTCTCACAAGTGTCGGAGGTTTCAACCCTGGACACCTGAAACTTGTAGTGAGATGCCTAGTGGGAATGAAATTGTCCCTGGATACTGGAAACCTTCAGTCCTGCAGCTCCAAGCTGTACTTTGCCACTCCTTCCTTTCCTCGTGCACTTTTGACTCGGAGCTGAGGTAATGCCTCCGTCAGATCCCCTTAAAGCACCAGCAGCAGGGAAATGGCATAACCCTGCTGGTCACTGAAGAGCTCTTGCTGTGTCCAGAAAAGAGGGATTTCTCTCCATGCAGTGGTCAGTGGTGCACAGCTGAAGTCTCTGTGGAAAAGGGTGGTCTCGCTGTCTCTTGTGTTTCCTTCCACCTTACCCAGTGCAGGCACTGTTGTGCTCTTCCTCTCCCCCTTCACCCTTGTCCCCAGATGCACAATGGAAAAATTGTTGCCCCATCCCCTCCTTCCTCTTAATCCCCTGGCTGATGTTTGATTTTAGCTGGGCAGGGGGTGAATCAGAATCTGTTTTTTGGCACAGCGAAGAGCTGAAGGAATACACTCCAAAGGCCCTGCAGCCCTCCATCAGCTCCAAGGCTCTGCAGGACCACGTGGCCACACTGCTGAGAACAAGGCAGCCCCCCCAGCCACTGGATGCAAAAATCCAGTTCATAGGTGAGGAGACATCCAGATCTGCTTCAGTTTCTGGAAGCTGCTCTGAACGCACTTTTGGGACGATTCATGAGGTTGTTGATGATTCTTGGAGCCTGGAACAGGCCATGGTGATAGAATTCCCTGACAGCCCCTCACTGTGGATTAGAATTTGTTCCCAAGTATGGTGGTCATGGTAGAAGTTCCATCTCTTGTAGGAGTCTGCAGTGGATTTTCAGAGCTCTGTACAAACTGTGTTTTAATTGATACTCTGGCTGCACATCTGTTTTCTCGTCAGAAAAGGACAGGACATCCACTCAGCCTGCTGAAAATTGAGTCTCAGAAGCCAGGGAGGGAGGGAGGGAGAAGCTGTCAGTCTTACTTTTTAATGTAGAAAATCTTGGCAACACTGTCAGCTTTGACCACCTCAGTCTGGTGCAGTAAATTGCTGGCTGGAAGCTGCTGCCCTCAGGCCTCTTTCTGCTCTCTTCTAGAGCACGTGATGAAATTGCCTTTCTTTGGCTACACCACCTTCATCGTGGAGAGAATCAGCGATGACACGGTCCCTGTGCCCTGTTTCTTTGGTGTGAACAAAGAGGAGATCATCGTGGTGGATGGCTCCACCCAGGTAGGCCAGACAATTTCCCCTGATGTCTGTCAGATACTAACTTTGACTTTTAGAAGAACTTGTGCAGGAAGAGGCTGGACTTCCCTGCATCACAGCCACTCTGACAACAGCACTGGCCCAAAGCAAAAGAGTGTAGAACAGTCATTACAGCCATGGGCTCTTTTGTAAGTCCAGTGTTCATGCTAACAAGCACAGCCCAGAGTAAAACTAAATGTAGAACACATTCCTGTGTGTCCCAAGCCTGTGGGAGTTCCAGGGCTGTGCTGGGCAGCCGGAGCCTGCTCCGTATCCTGCACACCCTACCCTGTGCCCCAGACCTTCCCACAGCTTTCAACAGGCCCTTGAGGTGACTTGTGGTGAGAATCAGATGGTTTCACTGGTAGGGACTGCTCCTGACAGTGGCTGGTGGCTTTTCCCCTTCGCAGGCGGTGTCCCAGGTCATTCCCCTGAAGGAGCTGCAGAAGCTGCGCACCCTGAGGCCCATCTCCGACGGGGGCCTTCCCGGCCTGGAGCTCAGCTATGGCTCCCCTGCCAGCCCCGGGGCCATGTGGGTGGAACTGGCACAGGTGAGATCAGCCTGGAGCTGCAGCTTCCCCCTGGCACCTCACAAATCGCCCTTCCCTGCGCAGCCGAGCCTCTGCTAAGGGCCGGTGCTGCTGCTCCTCTCTCCTGTCCCAAAGGAGGAGGGGGGGACACTGCATTGCCCAGGCTCCAAAGTGCAGCTTGGTCCCAGCACATGGCTGGTATTTAATGATGGGAAGTGATTCATGGGAATATTTAATCAGGGGAAGCAGCTCTTTCTGGGGCAGAGAGTGATTGACGCTGGTTTGTGTTGTGACAGGCCAAAGAGCTGTACCACACGATTGTTGTCATCCTGGATAAAACAGAGCTGCACTCCTAGAGCCTGAAAGGCGAAGAATGGCCAAGGAAAACAGCACTGTTTCCCTTTTTCTGAACTTGATCAGTGCTCCCTGACCTGTCCTTGGGAGAGAACTCTTCCAGAAGCCACCCATAACCTCGGCCAGCTGCTTTCTAAGAATGCCACCGCAGTGTTTGTTGATGGAGTGACCATGGCCCTCGTGACCGGCCATTCAGTCCCCGAGCACTTCCTCGAAACAATCCACGCCGTGGCTAAACAAACCCCAAGGGCCTCTCCACACCACAGGCTGTTCCAACAAAGAGCAGCTGACCCAAAGCAAGCACTTGCCTTCAAGCTTTGCACTGTGCAACTCCTCCTGTCTGTTTTGAATTAATTATCATGAGCAAAGCCTGGTACCCACCAGAGATTTGTGTATCCAAGTGCCTGCACTGGCTGCTGGTGTTTTCCAGGAGCCAGATTTGTCTCTGAATTGATATGCAGAGGTCCTGTAGCAGGATTTGTGAAGCAGGAGTTTGTAGAAAGCATCTTAATTGAAAAGCAGATCAGTGTTAATAATACAGTTAACACATATGCTGGGGCACAGATTGAGCTGCAATGGTAAGGAAGTTTATTGTTAATTAATTTCTCACTGACATAATTATATGCATATGCTTCCCTCTACTATAAAGAAGTCAGTCATGGCCATGCAGCTGTCAGACCTCAATGATGGCTCCATGCCCATGGAGGAAGCCTCTTCAAACAGAACTTGTATTATACTGAAGCGTTCCAGGTTGTACAAAAATGTTTAATTTATTTTTATTGCCACAGCTCTCCTACTGACCTGAGAAGTAGCTTCCCTTTAGGAAATCACAATAAAATAATCAGAGAGATGTTTTGAAGGTATGATATGATACATCTTGTGTCTAACCTGGGTAAACTTGACTGTATGTGATGGGCAAAGCTCGAGGAAGATGTTGTCACTGTTGGCAGGGAAGGGGTGCTCAATGCAAGCCCTGAGGCACAGTTAGACTCTTCCTGGTGAGCTGAAGCCAGTGGGAACTACAGCATCTTCCCTGGCAGGTGCTGCCCTTTGAGTGCTGCTTTATGTACCTCAGACCAGTCTGTGTGACTGAGTGGTAAGAAAAAGCTTCCAGGAACAATCCACAGCAGTTATAACATTGCTTTATTGTCAGCTCTGCATATACCTGTCAGAACATCTAAAAAAATACATCTGTGGAGTGCAGTGATCCAAACCCCTGGGCAGCTTTTGAGGCTGCAGATTCCTCTGGCAGCACTACAGCCTGAGGCCACCAGCCCCTGTAGGTATGGAATAGAGGCAGAACCCAACAAAAATCCAACAGGAAGGACTTGTGCCAGGGAATCAGGTTCAGCTTCCATATAAACATAGCAGCAGAGGTACCACAGTGTCAGTTTGAGGGCTACAGCAGAACCTTACCCAGCTGTAACAGCAGCATTGCCTCCCATACTGCAGACTTTTGGTGAGGCACAGGGAGCAAATATGGCTTTAGGGATTACAAGCAAATGCTGGAATTGTTGCAGAGTTTAATACTGAAAGAGTATCACCACTTAAATTAAAGGGCAGACAGAATTAGACAAAGTTAAAGAAGTTCACATTAAAAGAAAAAAAAATCTTAAGTTTCTTCTCCTTTAGAAAGCAAGCACTGCTTCCATGGTAATAACAAAATGCTCCTCTCCTGCCCTTCAAAGGAAAATATTCCATCCAGGAACTCAAACACTGAGTTTCTCACTGGCAGCCCTGAGCAAAGCATGAGAACTTGTAGCATAAGGCTTCTAGTGGTGACACTGAAATAAGAGATGGGGAGCGAGGGGAGGAGCCATTTAGGAAGCAAGGTGCCATCCCAAAGCAGAGTCCCAACTGGAAAGTCTGAGCCCTGCCCAGACTGCTGCAGGGAGTAGAGGTTGGAGACAGTGCAGAACATCCAAGGCAGCAGCCCCTAACAAACACAGCAGGTACAACTTCGCACCTCTTGGTCCTTGAGGGTTTCAGCACCCCAGTTATTGGGAAAACTCGCCATGAGTTCACAGAAACTGGTTCCCTGGGAGTGTGTGTCACTAAGGACAGAAGTGAGCAAAAATGCAGTGGGGAAAAGAAAAATAAATCTCATTTCTGCAGTCTCATAAAACCCTCCATGGCTGAGTTCTTCCAGATCTCCTGGTGGTGCTGCTGGAGGAAGGAAGAGCCAACAAGCAGCAGGGATCAGCTCTCCGAGCTCTGCAGCTCCTCCCAGTCTGCTTCACTCTCACACCTGAGCCGTGTTTTGAAAAACTCCCTGATGAGTCTCTGTGCTTCCTCCTTCACTGCAAGAGAGGAAACACCATCTTTTGAGTTGATACTTAACATATCTGCCCCCTCTAAAGCCATGAATCCATCTGGCACTGAAATAACCCCAGACCCACCTGTCTTGCGGGCAGGGCTCTGCTCCTGGGTCAGTAAGTGAGACAGGTGCCTGGCAAAGCCCTTGAACAGATCCTGCACAATTGGGGAAGACAAAGAGCAGAAAGCAGACACCAGTTACCTCACCAGACTGTGTCCATGTTTGTCTTGCCCTTGGCACAGACTGGCTGCAGCACAAACCACTCCTGCACTGAACACGCACCCGCAGACACAGCCGGCCCTGCAGTGCTGGAGAAGCCCAGGCACACACATCCTGCCTTGCAGGGCACAGCAAGGAAACCACACCAGCACTGAACCTGAGCTGCTGCTGCTCCACAGGTGGGAGTTAAAAACGTGCCAGGGTTTAATGTGAAAATACGAGCAGTCACAAGTAAGTGTGGAACCAACACGCACCAACCCTTCTGTGGGAGAGGGGAGTTGCTGCACCTGGAGTCACTAAAACAGCACAAACCAAAACATAACTTGGAAATGAAAGGTGGGATCCAGATTATCTCCCCCTTCTTAGAGCCCCAGATCCCTACAGAGAGTAACTGTCCTTCTTCTGAAGAGGGCCATGAGCTATGCCCTACCTTGGAAGCAAATTTTCCCCCCTTGTAGAACGGGGTCAAATACTTGACAACGATGTCTGCAGTCTCTTTGAGGGACATGCCTGTGGTCACTGGCTGTATGGTCTTGCTGCTTCCTTCTTTATCACACTGTGCTAAATTTGAGTCAAAAGTCACCTTCTTCTTTGTTGGACCAACACTTTTTCCCTCTGGCTGGGTCAGAATTGAAGATTTTGCCGCTGTCCGTGGCCGCTTTTTTGCGGGACTTTCCATATCCTGGAGAGGGGACAGAAGAAAGCCAAACCCACCAATTCCTGTGGCAGCATCACACCTTCCACAAACATGAATTCTGCAGCATCCTGCAGCCCCTCCCTCCAGTGAATACCAATTAGGAATCTCTGTAACCCCTTTTGCTGTGCAGACACTATTTCCCACAAAAAGGCACTTCAAGAAAAACCCTTTAAAGAGTACCACATTTACCCTGTGCTCCTATTGGGGCAGCTAATTGCTACACCCTGTCCTACAGAGGAAAAACTGACTGGAAAAGATTTCTCAGGATGTCTGCTGAGAATACACCCCTGAGCAAGGATCAACCACATCAGGAGAGCCACACTCCTGCTCAGTTTGGAAGACAAAGGAGACTGCAGCGTTGCAGAGACAGCTGCCAGGCTGCCTCAGCTGCCAAATGCAGAAGCAGAGACTGAATGAATGGCAAGGCAGGCTGTGAACAAGGCTCACTTCCCAATGGTCCTGTGTGTCTCTGGCCTCTGGTTGTGCCTTTGCCTTGAGAAAGCAACTCCCTAATTATAGTCAGTGACAGATTTCAGGGGCTGGAGACACTCATTCCAGGCAAGTCACCAGCAAGGGCACAGTCACATGAGTTGCACAGAGGAGGAAATAAAGCAGGGGACAAGGAGCTCTCCACTGCAGCCCAAGGTGCTGGCACGGCCCAGAGGGCAGCAGGGAAACACCAGGAATGCAACACAACTGGGGTTCTCCTCTCTGCTGCAACTGCAGCTGGGCCTTCCCCAGGTAAATAAGACTTTCAGAGCCAGGAGTGTCACTCCCAGAGAGAAATCTGGCACAAGATGAGCACAAGAAATAGAGGAAATCAGCATTCATTGAAGCCTTACCTCATCGGATCCCGGCCGCTTCCCACTGTCACCTTCCCCAACAACGGGTAGCTCAGTTTCTGCAACATTTTCAGCAACACTAGTGGGAAGAGTGGAGAGAAGACCAATTGTCATCATTCCACACTGAAAATATTTCTGCAGTCACTGTCAATGGCCATGAGACTGCATGGTAAAGCAAGAGTCTGCCTCACCCACCCAGAGACCTCATACAGGTTTCCAGGACAAGGCTGGTGGGGCTCTGGGCAACACAGGGAGCAGAGAAGTAGAGATTTTACCTGGACTTCACATCCATTTCTTCCTCAAGCAATTCAGATTCAGCAGCCTGCTGAAAACTCTCCCCTCTCTCAGTCAGTGTTACTTCTGTCTCTCTCAGTTCTTCATTCTCTGCCTGGAGCTGCCCAGTCAGATCTCCAGAGTCATCTTTGTTTTCCTGAGGTGTTGGTTTCTCTTGACACACGCTTTGAGAAGAAACCTGAGGTAGTGTGCTTGCAGAACAGCCACCTCCCGTTGATAAGCTGCGACTTTGGGCTTTAGAGCCACTTTTGGGGAGGAAGAAGAATTTGGAAATATCCTGTGATTCCTTTTTAGCTGCTTCTGCGAGCATTTGCTGCTTCTTGCTACGTTTGGACTTCTTAGCAGGGCTCTCCCCAAGGGCAGTTTTTGCATCTGGACTGGGTTGCTGCCCCTTCTTTTCTGGGTGTAGTTCTACCCCTGCACTCTCCTCCACTTCTTTGGTTGCTGTTTCTTTCCTCTGGAGACCAGGATTTCTGGTGTCCAGGTCCAGACTGCAGCTGATGCTGTCTTGCCCATTTGGACAGTCTTCTTTGATAGGCTTTGTATCATTCTCCTCCTGGATCTTCAGCAGTTCTGAAGCTGTCTGGAACAAGCTGGATTTCTTTGGAAATCCTGCTCCCACACGTTTGGGTTTGAACTGGCGAGACAAGAAGAAGAAGAAGAAGAAATTTTAGATGGGAGATGCCTGTGTGCAGCACCCTGAAAGGAGCCGAGTTTCTGCACACAATACACCAGTGTGGGCAGCTGTAAGCTGGGGGAGGCTCTGAATATGACTTATCATCACACCCATCAACTGAGACATGAGGGAAATGCATTAGGTGGAAGTCCTAGGCCAGCAATAAGAAACCAAGGCAGCATCCTTGGATAGAGCAAGGTGAGAAAGAACTTATTTAAGCTGTGGCCAGCACACAGATTATATTCACTAATAACAATGTGACAGACAGGAAAAAGCAATTACAATAGAAACATGCAGTTGTGGCCACAGAAAGGACACAAAATAAATTTATAAAAAGGCAGACAGACAAAACACACCATCCCCTCCTGTCTATCCCACCAGTACTCACCGAGGGAACCTGGGATGCAGGGACAAAGTCCCCTTCTGCTGGAGACACAGATTTTGTTTCCAAATTGCTGTTACCACCAGTTCCAGACCCAAAGACTGAGAACAACTCCCCTTGTTTGGAGGCCTTATTGATTTCTGCCACCTGAAAAGAGAACAGAGATATTCTCTAATGCCCGGAAATCCTGATATATTCTTGCCTTTGTACATACTAAAAGCCATAGTAACAAAACAAATATCTGCCTTGGAGAGGCACCTGCCTCAAGAACAGAAACATCTTCAGAGAGATCGATGGCAAGCAGATAACCTAAACCAAGGCTTCTCTCGTGTCAGCAGCAGCCTGAGGAATTCCCAAATCCCTGTATTGCTAGAACATATCTGGATAAGCCTGCACTGCTAGGTAGGTTTTCAGAGCCTGTAAAGCCAATAAAGATGTGAACCCAAGGTGATTCTGGGCCCTCCTGGAAACAAAATCAAGAAGAAAGATTTGTAAGACACCCGAGGCAAACAGAGCTTGTCCTTCACCTTTTCCACACAAACCCTGCCCCATTTGCCCCGGAGCTCCCACGTTCCAGGGAGCAGCAGGTGGAGATGTTTTTCCCTACCTTCTTTAGCACAGCTGCCTTGTAGGAGTTTGCCATTTTGCTGGTCCGGAAAGCTTCATATTCCATTTCCACTGCACAGGCAGCAGGGTCTGACCTGAAACACAGGCTGGGGTGATTCCTGGCAAGACACACTTCTGCATCTGCAAAGGGAACACTAATGCTTAAGTATCTCCCAGAAAGTACAAAATCCACTCCCTCCGGTGCAAGAATAAGTGGTAACTTCCAGTTAAGCCCTAAGGGATGTAGTGGTGAGTTGATGGAGAATGGAAAGGGTGATGAAAACGGTTTTAAATCAAGAGTCTTGCCCACTGCTCCGTTTGCAAAGTACACTACCCCCATCTTGTGGGATAGGGAAGAACTGCCGCTCCTGGGACCAAGCTGATAACAGCAATCAGCCACAGGAATCCTCAGATCTGATCCTCAACATCACCGCCAGAAAGATGCTGTTAAGTGAAACTACATCCTTGGACAAAATAACTTAAAAAAAAGCACTCCCTGAGAATGGTAATCGTGCTCGGGGAAGAGCAGGCCCTGTGGTAAGGGACTCAGTATGCACCCCTTTTTCCTCATCTCATACCCTCTTCCTTCTGCTGCTGGAGTCTTTTGGTTGTTGCTCAAAGCTTCTTCCAGCATCTTCAAGCAGTGTTCCCGGCCCTAGGAAATATGGGATACTCAGACATGCTCTACAGAAGTCTCAGTGCCCCTTGGACTTCCAGCCCTGAAGGATTAAGGACAGGGCAGGCAGAAGGTTTGTTGTTCTTTGCAACATCTCTTACCTTCACTGTGAGCTTGGAGATCCTCCTGCTGGCAGCATCCTTCAGGGGACAGTCTGCACCTGCCACAGGAGAGGAATTTGGGAAAGGAGCCATGGCAGGGCTGAGCTGATGGAGAATGTCTCAGCTGTCATGGGGAGGTGCCAGTCCAGTACTGCCTGCCTTTCTCCTCCCTGCACTGTCACCCCAAGGAACACTGTGGTCACCCTTTTTACCTGGAGAAACTACACACTCCAAAAGAGTAGGCAGAAACCAAAGTGAGAATGTTTTCTCTGATTGAGAACATCTACTCTGGAGTTTAGGACTAGCAGCTTTGCAAAATCTCCCCACCTCAGAAAACCTTTCTTCAAGGCTCTTAGGAAACTCAAGTCTTTTCTGCTCCCCACAATACCAACCAAAAAAAGCAGGCTGGATAGAGTAACCTGACCTACCAAGTGTTCTTTTGCAACAGTGCCAGACAGGGCCCCAAGCAGCACAGTTACAAACAGCAAAGGTTTTCAGCAGTTTCCTTATAGCCCAATTATTATTATTATTATTGTTGCTGCATAACCACTGCAGAAACAGCCTACACTACAAAGTCAGGTTAGACAGAGCTTTCCTTCTCTCTTGCTTATTTGGGAATGTTGTTCAGAAGGATGCATTCCATATCTTCACCCCAGCTGAAGCTAAGCTGTGATCCATCTCCTCCAGCCAAGTTTTCACAGCCAAAAGCTTGACCTCTGTGCCTAGGGACTGATACCTCCAGTGGTGATGCTGTACAAATTGCATGCAGCTGCAAAATACAAGACTTTCTTCTCCCAAAGAAAACCCATTATAAATCAAAGAAGATATTTACTTGGAGGAACAAAATCTTCCTTTTCTGGTTCTTTGCCCTGGAAGAAAACAAAGATCAGTCAAACATTTCCATTCCTACTACACACATGCAGATCTACAAGCACAAGACATAGTTTATATCCCTGCTCCAGGGAAAATTAAAGCTGAAGTTATAAAGGCATTGAATAAGCACCAAAACAGGGCCAAGAAGACAAAGAATGAGAATCAAAGCCAAAAGTTCACCTCTGCTACAGGAATATTTAAGAGAAGCTGAATGGGGAAATCTGTTTTTACTGCTACCAGGGGTATTAAAACCAACAGGCTCCTCCTGCTTAGCTCTGCAGAGAAACCAGCACATGAATAAGCTGCATTTCTTCCTATTATGGGACTGGCCCAGAATATGGAGAACACAGCAAAAACAGAGGTACAAGAAGTAAAAGACAGCAAGCAACAGCAAGATGAAATAATTTACTGTCATCAGTGCCAGCAAGCCTTCACAGCTGTCAGACAAGCTCACAGCAAACCCTCTGTGCACCCCTTAAAAGCTGACCCCAACTCACTCTGCGCAGACTCATCTGTTTCTTGTAGAAGTTGTCCCACTCCCGTTTCCGACGCTCCTCATTGTCTTCATCCCAGTTCCCACTGCCTTCCTCATCATACCTGGGTAAGGCAGGAAAGCAAGAGGAACAAGCATTTCTGTAGCTGCAGCATTAACTGGGGGACAAGTTTGGGAAGCCACCCCAGTGATGTATCCCACATCCCTTCTGAACAAGTCTCCCCTATGAGTTTCTCTGCCATTCCCCAACCCGGACAGCAATGAGTGTCCTCCAAAAATTCACAGCATTTGTTAACCCCGTTAACAGGGTTAACATTAGCAGGCAGTGGCATGAACTAACAGCATGTAACTAGTGCCCTGAGAATGGAGGGCCCCATTTCAGAAGCTCTGCCAGATCCTCCCAGGGGGTTCAGGAGTCACTGCTTCATGTCATGTACCCCTTCTGTCAGTCCCTCCTGCCCTGGGAGCAGAGATGGCAGAAAGGTCACAGCATCCATTCCTCAGCCTCACTTGTTCACAGGCTGCTGTAATAAACAAAATCCCCATCTCTAATACACTGAAATGCAGCAGCTGATCCTCACCAGACATAGCCCAGGAGTTCACTGCCTCCCACAGATACCACAGCCAAAACTTACAGGTATCTGAGCTTTAGGGCTGCTGACTATCACAACTTCTAAGGCAAAACGACAATTGGATCGTGGAAACGTTCAATAAACCAAGTGGCAAACACTGTTCTGTACAACAGCGTTGGCTGTGGCTTCTCAAGTCCTGAGACCAAACACAGGCTTAGCTCACAAGTCCTGGTTTCCTCTGACTCAGCCGGACTTGGCCAAAGAACAAAGGTACCAATCCCGTGCTTTTTAAGGTAAAGCAGAGGGCCAGGCCAGCCTACAGCACTGTGTATCCTGGCACAGCTTCATGGGCAGTGCCAGCAGAGAAACTTCATCCTGACACAGCTGCACAATCACTGCAACTCTGCCAGGGAATAAGGGGAAAGAGAAGTTATCACCTCCACGCTGCCAAGCATTTTACAGAATTCATCATGTTTCCCACTGCACATCTTCCTTTTGCTGTCAGCCTGACAGGAAAATGTAGCAATCTGCAGAAGAATCTGACACTGGCACTTCATTACATCCTCTGAGGTGACTAAGTGCTGGCAGTGGCCCCTGGCCTGCTGGCCCTCAGACAGTTGTGCTAAATCAGGAATGAACTCTGGACCATGTCATCTTGGTCTCAGTTTTAAACATTTTTGATCCTTGTGACTATGAACAGGCTGAGCCCACTTGCTGGTTTCAAAAATTTCAGGCTAGTTTCTTGAGCCAATTACATTGTGCAGGGCAGTTCTTAGCTCTGTCAAAACAGCTTTTGGCTCTCTGGGACACGAATGTGAACGAGGCTGCCAAAGTGTGTGGAAAATGAAATTCCAGCTGCTGCTGCCAGAAAGTTGGAAAATACCATCCACACAGAAACATGTGCTGAAAATAGGAGTGGCTGGGCCTGCAGCTGGGAGATGCTCTTTTCTCTGGTGGCTCCTATGAGCTGAGTGTAATATCTTTGGTACAGACCTGCTGAAGCCTCTGCAGCCTCTCCTCCCGCCCTCGTACAGCTCTGGGTCGTAGCTATCCCGGGAGGATCCCGTGGGCCCGATGCAGGTTTTGTTCCAGCTGCTGCTGCAGAGTTCCAGTGCCTCCAGTTGCCTTTTCACTGCCCCTGGGTTCTTGCAGAAGTCACAGCACTTGTTACAAGGTGGGGCGACATCGCCAAAGTACTTCGCTATGGCAGCGTGGCGACAGCTTGGAAACACAAGGCAAAATCACCTGGTCATCTCTTCTATCCACAAAAACTCCACCCTCCAAATGCAGCGTGTCTTTAGATAAAGATTTGAGTCTTGTTTTTTCATAGAGAATGTCTATTCCAGCAAGAATCACAGGGTTTAATCCCTGGAACAGAATTCAGGCTCTGTTCCTGGCACTTTGCTTAAAGTCTCTCTGCCTCCACTTCCCCATATGTAACAAAAATCAATGTCAATCTCTTCTGCTAAACCCTTTCTGATCTTTGATATCTGCAAAAGGAGCAGTTGATGAAATATACAGTTATTAACTCTGTATCATTGGCTAAATCTATCCATGTCCTATCAGGATGGCTGTAGGTAGAGGCCCTGTTGATCACTATACCTCCGAGTGTATCTATATATCTCACAGTGAAGAGCTCCTAGGTTTATCATTTGTGATTTGAAGGTGAAGAAATACATATTTGAAGACATAGAAATGTAAATTAAGTCCCAGAAATAGAGTCCAGACTGAGGTCACACGGGAGCACCATTCAGATAACACAGCCTGGATCCTGATGGGCTCACACATGCTCCAGATCAGCAGCCACAGTTTGGGTAGAGTCCTACATGCATGAAAACCAGTCCACTTGCTCACACAGGATTGCACAACCAGTTTACCAGGCTTAGCAAACCAGCCATGTGAAGATGATTAGATTCTTCCAGAAATTTTCAAAATATTTTTGGCAGACATCAGTGTTTTGGGGTACACGAAAAAGAATTTGGTGACAATAGCTCACTAGCAATACAGGCAGGAAGTAATTTCTCTTCTAGAACACTCCCTGACTTAAACCAGGGAATACACTGATTTTGCCAAAGAATAATCAGGCACTTACTTCCCCCCCCGCCTTTTTTTAAGAAAGCAAAATTTAGAGGAGCTTTTTAAAACTAAAGTTTCACAACAGAGGTGGCTGGTTGTGTGTTAGTCAAAATGCTGTTAATAAATATACAGAAACATTTCTTTCATCAGGCATTTAGAGATCAAATCCTGCAGCCAAGTAGGAACAAAAGTTATTTTAGAAGAAAAATATTTTACTACAAGGAAGAACAAGGTAGAAATTTTTCTTCTTTACCAAGGTGTGTCCTAGTGGGCTTACCAACTTTATCTGCAAAAAGTGGGTCACAGAGGGGAAAAGTAAGAGAGTGAGCACATCATTTACTCTTATTCTAAACCCTTTAAGCATGTCAGAACTTGCCAGAGATCTAACAAACACAGTTTTCTTCTTCACTTGTGTCTGTGTGTGTTGGAGGGGAACACAACTGCGTGTTACCAAAGCATCACAAACAAACCCTGCAAGGGGCTGCGGTGGCTGCTGGCTCACTCCTTCCCACGGCTTGGGAGGTTGATCTGGAAGGCAGCACAGCAGCAGGTCACAGGTTCCTGTCCCCCAGCAGTGACCTGAGTGTTTTGAAGTGCCAGGGAGCTGGCAGTGCTCAGGTGAGGGGCTGCAGCAGGGTGTCTGCACCGTGCAGGGCACCAAAGCTTGGAGAGGGCTCCGACAAAGCTGCCTTTATATCCCCCTTAGAGCCACACTGACTCACTCTGCTCCTGCACTCAAAGAGCTCCTTTCACATGGAGGGGAAGGGTGGGGGGACCGGGATGGGGGCAACACATTCGATCCCCTTGTCCTGCCTTTCCAAGAGAACTGCTGGTGCTGCCTGGCCTGCCAATGCAACGTGACTATAGAAATGTCAGCGAGCTGCGAGTCAGCTTTTTTGTTTCCCCAAAAGAAAACAGGCAGCCATTCTCATTAGTGCGTGTCTCTTCCCCTCGCACGCACTGATCTGTATTAGAGTTAACTGAGGCATTCAGTGAGGGACAAGCCCTCTCCCCACTCCCACAGCTCACCAGGCTTATGCTGGGGAGGGACATCCACACACACCTCTGTCCTTTAGATGCCACAGGGGAAGGCTTTGGTGGAAGCAGAGATCAGCTGTGAGCTCACCGGAATTTAGAGTTCCAGTTTCTAACCCATCAGGCTTGTAAAGCCAAGCCCTTTCCACCCAGCCTCCTGTAATTGCCTTTTTCATCCTGAAGAATTACCCAGATCGGGGCCACAGCCCCGCTTTAGCCAGCGGTGTTCGGGAGTTGAGCCATAACGGAAATTCAGTTGCAAAACTAAAACTGCAATCCTATAATTAAGGTCAAAAGGCAAAAAACAAAGTTACCAACAGGGATGCTGGGGTTAATCACTGGATTAATGCTTAACAAAAGAGTTCCTGAAACATAATTGGTTATGCATTACCATGTGAGGGGAAAGCTTCCCCAGTCACACCAACACCTGACTAATGCCCACGAGATGAAGATGATTTACATAAATTAATGTAATTAATAAATAAAGTTTGTATTATTATACATGTCCTAAAATTATTTCATCTTTTAAATACGCAACTGTATTATTTGTCTCCCCTCACCCTGCAAAAAGAGCATGTATGAGGTGAGCACTGGTCTTTAAAATGTCTAAACAAAATCATTCTGTCATTTCAGGCATCCTCCCCTGATGTGACATTATGGAATGGGATGAAGAGCAGATTACAACCAGGTTTATTAACACATTTTTGTCTGTGGCAATACATTTCAGGAAAGTGCTAAACTGACCATATAGCTGCCTGCACCTGTGTCATTTTGGTAGTCCTTGTTTTTATTCACCACGTAAACCAAGAGCCCTATTCCTACAATTAGGAGAAGCAGATGGACAGTCAGAGAAGAAGCAAAGTCACACATCCCAAAAGAAGCTCTGCTTCTCCCAAAAAACACCAGAAAAAAGCATTCCCTTGTAGAAGCCAAAGGGTACACAGCCTCATCAGAAATGCTCCCTGAAATGAACAACTCAGCAAGTCTTGGAATAATGTGAAGTGAAAGGGTTAAAAAAGATAAAAATCATATGAGGGCAAATTAGTTATGCAGTCATCGAGCGAAAGGCACTTAATGAGCTTTATCAAACAGAAGAGCACGTCAGGTTGATGAGAACTTCTAATTTTGCACTTCTCTGAAGGACTGTTCCTTTCAGCATCACCCGAGCTTCACCCTCTGAGACAAGACAGTGACAGTCAGCTGTCCCCAGAACACAAGAAGCGAAAAGCTCAGCATCAAGAGAGCAAATGACTCGGCCAAGGGCACGGAACAAATCCACTACCCCAGCATCAAATTCACCGCCCCAGCATTGTCCCTGCTGCCCTGTCCCGGCAGGTCTCTCTTACAGCGCTGCACTGTCCTTGTGAGCTCCTGCTCTGCCCCTTCAATGAACACAAGAGAAAAGCTCCTTCCCCCGGGAGTCGGAAGGAAACCGCGCAGCATAAAGAAAAGTCACTTGCTTTAACATTGCCCCAAACTATCGCAGGGAGAGGGAATAGATTCAAGTCTCACTCCAGAAAAAGCCGTCATTAGAAGGTAAAGAAGAAACTCCTCTCTCGGAGGAGACGCACAGAGGAAGCCAGCAACAAGTGCCGGCCCTTGGGCGCCCCGGGGAGCTGGCACCGGCTGCGGCTCAGCCTGCGGTGGCTCCTCTCCCTCCCTCTCTGGCACACATGTAACACGAAACTTCGCATCTCCAGGACAACCAGCAACAAAAAAAAAAAAAAAGAAAAAAAAAAAAGGCACACAGACAACAGCTGGCTGTCAGCAGCGGAGCAGAGAGGAGCCGAGCGAGCAGCGAGCCGCAAGCCAGGATGAGGGGAGAGATGACGTGAAAGTTTAAGACGGAAAGAAAAACAAGAGGAGAAGAAGAGCTCGCGGTCGGGGTAAGGCTGAGCGATCGCTGTTGGGTCAAGCGCGGCACCCTCCGCTGGTTAGCGAGGGGCTGGGGAGCTCCACTGCTCGGTCAGCCACGGAGCAGAGCTTGGGAGGCTGAATTTGCTTGCCAGGGACACCGAGGAGCGAAGGTGGCAGGAGAAAAGCTTTTAATGGGATTGCGGAGAGCTGCGCCGCAGCCGCCCTGTAACAAAAGGAGCAGCGTGCGGTGCTCCGAGCCCGAGCGGGACTCTGCAGCTCCTCTGCGCTGCTCGGGTTTCTGTGCTCTTACAGAATGTATGTCCTGATAAGCTGGGGAGCTGATACAGAAATAGTCAGGGTGGACACGGCAGCTGGGTCCGAGGCCGTGCGTGCCTTTGGCGAGGAGCTGGCAGCGCAGGCAGGCGCGTGTGAAACCCGACGGGTGCCAGCCACAGCTTTTCCCCGGAGCTCCTCCCAGCTGCAGCCAAGTTTTTATCCCCCAGATCCTGAAGCAGAGAGCTTAGAAAACAAACTCTGGTCGGGGAGCTAGCACGCTGTGCAAGTTAAGCATCTGTGTCCAATAGAAATGAACGGAAAGATTTTACAGAGTTTCTAATGAGAACATTTGAAAAAGAAGAATTCAGCCAGTGTATCGGGCACAGATGCTGGGTGAGTGTTCAAAGCAGCATGAGAACCCACTGCTCGGAGAGGCACGTTCATGCACATACACAGCTTATGGTTTGTAGTAACCAGACTGTCAAGTTTGAATGCAGTCAGAAGGGAAGGGAAGGATCCCCTAAATACATTAAATTATACAACATAGAATCATTTAGGTTGAAAAAGACATTTCAGGTCATTGAGTCCAAGCTTTGGTTTTACAGAGGTGTCCCACAGCCTGTGCTCCCATCTCTGTTTTGCTGGTGGGTATGGGAAGAGGTGCTGGCAGTGGAGACTGGCCATATAAATCCCCATTTTCTGCCATCTGAAGCTGATTTCTCTATTTGGAAGCTGTTGCAGCTCCCAGCATTGAGCTGGGACCCCTCAGCCTGTTCCAGGAGGCGCATGGGCAAAGCCATTTACAAACAGGATCAGAAAGCCAGTTCTCACAGAAAGAGGTCTTCCCAATCCTACACATGCCTGTAGGGAGGAATGTTAAGGATCAGGTATTTCCACTTCTCTCCATTCCCATTAACGAGGAATGGAGGGCAGCTCTCTCCGACCTACCTGTTGTACAAACATGGAATTGGAACTGCCTGAGTGAGGAGATGTAGTAGTTTAGACCCACATGCGTCCAGCCTGGCCCTAAGGCTCAAGGGGATGGAGGGATGTTTCCACCCTGCTAATGGAGAGTCTCTGTAGGTTGGCTGTTGCAGTTAAGATAGCTTTTAAATAAAGCATGTGAAAGAACAAAGTTTAGGGAAACAACAAAAAAAAAAGTAAGGAGAGAGGAGTGAGGCGAGAAGGGCAGGGGAGGGAAGGAGGTAGAGAAACATGCCAAGTTTTCCTGGCCAAAAGAAAATCTTAATGGGTTTGGCTGGGGGCTTGTCCAGCCACAGCCGTGCTGTTCATGTGTGGGGGGAGAGGCACAGCAATGTGAAACACATGTCTGGATAAAAGCAGCAGGACATGGCTTGTGTTACAGCTGTCACAGTGCACGGGCCTCAGCCTGACTGCAACCAACGGTGGTTGTGGGAGTGGAGGTACAAAATAATCCAAGTTTGATAGCGCGGCTCCTCTCTGTAAAACAACCCCCGATCACAGAGCCTGCAGTGGGCCAGAGTCACCCACTGGACAGCAGGGACTGTGAGGGGCTGGGAGAGAGCTGGGTGGGGGGAGCAGCACCCACCCCACACCTCCATGCAGGCTCTCCCCACTACCACCCCACACAGCCACAGCTGATGAGGTTCCAGACAGTTCCTCCTGAGGCAGCAGCTGCTGCAGCTTTTGGTTTTGAGTTCCTACACTCCAGTGGCACCTTTACTAGGATTAGCGCAGGATATTTCAAGAAACTCAAAAATGCATGTAATTTATGAGGCTTGTAGATGTGAGATCAAGGACGGGGCACAGAGGTGGCTGTTAAAAGGTGGAGGAGTTTCCAGCACTCTCAGGGCCTCCAGATGCTGGACCTGAAACACTGACTACTGATAGATCCCACTATGTTTGTGAAGTCACTACAAGGCTTTCACAGGCACACAGCTACCTCTCAGTCAGCTTCCTGGGAAATGGATATTTTGCTAATATTAGAATAGACTTTCAGGCTAGATTCAAGCATCACCAACCCTAAAAAAAGTTCTCTAGTAGAAGAGCTTCAGGTTTATTTTTAAAATTGACCTTTTCCTTTCATTGGATGGCTCAATGTTTTGGTTTCCCCACTTCAAAAATTCCTAGTAGTGAGGAATTATCTCGTGGGATTTTGTGGATGCGTTTGTGGGATGGACTGGAGAAAACCAGGGTGATCTGTAGAGGTGTAAAGACTCCCAGCTCAGTGTCCCAATGGGTACCTCTGCTACTGAAACTTGGAATTCAGTGCCTTTTTATATTAATCTAATATTAGGTTGTAGGGAAGAGAAGGCACGTTTACAGTGCTGCCTCAAAACCCATCTCCAAACAGTGGGTGGTGGAGATGACAGGGTATTCCAGCCAAAGGGCGACCCAGGAAGGGCAGCTTTATAATCTTAGGAATGTGTGGCCTCCTGTTCCAAACCAACTGACAAAGTCCAAGCTTTTCTCCCATGGCGTCGAGCTCCAGTTTACCAGTGTGGGTGTGTGCTGTTAAAAGGGCTGAATTCTCTTGATACTGGAAACTATTTTCATCTGCTTGGGAATGAATTATAGGTCTGTCTGGCTCTGTGCTCTCCTGTTTTAGGAAAAATGGGCTTGTGTGAACTATAGTTAAGATTCACATGGCTGGTCAACTACAGTCATGGCAGCAAACACTGCATTAACAATGATGAGAGAAAAAAGCATGCACTGATAATACAACTGCATTTCTATGGCCCTTTTCATCTCAGCAGTACACTAAAAGCTTGGAACAATAAACAATCATGCAGGAATTATGACACGTTATGCCAAAATGCACCCAAACTGTAGGCACACCTAGCAACCCAGCATTGTTTGAGAACAGGAAGCACTGCAGACCTTATCCATATAAAATCAGAAGGACATTTCAGGGATCAAGAACAAAGCTGGTACGTTTTGAAACTGGCCAAGCCTTCATGTTCTTTAGAAAGTGGCCAAGTACAGTCAGAGCTTATTTTAGAGTTTTAGACCAGAATAAAAAGCATCCCCTCCCCTTTGGCTGCTCGGCACCCTCTCCTTCCATGAGGCTGGGCTTGCCTTCTAAGATTTCCTACCAGATAAGCCCCCACAATCCATACAGGCTTCCCATCCCTGTGCAGGTCCAATTTCAACCAACTTATTGGACTTGCCTGAGTAAGAACAACACAACATCTGCTTTGCAGAGCCACAGTCTTAGGAAAAAGCCAAGGTTGCAATGACAGAGTTGCCCTGGCATTCTACTTGATGGGAACATCAGGAAGGTTCTACTTTGTAAGGTCTCTGGAGCACTCTTGCTGTGGGCAGTGGGCAGTGGAGGAGAGCCAACTCACCATCACTGGGACTTGCCACATTAGGACTAGAGGCACTGACAGCTTCTTGTTCCCCCCAAAACTCCCCCCTCCAAAGCTTTATCTCCACTTTTAGGTTACTAGAGCAACAAACCCATGCAAGCACGGTTAAACCAATGAATCAGGATCATGGCAAGAACACTAGGAGGAGCGTGGTTAGGTTAGGAGCAAACAAGAGCAGAAACCACACTTTAATCTACATCCATCCTAAACAGGCTCAGTGAACAAAGTGTAAGAAGCACTGGGCAAAGCAATGGCCAGTTCAGTTTGTAACTGCAGCAAAACCAGGCACTTGTTGCCTTTCTATCTAAAGATTCTCAAGCATGCTGGAAACTTGGACACACAACAATTAACAAACAAAGCTCTGATGTGGCTCCATGTTCCGCTGTCTTGCAGAGATGAAGTCACCCAACAGTGGGATGTGATGACTTATCCAAAGTCACACAACCAGGAAGCATCACTGGCAGGCCAGGGAGACTGCCTCTATTTACTAACTTCCAGTCCTGGGGCTAAACCACAAACTTAAATTCATCCTTTTGCACTAAAAAAGGCTGCTCAAATACCCCTACGGTTATGAGTAAACAAGTGTCTCATTCTCAGCTGTAAATTTCAGCTCACCCACTCCCTACAGTTCACCTTTGGATGCAGCTGTGTCCACACAGAGATCAGGACAGACCAAAAAACCCTGATCAATGTAGAGCAATTCCAAAAGACTCACAGCAGCCTCACCAGCTTAAGGCAGACAGGGATGTCAGACCCCACTGTACATAGTCATCCCAAAGCTCTTTTTCTTGGAGAAAGAAGCCTCCACATGCAAAAGGAACCTTGCAAAAAGCTCACAGCAAAGAGGAACCTTGATGGAGGCTTTTCTCTTGAATGTCTCGATTGAGGCTTTTTAATAGCTTTATTCTCCAAAGGGCTGAGCAGCCAACTTCTTTGAGTGCTTCAGTATGGCACGAGTCCATTAAAACAACTCAGGAAGACAATTTCAGTGCTATTATGGCAATTTTCACAGCTTTCTTCAGTGGGCACAGCAAGATGAATCTGCATTAGTGCTTTCTGGGAATCTAAATCTATCTAAGTCCTAAACACAGGACACGCACTTTGGTTTTACAGGGTCATGTAATCCTTGCAGCTGAGCAGCACACCTGCAGCTGTTTGCCATTCCCCTGCATCATTTCTGTGCTCTGTCTTTTCATCCAAGGCTAACAACTCATGGCACATGGCAGAATGGGCCTTTTTTTCATCAAAACCAAATAAAGCCAAATTAAGTGATTTGTTTTATTCCCTCCCCTGCTGGGCCTTGCAACATAAGAGGAGGGCAGAAAGGTTTGATGATGTAGTTCC
This sequence comes from Oriolus oriolus, assembly GCA_013400235.1. Classification (NCBI taxonomy): domain Eukaryota; kingdom Metazoa; phylum Chordata; class Aves; order Passeriformes; family Corvidae; genus Oriolus; species Oriolus oriolus. The sequence goes on from VXBT01001865.1 coordinate 678,134, forward strand.
AATGGCATCACTGATTAGATGAGTTATTTCTTAAGTTAAAACCATGAATTTCAGGCTGCCACCCCATCCCAGCAGGATGTCACGAACTGCCTGTCACATGATATTGTGTTACTTTCTTTTCTGTGTGAGATTCTCATCTTGCCTCTCCTCATCTGATTTTCACTCCATGTGAGCTCTAATTACAGCTGTGGAGCAGAATTTCCTGACATCAGTCTGACAATGTGTGACAAAGACCACACTGCACTGTGGTCATTCAGGATTTTTTCCATAACATGGATGAGTTCCATCAGCTTTGCTGCCCTACAACCAAGTCTCATCTGCTCTGGAGGGTTCCCATTCTCAGTGGGTGAAGTTTTGGGGAAGGACAATGATGAGCAAGGAGAAATTCCCAGTTGAGGAAAACACTGGCAGACAATTACATTTGCTCTGAACCACTGAGAATCTCTGAGGCACTAACTTGAGTGGCTCTTCCAGGTTCTAAAACAGCACTCCAGGCCTAGAAAGTAAACTGTCAGTTAAGGCCTGCAACTTTAAGTTTCAAACCTCTTAAGACTTGTCTGTGTTAATAATAATCATCACAGCTACTGCTTCAGCTGAATATCCTGCACCACCTGGCCCTTACTACTGGTGGTAAAGCTTATTTGAACACAATATAATAAACCAAAAGGAATTAATTCTCACAGCTCCACTCTTATGTAATTACTGTCATCACCTTTGTGTTGTACATGAGGCAGATGCATAAGGCAACTGGTTTAAATCACACAGCACTATGCTTACCCTTGTGGTAATCTCAAGGGCAAAATCTTGGTTCTGCTGAAATCAGTTGGGAAAAGGTCACATCAAAACTAGTCCTGAACAAAGATTTTACATTACAAGTAGAATGGAACATACAGAAGTCCATGGATGTAACTGGCTTTCTTGAGGGAGTTTTACTTCTTTCCTTTAAGAATTATTTTATTCTTCACCCTTTTGCCTCGCTGCAGAAGCAGAAATCCCAAAGCAGAGAGCTCTTGGAAGCAGCAGAAAGTGCAGTCAAGCAGAAAAACATTTGCTTCTTCACGGGTAGGTTGGAGACTGCACCACCACCATCAAACTTTGTCCCTGATGTAGTTCAGACCAAGGTAAACAAGCAACATTCCTTGCAAGTTTTAAAATAAAAACTCCTTCACTTAGCTCCAGATCAGGTACCATGGGCAGAGAGGAATGTCCATTACAGAGACAGGCTTTATCATTTTAGACTAAGCACTTTGCTAATCCACATAGAGTTCTACAATCCTGATCAGTAATTTTACACTGTATAACCAGAACTTCACAAGCCTGGCTCTTATACCTGTTGCTTCTGGTGCAGCCCAGAGCATGGCATGGAAGTTTACAGCACATTCCTTATGAGGAGAGCTTCTGGACAGGCAGAAACACCTCCAAAGGGAACAAACATTTTCACAATGTTAGAGCCAGAAATTTTATTTTTAAAATTTTTTTTCTTCTAGAACCAAGAACAGAAAACACAAATCACTTCACCTCTGCCTCCTCCACCATCTTTTGGAATGGAAACAAAATTGAAAACCTGCTGACACAGAATCCTGCAGCACTAAGGATAAAGCAACCGTTTCTGGAGCAGCTCACTTGGGGTATGCAATCATCTGGAAAGAAGTATTTAACCCTAGTCTCAAAAGTGACCTTTTCAGGTCAAAAGACCACAGCTCTGCCTCCTTCCTGAGCTGCATGATCTTTCTGTAGATGTAGATTTTCCATCTACCCCCATTTCTAAGAAACCAGCTGGTTCCGATTTTTATTCCTTAGCTTGGATTTAAAAGAACAAAGAAAACCCTTTTTGAATTGCATAAACATACAAAACTAATTTAACTTGGCACTGTAGTATTTAAGCCCAGCATGCGAAGAAACAGCCAAGGTCTCTCTGTCCTCAGTGTGTTTAGAAAAACTGAACTCCAAGCATCCATTTGTTTGAGTAACCAAGCCAGATGTGCAATAAGGAACAAGCTGGTTTGTTCTGGAAGTGCTGTCCTGGTCACTTGGCTTTGTATTATCACCAAGATCAGGATATTGAATTGCAATGTTCAAGTCCCAAAACCCAGTGCTGACTGTTACAACACACACAAACCAGTAAATTTTGATATAATAATGAAATAAGAGTTATAACCCATTCAAATGCTGACCTGTCCAAACACTTGTCTTAGGTGGAACTATGCATATTTCTCAGAAACATCCAATTCTATTTGCTGACTGATGCCAAATTTGAACATCCATAGGTCTCATGCCAGCTAGTTTGTTGCAATACCTCCCAAAATCTCGCTAACAGGGTAAAAGAACAGCAAATATTGGTGACAAAACTGAGGCACTTAACTTTAGCTAGACTAATAATACTTTCAGTAACAATAGCTCCTGATGATCATTCTGAGAATAAAGAAGGCCTAAGATTACTGAGCAGGGCAGGAGGGATTAGCTCCACAAGGGAGATGTCTCCCTGACAGATCCAGGGGCTTTTGCTTTGCTCATCATCAGCAGTGATGGGTAGAATCCACTGTTCAATTCATATATTGCTCTGTGGCTTAAGAGAAAAAACCCTACATTTAGCTTTCTTTATAAATTTGCATTCATCTGTAAGAACTTGAAAAGCATCCAGCTGTCCACAGTGAATGCAGACTTTAACTTTTAGTATCACATACAGTAGAAGCGATTAATAAAACATTATTGATGGTATTGTACTGAGGTGTTGAAGTAAATGCCTTTGGTTTTGAAGGGGGGTTCTGTAGCTCAAAGTGCAAGAAGCCTTCAAGGGAGTCTCCTTTGTGTTACTCAGTAAGAAACAACTGAAGACTTTGTACAGTGGAGTTCAGCACTTGGAATTCAAGTTGGGTTAGAACTGCATGTGTTTCTGGAAGGACAAGTAAGCACAAGTGGAAAAAAAAGAAGTGAAAGCCAAGAGCAGGCATTGTCCAGCCTAACTCTGTGCCTGATGAAAAAAGTGCCCTTGTAGAAGAAAGACTGTTTGGACTTTGCTTAACAGTGCAGTCGACAAAAACATCCTTGAAGCTGGATTTTGAAATTAAAACAGTGCCAGAACACGTAGACAATTAATAGTCCTCCACCTTAGCTACTGGGAACAAGGACTGAGACCAGATAAACTTGTTTTCCTTGTGATCACCAGCTGTATAAGAAGGCTGGCAGCTCCCTAGCATTAGTCAGTGAAAAGGTTTATTCTCTATTTGGTTCTCCTGCAGCATAAAGCCTGGAGAGGTTGTGACAGAATGTCTCCTGAAGACTTTCTGAAGGAAGTTCAAGCTATTGGTGAGAAGTTTCTCCTTAAGCTCCAGAAACTGCCCAAGGCTGATCCAGTGGAGATTGCCAGCTTTTCTGTGGTTCTTCTGTTTATTGGTGAGTTTGTGGGTGGAGGCCAAGGGGTGTCAGAATTTCTGTCCTCTCTGACGGGGGCACCTTGCTCCACAGTCTTTGTAGGTGGGTTGGTGGTGTTGGCTCTTGTTTTCTAGGCTGTGCTCTGAGGCCCAGGTTAATTCCTAGGTAATTTTTTAACACTCAGCATGTACCTCTACATGGATGCAGGGCATGACAGGCAACAGTACAGCTTTCCCCAAAGCTCCCATTTTAAACATTAGTTAAATCAGCAATATTTTAACCAACCCAGAGCTGCTGTAATGTTTTGATGCACAGGAGATAGTTTATGACAAATGGTATTAGAGCATCTCTCTGCCCCAGAAGACACTTAAGACAGACTCTGAGTGTCATTCCTGTATTGGCTCAGTGGAAGCCAATATGCTTCAGATGAGCCTATTTATTCTCCTCTGGTAATGGCAAGATCCCTCCTGCTGCTCTGTGTGGGGATGGCATGGAAGGAATAACAGAGAACTGCTGGATCAAGGGGGATGAAGTTTGTTTATACAATGGCAAAACAAGCAGGAAGGAAGACAGGCCCTGCTCCTCAAAGACACGGTTTGCTCCCGGCCAAAAGGAAGGGTGTGTATCCAGCTGGACACTCCTCCCCGGGCTGGAATTCATAAAGTCACACCTGCTGCTTTATTTGGTTCATCTCTACAGCTGGTTCCCCACAGGTCTGGTTACCTGGCAGCCCAGGTCCAGGCTTTAAAGGAACACATGCACACACAGAGGCATGCTCACACTCTTACACGTTTTGCAGGACTAAACATGTCATCCTTTTCTACTCCAGATAAACTAACACATCCCTGCCAACACCAACCATCCTGGCTAGAGCAGAGAACAGTAAGTTAGCCCACTGCTCTGTGAAACAAACCCCTGCATTTGAAGTATCTTATTTTTTCAAGCTAAATACAGAAGAGTAAAGCCAACCCAGTCATGAGTCTCTATGCTTAAGGAATCTGCTGCACTCCTTCTTCAGAAATACAACTGCCAGTTTGAGTAATCAAAATCCCTCAAGTTGCTTTGGGGAGAGCTGGATTTTCATCCTTTTCAGGCACATAGCTGTGCTTAGGTACTGCATGTCCGCTGCCAAACAACAGCCCATTAAGTGGGTAAAGAAACCCTCACACAGTTTGGTATGTAGCTCTTAAGGTCTTGAAATGCCTGGTAATGATTGTCCAGATTAAATGGAAAACCAATACAGAGGAGCAGGAACTTAGGAGGAGGAAGGTGGGGACATAGGGCAAAAAAAATTCTCAGGGTTTGCTCATTTTCCTGCTCACCAAACAACTTGGAGCCATGGGGTTACTCTGCAGGGATTGCTCCTATGCTATGAAGCAATGTCCTTTGTTTCTCTTTCCAGCTACTGTGCTGGTGCTCACGATCATTGCCTGCAGTTGCTGCTGCTTCAGGTGCTGTGGCTGTGATGGACGCCCCGACCCCAGACACAAGAAGAGCCGAGTGCGCCCAGCTGCCCGTTCATGAAGTGACACAGCCTCCTATCAAGGACATGTATGGACATCGTGATTCAGCGCTATGAGAGTGACTTTCCTCACTAGCCCACTGAAAATGGCAATAACAATATTAATTAACATGACTCAGAGGACCAGAAATCACAGCGTGGAATTCCTTCTCTCTGTGACAGCCACTACTGTGACCAGAAAGGTAAAGCTCCTTTGCCATCACTGTCTCCCTCTTCTGGGCAGGTGTGGGGTGGGAGGGCATGGACACAGATTGCTGAGAAAAGAGACAGTTTTCCCAAAGACAGCCCTGCAGCTGGGCCAGCTGAGGGTCCCCTCTGGGACAGGGAGCCACGGAGCAAAGCAGAGGACACGCACACAGACGAGGCACTGCCTGCTCTCCTCACCAGTGGCTAATCCAGAAGGATGGTGCTGGGCACTAGCAAAACACTAGGCACCACTGGGAGGTCCAGTTGCTCAGGTCATCGTGGATCAAGGCCAAACCTGCTGCAGGAGACACAGTTTAGCTGAGATATCTGCTGAAAATAGCAAATGGTGGACCTTCTGATCCAGGTGTGCCAGCTGAGGCTCTGAGTACAGCTGGTAACAACTGCCCAAGGGTCATTTCATTGGTGATACAATGATGGGAAATTGCCAGAGGAAAATCCAGATCATGTGGAATACTCTTTGTAAACAAAAAGATGAAGGCAAAAGGGAAAAAAATCACCAATCCTATGGCTCATTTTGATCATTCTCTTCTCAACATGCTCCCTCTCCACCCCCTGTGGTTCCACTCTTCTGCTTATTGCAGATGAATGGTTCTTGCAGAGCATGGGAGCTCCAGGAGATGAACAAATCCCTATCCTTACCTGAGGGATCAGTGTGCCTGACTCCCCGCACTGTGTGCAGTTTATTTTCGTGGGCATGACCGTGATGCCAGGGGTGTGTTTATGAGCATGCACAGAGGCATTTCGGAGCAATGACACATGATGGGAACCATCACTTCAGGCTATGTGTGCCAGCGGGCACAGTGACAGAGCAGAGCCAAGAATGGGCTGTTGGGCTGGAGTTAACAAGTACAAATAAATCCCTTTTCCATGCTGCAGCCACTGTGTATGTTTGGTTTACACTCTGGTGAACTTCCGAAAGGGATTTATGGACGTACAAGGCTGTGGCACAGGCCACGGCTTCCACAACTGGGACAGCAGAAAAAGGCCATGATTCTGCACTAAACTCTGAACCAGTGGTGTTTCAGCCCCAAATGGGAGACCAACCACCTTTGTGAGAAGCTATAAAAAATTATTTGCATATAGAGAAGTCATCTTCTGCCTCTGTATCCCAGCTAAGTGTGCAGGAGCCAAAGGGATCTCACATGTATGTACCAAAGCAAACATCTGGCTAAGGAGAACAGAATCATCAAGTTTTTAACAGTGGGCTTTGAAATACCCTTTACACTTCAGAAGGTACAGAAAATAAAAAAAAACTCTGTAAAGAAATGTATTTTCTCTGTTGCCTGCACTCATATTAGTAAAAGGCACATTACATCAGCTTCTTATGTATTTAATGCACTTTATTTTTTGCCAAAAAACTGGATGTAGGTATTTGGCATTTTGTACTGCTGCACATTGGAATATATCTGCAGCCAGAGACATAGTGAATAGTCTAAGAATTGTAAGAAAAATAAAATTCCTGAAACTACCAGTGTTGCTTTTAAATTAATAAAAAGAAAAACTTCCCAGGAGAAAATGAGGATGTTCCTCAGAAAATAAATATTTGAGACCCAACTTGACAACTGCCAAGAGCAGACTGCACTAGCACGAGCTACTGCATGCACAGTTACACTGAGACTAACAAAGTGCTGGTTTTCCTTAGGCTGTCCCAAAGCTTTCAGTGCCAACCAGCATGTTAGGGGGAAACAATCTCAAGCACAGCACCAATTTAAACATTCAGAGGTGCCTCACACCAACCTCCTGTCAGATTAAGTCTTTGCTCATTTCATTCACAAACAAGTGGCAATCAGAGTGACATCAGAAGCCTCAGAACCTCTTTTGCCGGGGACAGACTCAACAGATGTTTCTGTATCTAGATGAAGTCACGAGACCTGGGGATAGAACAGAGCTCACTTTCTTTCCGGGCTTGTGCTAGACAGTGCCAGCTCCAGACATTAACAGCATCCCATTGAGAGCTGTTCCAGCAGCACGGAGCCAGCCTGTGCTAAGACAGGGAGAAGCTTGGCAGGCTGGACACACACCAAGGGCTGACAGGTTGCTGTCACTGGGAACAAGCTGCCAGGCCTTATCTCAACAGGAAAAGCCACAAATACTTGTTTCCCAGTGGTGGTACAAGTTAAACCACTGACAGATACCAGGCAGAGGGACAAGAGAAGTGGCTCCTGTCTTATCTCGGCCACTGCGAGTTCCTGAATTAGAAACAGAATAAACACAGAGCTGTTAAAGAAAGGGAAGTAGAGAAAAACAGGCAATCCTCTAAAGGATTCAGGTGGCTTTCTGAAGCAGAGGAGCAGCCACCATGTAGAGGGGACCAATTTCTACACACTTGTTGGGACCTCACAGGCCTAACTGTCTGCTTTGGACTATTCTGTACCATTGCACTCAGCTGGACTGTTCCTACAGCTGGGATTCAGACATGCCAGTTGTTTGCCTGATCTGCTGCTTCCTTGCATGCATTCAGGGTAGCCTGAAAGACACCAGCAAGTGCCCAGCTTCCTGCAGCTCTTCAGCTTCTGCTGACTACAGACCTGCTGGTCCCCGGGTCCCTGCTCAGCACTCATACAAGCATTTGTGTTTTGGCTTCAATCAGTACTCAAATATAGGCACCTATAGGGAGCACTGGTGAGGATGGATCCTCTTGTTTTAGCTTGCAGAGGGTGATTCATAAAAGCACAGAACAAGGCAAGGCTGCTTCTAACACAGCAACTGCCATACATATTGGGAAAGCCGAGGAGGAACTGCCCGGGAATACCGTTACTTCAGTTGCGAGTATAAAAGTGTTGAAATAGTTTCTTTCCCTGAGGAACCTCAAAGAGCCAGCAAGGCCAGCCCCTCCAGCAGAAGGGGTTCAAGTTCTACTGATGACTTAATGGAATAGCTTCTGTTCTGTAACATTATCCCTCTGGTTTCAAAGTGATTTGCTTGGCTTGTGAAAAATAACTTTAATTTCACACACACACACACAGTCTCACACACCACACTCCTCCTTCTCCCCTCCCTCCTCTCTCCAGCACCACCCCTCTGGTCTTCTCCAGTCAGGAAAGTGATAAGAGAGTTTTATTGCAGCTCACAGCAGTGCAATGCTCTGGAATAGGTTTATTCACCTAAACTGTCACGATGAATTTTGGACTGCAGGGCAGTCCTGCTCACAGTCTCACTGTAAGTATGGCACTCTCCTGCTGGAGCCTGCAACACAGATCCAGTCAGGATCCAGGAAACACAGCCCTCTTCTCTCCACCACATCCTGCAGCCTGCCCCACACAGAGGCCACAGTGCACCTTTACAAGCACTGCAACAGCTGTGGGAGTGGATAAAGCCATGGAGAGGAAGAAATGTCTGAGGAACAGCTGAATTAGGACTTCTTAGTTGGGCTCAAGGCCTTCAATTTGATTAGATTAGCCACACCTTTCCAGCAGGAAAATCAGCTGTTAATCATTTACTGCAGCCCAAAGAGGCAACTTCCAGGCTACCTCTACAAGTCTCCAGGTACAGCAAAGGGTCCCTCACCACAGGCCAAGATCTCTTGGAGGGGGTGAAGAGGAGGCAACGAGGAAACACCTACTATAAACCACAACAGCTTCAGGTATTTATAAAATGTCATATAGCTCTCCTTTTCTGGGAGGTGAACTGCAGTTAGCAAAAGAGACAGGAACTTCCTGGAGTGTGCAGTCCCACAGGATTTCTGCCTTTGGGTCTGTGGAACTCGGATCTAGGCTGCCTCGTTTTTAAAGGCAAAGGAATCCAGAACAGCTTTGATGTCCCGTGTGCCTGTTGGTTAAAGACCGAGCTCAGTGATCTGCCATCTACCCAGAAAACAAACCATGACCTGAATACATCTGGCTGCTGAGAAAGAAACAAAAACTTCAGCAAGTGTGAGCTTGTACTTCCAGGCAAATCCAGCCTGCTGAGGATGAAACGTTTTACAGGACTAATCCTTTTCCTTAGAGTACTCAGGATACAGACATAAGAGACAGCAAGTCAAACAAATTTTCAAAAATAACCAATATCTCTTCCTGTGTTACATCTGCTTAGTCATATTTGCAAGAAAGTGTGAGAAATATTCCATCCTTTCCCTTGAGAAGCAAGGAAGCTTTAGTAAAACCACAAGATGCTCACGAAGAGATGCTGAATGTTCTTTAGAAAGCTGACAGCCAAATCATTATTCAAAGTATCAGTGAAAGAGCAAGTGAGTAGAACCCACTGAGATCCCAGTTTAAATTATTACTGGACCTCCTCGTGGGAGGAAAATTTATGCTTCTATTGCAGACTAACAGAATCCATTACTAAAGCAAACTCCATTAGCAGGACACCCTTTTTAACATAATTGGACTATTCTAAGCCCTAAGGAAGAAACAAGTTGTACATGATCTTTGCTTATTGTTGGTGGGGGGTTTTGCTTGTTTGTTTTTAAATAAGTGTTCATTTAATCTCTGTTGTGTTCTCAGAGTTTAAGTCCCCAACTTTCCCTTTTAGAGATCTTTCCACTGAATTCTCATCTTTCATGTATAGGGTGTACAGCTGACAGAGACAAAGAGTTCATATTGAACATGCTGGAGAGACATTGTATTATTTAAAATATTGATAAGCTACGATTAAAATAAATCTCAACTGCCAAAATCCTGTAGAGACAGAAGCTTTTTCTCTTTACATCTCTATGGATCTGACTGTTAAACTGACCTCAGCTGTATTTCTTCTGGGTTATGCTCCCATTTCTGTGAAGGGTGACTCTCCTTTTGGAGGGGGATGGGGCACAGACACCATACATACCTGCACTGGTTTTGGGGCATGGAGAGGATACCCCAGCACCTGACCCTGTTGCTGTCTGCCCCCAGCAGGGTGGAAGCCAGCATGTCACCAGAGCAAGAGGCATCCTCAGTTCTGGAAGACCTAAAGAGACTGATTACAACAAGTGACTGGGCTCTTGGAGGGCTGGTGGTGATTGGCATCTTCTGTCTTGTTTTTATTGCTCTCGTTTTATTTGCTGCTATCTTTGGGTGCTGCACATCTCCAAGGCACAAACGGGGTGGCTCATAGACAACAAACTGGGGACACAAAACTTGGTACAGCTCAGCAAGAACCAGCCTGGGTACCACCCGATTGTGTTGTTCAAAAAAACTCTCATCTCGCTCCCTGGGTGGTTATTTCTCCCCATGCAACTTCCCTGAATCCAGAGCAACGTCCCAATGCCAGCAAGCTGTTCTGCAGCCCACAGCAAACTCAGTGCATGAGGCTGTCTGGATTTAGGAACTGTGACATTCATCAAATACCAAAGTAAACTCGTCTCTGATTTTCATCTTTCAAGCAGAACCACCAACTGGAGGTGGCAAATGGTCAGCCACCACCTAAAACTGATAAAGATGTCTTCTGCTGCTGCGGCTACGTTGGTTGGGGTTTTTTTTCACCTTGCAAAAGAACAATAGGAAACTCTGACCACTGAAAGCTTTGTCTGAACCCACTCTCAAAAAGCAGCTTATACCACTGTTCTCCTGTCATACTCAGGCCTAAATACACTGTGTAAAAACTTGCTTGCCAGTACACAGAGTCTTTATTTGTTCTTATTTATAACCTTGCAAGGTCAGAGTTCCAGGTTTGCTTTCACTGTTTGGATAGTGAGTAGAACTGTATTAATTCAATACGTAAAAAAGAATTGCAACGTGGCTTTTCTTTCCATTGGACCTCAGTCTCCTGTAGAGTTATGGGCAGGGAAGCCAGGCAGTGGTGCTGCAATATGTGACTCTGGGGTGCACATCCCATGATATACAGTAGGAAGAATGTATCAAGCTGAGGAAGGGAAGAAAACCTCTGGGAGGTGTGATTTCTAATTAGGTCAGTGATATTCCCTTACCCTGATTATTACTTTGAGGGTGGTGAGATTCTGGCACAGGTTGCCCCGAGAAGTTATGGATGCCCCATCCCTGGAAGGCCAGGTCAGTTGGGGCTTGCAACAACCTGGCCTAGAGGAAAGTGTCCCTGTCCATGGCAGGGGGTTGAACTGGATTGTCTTTAAGGTCCCTTCCAACCCAAACCATTCTATGATTATACAAACCCCAGCCACAACAGCCATCTGTGAGCTGGGAACACACCCCAGAAGGAGCAGAGCTGCTCAGACAAGTGGATCAAATTCTTAGAGCAAGAAGCCTCCCAGCAGCTACTTCCCAGCATCACCTTGGCTTTGGGCAAAGAAGTGCCCCTTAAGTGCCCTGGGGCTCAGTGTTGTGCCACACTTCAGTACTAGCAAGACTGTCCCATAAACCCAGGGTCTGTTTACCAAACATGACAAGGAGAGAACAAGCTCACCACGGCACCAGAAAAGCAGCACGTGTTACATTCACGCTGAAAAAGCTGTCCTAGACCCACGTGTGAAAAATGAAATAAAACAAAGAACTTGTAAGCAAGACAAACAAAGACCATTTTCAGTTAGTGAACACATACTGCTCTCTTCCTGGCAAAATTATAGCTTTGATGTCTTCTGCAGCACAGAACAGCAGTTAGTACAATTACAGCATACAAGGCATGAACTAAACCTGAACAAGGCATGTTGTGGTTGCGAGTCTGCATTTAGATTGGGCACATCCATAATTTGAGCCTGCTTCTGAAACATTCTAAACACCAGCAGGTCCTTCTAAGGTCAGTGAGAATCACAGAGACTTTGCAGAGTGGAGACACTGAGATTTACAGAAACGTTAAATGTAAATGCTTCCATCCCATGGCTTTCTGTTTGTCCCCTTAAGAGAGGGGTGATGTACTGAAGGAGAAAGTCAAAACAAAAGCAAATGCAACTAAGCCAACCCATCAAAGACAGAATATTGTAAAATACATCACCAGAGAAGCTAAACATCCCCCTGACTCGGTCAGACTCCAAGGCCAACATCTCAGTTAACTCAGAGGTGGGAGTGATAAGAGATTTCTCAGGGACACATGCAGGATCTCAGACATAACAGTTTGTTGGAAGAACAGGGCATGTTTTCCCCAACATTAACAGTTGAAAGAAGGGCACTCACCCCAGCTCCTCGCAGAAGCTCACAATGGCATCAAAAGCTGTCATCATAGCTTTGTCAGACTCTTTTAAGGTGCCTTTTTTTTCCTGAAAGTAGATGGGACAAGGAACGATAGTCTTCAATTTAAATATACACAGATAGAGTAACCCTAGTAATGACCAAATCCAACCCTTCTGAGCAATATGGCAAACAGGTACAGACACCTCCCTGTCTCTGCTCCAACTTCTGCTCACCCATTCTCTCTAACAGAGCTGGCTCTGGCAGCCTTTTCCTTCCCTGCTTCCCTGCCTTCTGCTATCCCTTGAAACGGGGCTCCAGACAGCTCTAGACTCAGATAATTTCATTTCATCTTTTCATATTCAGAGGTTACTGCAGGCAAACCAGACCAGAGCCAAGGCAGTGTATCCAGGCAGGTGGGTGCTGTTCTGCAGCTTTCACCTGAATGTTAGAGAGCTCCTTCTTGATCAGGAAGCTGACTTGATCCCGGTCATTCCTTGAGTAATAGAGGCGGCAGCAGGATGGTTTTCCATCTCTCCCAGCTCTGCCAGACTCTTGGTAATATCCAGCCATTGACTTGGCAATATTCCAGTGGGCAACAAATCTGCATGTGATAAAACAAGGAACATGAGGCTGCAGGTTTCTCAGAGCACTGCACCAGTGTGGTGTCTGTGGGCATCAACAACAGCAAAAAACACGGCAGCAGAACATAAAAAGAGGATGGAGCACAGCAAGAGATTTTGCACACTGAAGTTTAAGTCCTCTTAACACACAAGACATGGAAAGCAGCAGAGCTGTAAGGAAACAAATGCACCTGGACAGCATGTGAGCAGGATGCACTCCAAATGGATGGAAAGGAATGAGCACATGAATATCCCAAACATGCATATAACTGTGCAGCTCTGAAGGCTGAGAATAAGGACACTGAATTAAGGAGTTCGAGAGGTTTTACCTTAAAATACAGCACTGATAAAAAAGTCGTATTTATTTTGTAGGACACAACTGCACCATTACAAAATACATTTTTAGATACTTGCTTTTAAAAAGACACTTCTTAGCCAAAATCTCCATGGGAAACTCCACAACACTGTGCTTCTCAGATGAAGGCAACCTTCCTAAACAGCAAATATGACTATAGAATCATTACTAAATTTTATGTAATCTCTGCAGGAAGGTTTTCAACACAGCACTGCAAGACTGCTTTAAACCTGCTTGTACCTGACTATTCAGCAATTCAGCTTATACCTGTTTTGAGAGGATTTGACAGCACAGTAATGCTGCCAATGTTTTCAAGTCTGCCTCAAAGCCAGCATGACCCAAGGGCAGGTATGATGCATATGGGTGTAGCTAAAGATTAAATGACAAAAGCAAGCAGACGTATTTCTTCAAACACAAACAGCCCAGGAACAGGCCAAGCAGGAAGCATCAGAGCCCTACACATTTAAACACCATCAGGAAGTTTGCTGAAGAAATTGATGAATAATTTTAAGCAGAACTGAATTAACAGTGAGAAGAGAGGAGCAGATTCCATCAGAAATAAAAAAGAGACACCACCTCTGTTTTCCCTTTTGTCCAGAAGAGTCACCTCCAGAAGTTGTCAGACCTGATCTTATTTGATAACATGCATGAATACTCAGAAATCTGCCAACCCAAAGCAAAGGCTAAGCAGCAGTGCCTTCTTAACTAGGCTTGGGTATAATGTCCTTTAAGCTATTTTTAAAAAACCCTGTAAAGAGTAATTTTAACTCCATTCCTTGTAAACTAACCAGATTACAAGCATATATCAGCTATATTTCATTTTCAGTCAGCCCTATGCATTTCAGTTACTCTCTGACTTTTTTAATGACCACTGGACAGGGCAGAGTGGCTTCAGCAGGTCATTAATTCACGTCCTAGGAGACTCCTCATTCCTCTGTTTGGAAAGAGGCATCCAGGAGTAAAATTGTCACTGCTATGGGGTCCTGTTTCCTGGCAGCACAGTGACACAGGCAGAGGGATGGCACAGTGATATCCTTCCCTTCTCTCAGTGTTCAGAGCAACTTCTGTATGTGGATTTTAGAGATCAGGTCTGTTGTGGGTGTTGTCTGAGCTGCACGTGAATCATCCCTCTAGTAAGTGATCACAGTAATAACTCAGCACAGCCATATTGCAGGGCAGGAATTCTAACACAGAGCCCGTTTGGGGACAGCAATCTCAGAGGAATAGCAATGGAAACCATGTGCAAAGTTTCTGTCCTTGGACCAGAGCTGTATTTTTATATGGTTATTGCCATTTGTGAAGGGCTATTTTTTCCCCATTGCATTGCAAGAGATCTCCAAAAAAAGCTGGCTCTATTTTAGTAGAGGGTGGATGAATTATTTTAGGTGCAGACTTTCTTTCCACTGCTTTTTAACAGCAGCTATTGCACCAAGAGAAGTGAAAGAAACAGCTGTGATGGCACTGAGACAGCTCTTTCTGAAACCCTGGAGGGTGTGGCAGAAAAAGCATTCCTCCAATTTTCTTGATTTTGAGGATGACTAGCAAAGAGGAGCTCTGCTGCCTTGTGTTTAATATTTTTACAAAGCCCTCCCAGGTTTGGTTTTGGGTGCTTCTAAGATAAAAAACTTCCAGCACTGGTTTTGTTGGTTTGAGCAAGCATTCATCAGGCAGTTGAGTCAGGTGTATTAGGTAACAGAGACTGAGACTTTTCCTTCCCCCTGCTCAGGTTTCAGTCTCTGATGGTGCACAACACTTAAGCCTCACACACCTGACGTTTGCTTTGTCTACTCCCATTCCAAAGCTGATTGTTGCAACAATGACAGGGATCTTCTCCTCCATCCATTCATTCTGGACTGAAGTCCTGTCAGCTGCCTTGAGTCCTGGGAAGGAAAAGAGAAGAAAGTAAACAACACCACAAAAAATATAAAACAAAAACAAACAAACAACCTCCCCCACCCCCCAAAAAATCCCACGAACCAACCAAACAACAACAAAAAAGAGCAAGAAAGAAAGAAACAAGAGGATTTTCTTTCTCCTCCATTCCCCCACTGCAGACCAACTCCCTCACTAAAACTTGACTGATGTACGCACTCGTCTCTTCCCAGTGTTTAAACTGGCCTGGGACCAAGCAGAAGTCAGCAGCAGCTGTTTTTATTTGAAGGACAAAAACCTAGCTCCCCACCCAGGATAAAAGCAGTTGTTATATTCAGGCCATGCAAGATCCAACAAAACCAACAGTTCTGGAGACAAGGGAATGCCATTGTGGTGAAGGCCCTGCACTTACCTCACAGACCTGATGTGTGAGCATCACACAGAGTGCAGAGCATGCCTAGAAAGTTCTTTTCTAGGTAGCCCCAACCCAGGTGGCACAGTTGAGTTCTCCCAGCTAGTGAGAGATGCAGACTCCAGTACCTGCATGGTAGGCCTTGGCTTTCAGCCCTCGGTAGCTCAGCTCAATGGCCAGCTGGTCACACACATCCCTCATCCTGCAGTACACGATGCCACAGCCGGAGTACACCTGGGAGCCAGGAGACAAAGGCCAGGACACCGCCTGAAGTCAAACAACACAGCTGCAAATACAGCCCACTCATCCTCCCCCAGCAGACACAAGGCAAGAAGCATCTCAGAAACACACCAGGTGCAGAGCTTATAGCTGAGCTGCTGAGAATTGTTTTGGGAATTAGTGTTAGAGCAGGGAATTCAACGCTTCAAATGCTTTTGCTCACCCTTGCCACACTAAAAGAGCAGAACACAAACCCACAGTGATCAGCCAGGATGTGACAAACCAAGGCGGAAATGCTTGTCCCATATTCCTAATGAATTTTCTTTTAGATTAACCCCCTTCTGAGGACACCTCTGAAAGGAACACAGCCTTCACATTCTACCTGTCTTAAAGGAACTAAAAAACATACATGTGCACTTTTAGAGGATTTAGAAAACACACATGAGCACTTTCCTTCCTGGGACCTCCTCCTTTCCTGTCACAGACCTGGCAGGACCACACCAGCCCCTAGAAGCTCAGGGACCATTAAGGTAGATTTTGTCCAGTTTAGTTTTCTTCCCGAAAGGTAAAACCTACCCCAGTGGTGCCCTTCACTTCGAGCGCCTTCAGACAGAAATCCTTCAAGTTGGCGTACGGATCAGTCAGGAGCTCTTTGAACTGCACATCATAGAACAAGTTAGATCTGAAACAAGGAGTCTTAAAGGTGGAAAGCGGCTGCTTGAGCTTGAGTGCTGCCACCACGTCCTCCTGGACCTGCTTGGTGGCGGTGGCAGTCAGGGCAACGCAGGGGGTGTGGGGGATGCGGGTGCGCAGAGCGCCCAGGCGCAGGTAGTCGGGGCGGAAGTCGTGTCCCCACTGGGACACACAGTGAGCCTCATCAATGACCAGGTAGGACAGGAGGTTCCTGGACACCAGGGAGTTCAGTGTTGGCTGGAAGGAAGAGGCAGCTGCCATCTCTGGGGTGAGGTACAGGAGTTTTACTTGAGGCTTCTCACTCGCCAAGTCAGCCAGGATGGTTTTTTTCTCCTGGGCAGACAGCTTGGAGTTCAGAGAGCAGGCTTTGATCTTCAGAGCCAGCAGGTGATCTACTTGATCCTAGAGTAAAGACAAAATTGAAATGAAAATCAAATGGGAATAAAGAAAGTCATCAGCACCAAGAAAGACTAGAAGGGAGATCCAGGTGAGGCCCCAGCTTCCACCTCCAGGATCAAATCCCAGGACAACACACACCTACAGTCCTGTTATTTACATCAGTTCCTGATGCCTTTTTCTTCACCTGTGAGTTCCATCCAGCTCTTACATTCAACTGCATTTTTGTGCATCCATTCACTTTAAGACAGTCTTTTTGCTGCTAGGGGACACTAGCAGGGATCTGTGCAACACAACTCATCACAGGCACCATGACCTGAACAAGGCACCAACACGTCTCAGTATTTACACTATGGAGTTGTCACAGATGGAAAAGGAACACTCCCACCCTGCAAGAACAGGGAGCATTTCATTCCAAAATAACTGAAGGATGATCTAACACAACTGAGACAGGATAAAGTATAAGGATCATGCAACTCACCACTGCAGCAGAACCAGAAGCATGGATGAGAATCATGTCATGAAAACCAAGAAGAAAACGTGGCATCACACCCAGATGAACACTGGGCATACAAATTCACTTCCCTATCCCCTGCTCACTTGCACTTGACTAGCACCCAACATTTCAGGATATGAAGAGTCCTGAAAAACAGGTATCTCATTATTTTACTCAAGATCTGGTTTCAGTCATTGATTTAATATCTGTTTCTGTTTTCTGTTCACACAGTCACCCCTCAGCCTTCCCTATAACGAACTGCACAGACTGAACTCTTGTAGTTTGGCTACACTGAAACACATCATGATCATTTCAGGCATAGCCACCCCTTCTCAGGGCTTGATGAGAAGATTCTGGGGGCTCACTCCAGCTCTTTTCCCTAAGACTCATCGAGCCCATCTCAACCTATTTGCAACTCTCTTATCAATGGTATATCTTAACCTCCATTTCACTAATATTGGCCATGCTGGAGTTTAATCAGTAATCCTCACACTTGGAACAAATTCACTCTTTATAGTACCTTTCTGAGAAGTATCACCAAGCCTGGTATAGTTCTTAATGTGTATTACAGCGAGACTGTAACGGAGTTAAAATAATTCCCCAAATAACAAACCCTAAACCAGCAGCCTGCAGCACCAGATGTCAGGCAGTGCTAATGCTCTACACAAGTCTCAGCAATGCTACAGCTGCTCTTACAGGGAATTCTTTCTCCCAACAGGTGATGAAACAGTAGAAAAGGCAAAACAGAGGGAAAAAAGTCTCACAGATCAAAGTGCTCATGGAGCAGCTCTGCTAAACCAGCTTCTTCCCATCACAGAGCGACTGCAACGAAAAGACATTTTGGATGCAGAATGAATTGTGCCTTCAAAGGCAACTTCATCACTCCCGGAGTTATTACTTTATAGGTAAAGGGGCAGGTTTTTTTTCTGGGGAAAGATCCATCTGTTGGTGCATTTGAGTGAACTCTGCTTTGCTGCTTATGTCCGGAGAAAATGGAGGAAGGCCCAGTTATAAAAACCACTGCGTTATTATTAAAGGAAAAAAACATCCTTTTATAGAAATGCAAAGTATCATATGGGAGATACTCTGCTGTCCTCACCTATCCCAGGGTAAGGAAAGCACATTGAGACAAGAGAGCCCAGAGACAGGTCAGCAGCAGAGACTTGTGGGCAGAAAGGCCAGAGGCAGCTGTGCCTCCAGAGTCTCCCGACCCCTTCCCTGACTGCTGTTCCCCAGCTAACAGGAGACAGTTACCTGAATCAGTGCAATCAGAGGTGAAATGACAATGGTGATGCCCACTGCCAGAACTGCAGGAAGCTGGTAGCACAAGGATTTCCCTGCCCCTGTGGGCATGCACACAAAGACATCCTTCTCTCCTGCAAAAACAACAGAAGAAAGCTCAAGGCCTCTGAGTGGTGGTGAGTTCTTGGGGCTCAGGCTGGAGGGGTGGGCAGAAACAGCACATGTGTGCATGTACCAGGTGGCACAGCAACAAAACACTTCATTTTAGATTCTAAAAGCACAGCAATACTTTGCATGCCAGCAGTGGTTTCCTTCAAAGAACCTCAGATTGCTTTGTAAACATTTAGAGGCAGCAGTACAAAAGTACCGGAAGATACACAGAAACCAAGATAAAGTGAAGTTATTCATGCTAAATCTCCTCCAGAAATGCTGTTTTCACTCATTTTACAGACCTCCACTTACCACATTACCAGCCCCATAACAGAACTTCACCACATCCTCTTAAAGCTTATCCCAGAAAGGTCCCTCATAGAAAACAGGAGCTGGAAATCTCAACCACATTGGTAATATCCTGCAGTGAGTGACTGTTCCCACACTAACCAGGATCCAGTTCAAGCCAGGAAGGTGCCAGTGACACCAGGTTAATAGGCAGAGACACCCTGCACACAGAACCCCACTTCTGGCAGGTCTGTTGTCAACAGTGAGTGGTGATAGATGGAAACTGAACTGGGCACTGTTCTGATTCACACTGAGAGAGCTGCTGGGGGAGCTGGCAGCTTGTTTGTGTGAGCTGCCTGTCCACCCCCAGCTGGGTGTGTGTCAACACCAGCACAAAAATGCTTCTGATAATGGTCCCGTGATTCTGAGGATCTCAGCTATGCCAAGAAATCAAGTCCTCTACTGGTATTGTCTCCAACACAAGGGCAGTTTTACCCTGAAAACGTCTGAATGTTAACAGGTTTGATGTCATCTGATCACAAACACATTGGCAGGTGTGAAGAGACAACCAGAGAAGACACCAACAACGCTGCACTTTACCATTTCCCATTTCCACGGCTGATGTAACAACGATGGTGTTACAAAACAAACGAAAGGAGAAGATGCAGAGCTCGCGTGCAGCACGTGCTCCTGGGCCACCAAAACCACCTCAGAGCAGAGGAGGGCCGGGTGATCCTGCTTAGTCCAGGTGATGTCTGCTCACAGCAGGCACAATACCAGCTCCTGCAGTGTCACCGCCACGCGGGGATGGACACCCAGCCGTGTTCCACACGTCTCCCATGCCCAGCCTCACCTCTCGCCACAGCCATGGTCGCACTTTCCTGCAGGGAAGTCTTGAAGGACTCGAAGCCGAAGACCTTCTGCAGCGTTTTCCGGACCCTGCCCTCCAGGCCCGGGGGAGCCTTCCCGCTCATCCTAAGGATGCTGCGAACGGTGACGGGAACCTGAGCTAGACCTGGACGCCGCCCCCCTCCTCTGCCCGAGGCCTGCCCGACCCACCGCCACCTGCACGAGCTCCCCCACAACTGCCCTGCCACCCTCCCTCTTTTTTCGGGTCTCTCACGGGTGCTTATCCAGACCCCCTCACTGGAGAAGGCCACAGTATGTGGGTCAGCCCCTCCCCATGGGGCACAGCACAGGGGGCTCAT
>VXBT01001865.1:698245-735897 GCA_013400235.1 Oriolus oriolus
CCCGCCCTCCGCACTCCCTCCGCACCCGGCAGGTGCTGTCGTGGCGCCACTAAATGACGTCATGAGCTTCGATTAAAGGGCCAGCCCGCTCACTTTTTATCCCCTCTCCCCTTCACCCCTCCATTTCCAGACGCTCTGCTCCGCCTCGCTGAGGATTTTTTCCTCCGGCCGTGAGCACCCTGAGGGGTTTCTCCTCTAGGTGTGAGAATGGGATTCCGCCGGTGTACCGTGAGCCCGTTGAGGGCGGAAGAAGGGCAGCGTTGCCATGGTGACTGCGCCGCGAGCGTCATCCCCGCGCGCCGGAAGTGCGCCGCAGCCGAGGCGGAAGATGGCGGCGGCGAAGCGGAGCGTTCTCTCCTCGCTGGCGGTTTACGCCGAGGACTCGGACCCGGAGTCGGACAGCGAGGCCGGCGCGGCGGGGAGCGATGGGGGAGCGCCCACGGGTGAGGGAGGGCAGGGGGCCGGGGCAGGCGGCGGGCCGGGGCGCCAGGGTTCCCCCGCGTGGCCCGCGCCGGCCTGGCGCTTTCCTCTCTATGAGGGGAAGGCCCCGCACGCTACCACCTCCCGTTTCCTCACGGTTTTCCTTTTCTCTTCCTCCTCAGGAGAGAAAGGAGGCCTGGTCTCAGTTGGGTACGGAGAAGACGACTTTACCCGCCTGGATGGGGACGAGGAAGGGTACGAAGAGGAGGATGATGAGAACAGCAGGCAGTCAGTAAGTACCTCTCTGCTGCGGGAGCTTGTCTTGACCCCTTACACAGGTTGTAGAGGCTTTTCTCTTAAAAAAAAAACCAAAAAACAACCCGAATAGCGACCCGTGATGGAACCCGGAATATCTGACTCCTGGTGTGGGTTTCAGCATTTCCAACTATTCCTTTTTGCTTTGTTTTCAAGTAGAAAGCATTTGCCCTGAAACCCATCAGCAGCTTGGCACAGCTCGTGTTGCTCATTACTGTGTTGGTGTCGTTGGACTCTTTTTATGGAAAAAAGGCTGTTACTGCCACTCCAAATGAAAGCTGTTCTTTAAACATAGTTGACATATAAGAACCTTGTAAGAGGGCCACACTGTCAGCTGGTGGATTAAAAAGAATAAACTTCTGTGCTGTCTTAAATTATTCTTTTTGTGTGCAGCTCAATCCACTCCCTGCATCAGGTCACCTTGATGTAACAGTGTCCTGTCTACATGTGGGTGGCTTTTGTCTGTCACGGGTGCATGGCACGTGTCTGATATCACCTGAGTACTGAGATAACAACAGTGTGGTGGGACAGGGCACGGAGCTCACGGTCTGTGGATACAGCTGCATCACACAGAAGGATGTGTAGTTCTGCCCTGTGTGTGGGGGAGTGAAACAATAAGTTTGGAGGGGGAAAAGGGAAGTTCTCATCTCCTTTCTTTGTCATCAGCCTGTTGCTTACCACTGTATCATCTTCTCCCTCTTCTAGTTCTTTCCTCTACCACATAGCCAAAAACCCAGGGCTGCTACTATAACTTTTCCTCACTGAAATCTACTTTGTGTGTGTTAGATCAGTCTCTTAGGAGACACTATTTTCTGCCATCTGTCTGCCCGAGTAGCAGCCAAGAAATTTCTCAGTCTCTTGTCCTTGCTTTAAGTTCTGTTCTGTTGCCCCGGTGTCCCCCTTAGCAAAGCAGTGAAGCTTCTTTATTGCTTCAGTGATTCTTCTTTTGGTGTCTAGCACTTCTAGACTCTGTTTCACTGAGGTCTCTTTAGTTCAGAGAAAGCCCTGTATGGGATTGAGGTCCTTGCCACCCTCAGCTGTGTTTAGTCAGCATTGTGAAGGGGTTGTAAATGGAGTGGCTTTATTGCATGCACAGTTTTTGGTGCAGGTTGCAGCTGTCCATCATCAGCTGCTGTTCAGGTAATGACAATCAATCAGTCACTCTGGTGGATCTTGAGTAGGTTTGTGGTTACAGTGCAGGTTGCACAAGGCACTTACCTTTTTTTTTCCCATTAAATATTCTCTGAGCAGACTTGAAAACTTCCTTGGCATTGCTTGTGCTGGTAGCTCATGTAGGTTACGAGTTGCTTTTAGAAAGCAGGACGAGGTGGACTCAGGCCATCCTGGGCTTTGCTCTGTACAGCTCAGTGGGTATTTTAGCTGCTTTAACAGTGACTGAAAAGCCTCTGTTTCTTTTCAAAGGCAGCTCTCAGTAATGCTGCTTTGTTTATAATGTTGTTATTCCCTGCTAGGTTAGGAGTTTTTGAGAGCTGTTTCAGTTACTGTCTGCAGCATGGATAATTCAACCCATTATTGCTTTGATAAAAATCACTTTTATCTATATAATAGAGACTGCAGAGGGGACAGCAATCTCATCTGTGATCAACACCAAGCTGCTTGGGTTTTTCTAGTTACAAACTCACTGGAATTAACCCTTGACAGTCAGGACTCAATTATTGTCATATGTGCATCTTTCAGAAAGGGAAGCTGGAGAGTAGCTGAAGTGAAGGAGTTTGATGTCCCCCATCTGTGGGAGAGGCATCTTAATTCAGTCAATTAAAACTTACTGACATTATTGTGTGGTCTAGTCTCTAGCTTGCCTTGTCAGAACTGGCTCATGTGCCAGTACCCTGAGGTGGGCAATTCCTTGTAAACTCTTCCTTTCAGTTGCACCTATCATTTCACTTTTTCTTTTGTTTCCCTTTTTGAAGCTGAAACACCAGGTCCTTGTTTTGGGGCCAACGTTGAAATTTGTGGGAAAGTTTGGAAGTAAAACCATTTTGCTGAGTTGTGTGAGCATGAAGAACACTTTCTGCTCCTCAGACTTGTTCACATACCCAGAGCATGTGTTTATGTTGATGCTTAAAAGGCCAACCTGGAAACAGAGATCAGACAGGGGTAAGGGAGTAAAGGTGGATATTTATTGGAAAGGCCTTCAGAGGCACACCCTGGGCAGGCCAAAGGCTGCACCCGAGATGGACCCCGAGTCACGAGTTCTTCACACTGTTACAGGTTTGGTCCATTTGCAGATCAGCATAAATTCACCAATTAAACTTTAGCTAATGATGGAACTGCCCCTCAGCTCGCCCCCCTTCTCAAGGTGCTGGGTTACACATTTTGGGCCTGGGATGGGCTGGGTGTCCTTGCAGAGCAGGCCTGGAGAGGCTTTGTTATGTCTGTGTGAGCATGAGAGAGCAGCAGCTGCCAGGCTGCAAGGCAGCTCAGAGTCACACACTGGGAATACAGAATTTTGAAAAAATAAGAGTTAAAACTTAAGGCATCAGTGTCTAGAAACAGGGGTACCTGGGGGGTGCCCAGTGAGGGGACAGCAGGTTTACTGCCAGTGGGGACCAAACTGGAGCTTTCTGCTCATGTGGTGTGAATTTTCACACAACGCTGTGTTCAGTATTTCAAGCTGTCACAGGGCAGAAGTTCTCCCAGTTCTTTGGTTTATTTCTGGTTCATAAAATAAATTTTTTAAAATGGAGACTGTTACCTGGAATTTGTCCGTGTTCCCTTTCTGTGGAGGTTCACAGCATCTGCAAGCAAGGCACGAGAGCCCTGCACCAGCAAGAAAGTTGTGGCTGCTGGATCACTGGATCCCTGGAACTTGGTGCTGGGCCAGACCCTCTCCAAGCCTGCATGTGTGGTTTGGTGGCAGGCCAGCTGTGTGTCCTGTGTGTATTGCTGATGCTTGGGACTATCACAGGTCTTGCAAATGCTGCTTTTTCTGTGGGTACTGCTGAACAGAGACTCTTCAGTCACCACCTGCCAACTGGAGGGGACAGAATTATCAAAGGACAAATGCTTTTTTGCCGAGTTCTGCTGCTTCTTGTTGTCTAGTTCTGAGCATTCCAGAGCTGTGTGAGTTTTGCAGGGACAACTGCTACTGAGTGATGCTTTTGCCTACAAAAACCCCCAAAACCAAACAAATACTTCTTCTCCTGACTGTAGGACTTGTTTTCTGGTTATGAGTGGGTGGGGAAAAACTACCCTCCATGGAAAGGGTCTTGGACTGCTGCTGGGCTGCTGAATGCCCTTTGCTGTAAGTGCAGTTACTTGCCAGGCCTGCTCTTTAAGCTTAATCCTGTAAATTCTTGTCTTGTAGGAAGATGACGATTCAGAGACTGAAAAACCTGAGGCTGGTGATCTAAAGGTATTTGAAAGTGTGGTCTGGTGGTGGGGGGGAAGCTCAGTACAAGAGGAATGAGTATTAACAGCATGGCTTGGTGTTCATTTGTGATCTGTAGTTAGTTCCACACCTTTTGTAGCTTTAACCTATGTTTTTGACTTTAGTTCTGGCTTCTGCCAAAGGCAGTTAAGAGATCACAGGCTGAGTCACAATGAAGGTGAATTTAGTCTTGAATTTAGTGATGCTGTGCATTAGATCTGAAGTTTCTTGACAGTATCTCACCTATTTTGCAGCGATGTGGGAGGTGCAGCATCCAGTACAGAATTCTGTATGACCAGTGTTATTTGGAGTAATTTCTTCATTTAGAACAACTTAATGAATATATGATCCTGTGCCTTTAGAGGCCGTGGAAGGTGTCAAAATCAATTCAGTTGTCTCCAGCTCTCTCCTTCTGAATGAAGCAGTTTTTTAAAGGTCATAGATAAATTCAAGAAGTGAAATAAGATCCCTGGATAATAGCTATTATTGTAAATAGTTGAAATCATCTTTATCTTGGGGTGACACCTTGTTTCTGCTGAACTGCAGGTGTTTTAACAGCACACAGGAACATGGATCAGGGTAAAAGCTGGAGGACAAAAGACCAAATCCATTTGAAACTAAAGACAACTGTGTTTAAATTTCTTATGTTAGTTCAGTACAAGCAATCCTGTTCGTCAGGGATGCTGAGAGATGAACAGTTGCAAGGGCATTTATTTTATCCAGAGCCTTCCTCAAGGATGCAGACAGTCCCTAAGCTCTGCTACAAAAGCCAGAGGACTGTGTTGCAAAGCGAAACTCTGTAGAGAATTTGATTTACCACAGGGCTTTGATAGGCTAAGGTGAAGGCAAATGGATGTGTTTAGCTGTTCTAGTTGAATTAGTTTTATAGCAGCACCTTCTTACAGGTCCCACAATATTCGTATGGATTTACAGTGATGCACAGCTGAAAATCTTGGCAGCTGCACTGCAGCTGGTAAAGTCTCCGTGTGTGAAATGGCTCTCAGGCCCTTAGAAATTGAATGTATTGTTGCAAGAAATAATTTGGGTTTTTTTGAAACAGAAGGAAAGGGAATCTCTCACTTTTATCCTTTTTCTGCTTCTACATTTTTTTGCCCTGGTAAACATGCTAGCAAGATGTTTCTGTAAAAACTGCTGGATTCAAATGTGTACTGTGAAAGAAAAATATGGGTTTTCCTTAAAAGATAAATTTGGTGTAAATCAAGTTTTTGAAGTTGTGTAGTAGGGCCCTGTTGCAATTGAGTGCATTTCTGTCTTC
This sequence comes from Oriolus oriolus, assembly GCA_013400235.1. NCBI lineage: Eukaryota > Metazoa > Chordata > Aves > Passeriformes > Corvidae > Oriolus > Oriolus oriolus. The sequence goes on from VXBT01001865.1 coordinate 703,648, forward strand.
TCTAAAAGGGCTGCAGGACTTCAGGCCAATGGAGAATAGGTCTGGCAGAGAGAAAAAACAGAATTAGACTGTAGTTGCTCTTGTCTGAGTAATGATACGTGACAGAAATCTTACCACTGAATTGTGGGGCTGCTGCTTTAATAAGTCACTGACATTTCTTGTTGGCTTGTTTAAAAAGCCTCTTGCTTTCAGTGGGTTTTATGTGCTGCTGTCCAGGTGCATTTTGTGCTTCTGGAGAAGAGCCACACGTGGCCACAGAGCAGCATTTCAGCTTCAGTGAGGAAGCAAAGAAACAATGAATGTATTAAAAATAAAAAGCATTTTGTACCTGGGTAGACTGTGCAATAGTAACTCTGCAAGAGCTGAAAATGTAAATTGAAGGAAATGAATACAATAAAGGTAAAATGTAATTCCTGCCATCCCAGTGTGGCGTGAAAGGTGAGGATTTGAGAAGAGTAGCAAAGGGAGGCAAAGCTGAACCGAGTCTGAAACTCAGCAGTTTCAGACTTCCTTGTATCCCTATTAGATGTCTTCAAACACAGGTTTGAAGGAAAAAAAAAAGGAAAAAGGGAATTGTCTCCTTTGGCCTTTTGAGGTTTTTTGAATATTAAGTCAGAGCTGTGGAGCCAGCTGGCACTGGGAAAGGTGGGGTGTGGCTGTGGGGGCACTGGTGGAGCTGCACCAGCCATGCTGTTAAGAAATTCACTTGGGATGGGGGGAGATGGAACATCCCTGTGGAAGTATTTGTACTTGGAGCAGTTGCAAATGTTTCCTATCTCCTTTTTCCACCAAGTGGCAGTGTTCTCCTCCATCCTCCTCCCTGCTTGGCGCTTGCAATGTCTGTGACAGCTAACAAGTGTTGCAGTTGCTGTAAATCGAAAGTGCAGCACAAAGGGAGGCCCTTGATTATAACTTGCTAACACTTTTGGGTGCCTTAATTTTGTTTTGAACCTGCAGAGTGCTGTAGTTGTTCCTGCTAACTTTCATAGAGACATCAGAGACCTGGAAACATGTTTAAATAGATATCCCACGCTCTTTATATATGGCTAGGACTTTTCCAAGGTCTGAATCTGACCATAGGCAGAAAGTAAATCCTTTAAAATGCATGAATGAGAAAAAAAAATTGCAATTCATCAGTCAGTTATAGTCATTTCAAGCCCTGAAGATATTAATAGTATTTTTTTTTTGCTGGTATTTTGCCTCTTTATACATATTGTGAATGAACTACCTGGAGTTTGTACCTTGAATAATTGGCCAGGCCCCTGGAGCCAGGTTGTGTGGAGCAATTCCCTTGTTGCTGGTGCCTCCTGTGATTTGGCCTCGTTGTGCACTTGGATGGTGCCAGACACAGAACCTCCAGAAGGGTCAGCTGGTGTCAGTTAAGGGTGGAGACAGAAAGTGGGGAATGATGTAAAAACTCTTTGGTAAAGTGATGATGGGGAGAGTGGAATTTGGAGCCTGCCTCAAACAGCCCCACTGGGAAGACAATTATTTTATATTTGTCTCAGGTTTTTCTCTTGATTCCAGGGAATCTGCCCTTGTTGGTTTTGCTGAAGGTGCACCTGTCTGGCTGTTCAGCCCTAGTTCCTCACTGGAGGGGAAGCCAATACAGAGTGCTGGTTGCGCCTGCAGCTTTCCTTTAAGTTATTTTTTTGCCAAGGAGCAAGTCACAATAAGCTTTCTAAGTTCTAACACTGTGATGTCAAACTGATGTTTTCTCTTCACTCTTGGCGAGATAGAGAAGTTTTTATACACCTGTTTGGAGGAGAAGGTGTGCCAGGAGGAGGAGAATATTTAAGCCTCATCAGCCACCTGGAAGCATTCTTCCAGAGCTGAGTTCTGGCCCGTGGAATTCATGTTACTGAGCATCTGTGAGTTATTCCCAAGCACACTGTGCTTGCAGCAAAATGCAGAATCCTTCTCTTTCAGCAGCAGATTCCGATAGATTCAGTTGCATCCTGTAACTGCATTTTGAAGTGCTTCAGGCACTCATGGGAAACTGGAGATTCAAATCTGGGTAGAACTAATTGCACTTCCAAAAATCAAATCTGGATACATGTGCTCAGGCTCTGGAACACAACAGGTTTGTGAATGGCCAAGATCCGTTTTACCTGAGCAGTCACCAATTGTAAACAAGCATCTGCCTTAAAAGCACTTTAGAAATAAAACCTCCTGCTTTGAAGGGAAAGGAAATAGGCAACAAAACCTATTGTTTAACAGTGATGTTAAAACGGTGAAATCCACAGCCTGGATGAGTTCTTTTGTGTCCTTTCCTGGGCTGATGGAGCCATGGGTACCGACTGAAGGAGGTTTGGGGTTGGGTGTGAGCTGTGCTGGTGTGGCAGGGCAGGGTTAACGGGCTGCAGGGGGTGTGGGGTGCTTGGGCTCTGGCCAGGGCTGGCTCTGGTTACAGCCTTGCTGCAGTAACAAGATTCAAGCTTTCAGAGCTTGCTAAATGGACCAGCCCTGCAGGAAAATGAAAAATGAACCTTAAAATATTGACCTTGTGCTCCAGGCCTCACCTGAGGGGGTTCTGTGCTTCATATTGGAGGGCTGGAGGAATAACAGGTTGCAAATGTTGATCAAGGACAGAGCCCAGCCCTGCAGCTTGGCTCCTGGAGCATTTCCAGAGGGAAATCATTAACTCTTGAGCCTTGATTGTTGTATCAGGACCAGCAAGTGCAGGAAAGCTAAGAAATTTGCCACTCCCTTGGCAGGTGAATGCCTGACACATGGTAGCAGTTTTTCAGAGCAGGTGGCTACTTTGATGTTTTCCTTTCCCGGTTTTGTTTTGAGGGTCCCTTCCACATCCTCGAGGTGTTGTACGGAGAGGCAGCTAAACTGGGATCTAGCAGAAGGCTGTCAAGTTTTCAGAGGAATACTGTGCTTCTAAGCATGTCTAAGTACCACCTCTTGGTAATCATCAGCTCTTTATTGTGTTTAGCTTTTATTGATCCAGCATACCTGTAAAGTAATTTTACTGTGTTATGGTGTGTAGGAGTGTACTAATCCTTAGAGGCTTTTGACTGCAGTGTTGTTTTTATCTTGCCTGCTCATTAACCTGTTTGTTTAAATACCAAAATTATCTTGATTTAAAGTAAAAGTGGTAAGTGCTGAGGACCAGTAAATGGGTGTGTGTGCAGTAATGTAATCCCTGAAATTAACTCTTATTTTGATAAGGCGTATTAATTTTTCTGAATTCAGCATACATTCATCAAGCCAGGTTCTCAAAAAATGCTTGAACCTCCTCGTTAACTTTCATCTCGAGTATAATTATTTTGCTCCAAAGAAGGGGAAAAGTATGTTTGGGAAAAGTTTTATCCATAATATGGCCTTGCATTATGCATGGCTGTGAGCATACCTCTGTAAACACTTTCAGAGCATGAACTGTGCAGTTCCCAGGGTCGGGGTCAGGGTTAGAACTGCAGTGGTTTGTTTCCTCACTCATTCTGTTGCCTGGGAGCACAGCCTGAAGGTGCCAGTGATAAGCACTGCAGTCTCAGATTCATCTTTTTCTGTGTTTTAACTTCCTTTTAATGTAATTGCGTAGCATGTCTGTGCTTCCAACTCGGTGTATTTTTCCCTTGTTTTAGGTTTGACACACGTTTTTTCAGAGCTGTGTAGAGAGAAGCAGAGAGTTTGGCAGAGAGTTTAGAGAGGACTAGAGGTAACTCGGCTGCAAATGTTGTTCTCTGCACTGCTACAGTGAGTGCCCAGACATGAAACCGGCTGATACCTGGTTCCCATTTTATCTGAGTGAATTTTAGTTATTGCCAGAGAATATCACAGGCAGTTAAAAGTTGTTCTGCGTGCAGGAAGCAAAACAACATTTGGCACCTGGGATTATTTTGCCCCTTGCCACACGTACTCCTGTCTCCAGCTCTGTCTGAGAGGGATACAGATCACAGCCTTGTCGGGCTCTGAAGCTGGAATACCTCCTGGAGAGCTCCTGGCTTCCATCCAGCTCTGGAGCTGTTTGGAAGATGAGACATGTCCGTGGACATGCTTGTTCCTTCCTCCCCGCCGGGCATACATGTTGCAGCAGACTCTTCACTCCCTGCAGTACTAAATACCAGGGATTACTGACACAGGTGTGGCTTGCCTTCCTCCAAAGAAGAGCCAGGCTTGTTCTGTTTGTCTTTAAACTTGAAGAAAAGTCCTTTCTGGAGCTGCTTCCCCTCACATATTTCATCTGATAAAGGTCTGAGTTCTTCAAGTCCAGCTCTGTAGCTGCAATTATTTCTGGCTGCTGTTCTCAAACAGGCTGTTCGGAGTGTGCAGGTCTGTGCATGTCAGAGTGAGAGGCTGAGCAGTCAGCACAGATGGAGCATTGCCTCAAATACCAGCAAATAGCTGAAAATAGCTCCTTCCAGCTGCCCTGTTCTGGGCACAGAAGGAGAAAAATCTGTATGAACTCCGTGGGATCCATTCATGGAGGAGTGAATTTCTCACTGAGGATACTTGCTCTTACACCTTGCCTCTACCATGAAGAATTTTTAGTACTATGTGCTAGGGAAGAAAGCTTGTGCAAGAAGTTAATTTTGTCAGCTCTCCTGAGCCTTTCCTTTGCTGCTGTGAGGCTTCAGAATTTTCACAGCCCGGCTTCAGATTTTTCACAGCCCACCTTCACCTTCTACTTGATTCTACACTGCAACAAGCTGTAAAAAATAAAATCGTCAGAGTAACTTGACACCTCCAGCCTTGTCATGTCTTGCTGGTACTTCACCAGTGAATTTCTATTTCACTGTAGGAAGCAAAAGTGACTTGAAAGCAGAATTTTTAGGCTGTGCAGATCAAGGGCAGGCTGCTGGGAGCTGCTGTGCTCCTGGGGCTGTGAAGGGAAGCAGGTAGCTTTGGGACCAGGCTCCGCTGGAAGGCAGGTGTTATTAACTGTACCTCCACATGGAAAGCAAAAATTCTGGCACACAGTTACTTGACTGGAAATTACTCCTAACAAATAATCTTTGTCAAATATTGAGATAGCATATGTCAGGTGAATGGAGTCAAGTTTCAAAGAAGTCATTTAAAGGCTTTATGCTATGAATGCTTCCTGTCTAAAGCACTTTCTCACTGAAGTGTTTTGCCAGGTCTTGGTTGGGATTTTTTCAGTGTTTTTTGGGGTTTTTTTTTCATTTCATTAATGAATGTGGATTTTTAGAGGTATTTTTGCTGGAAAAGTAAAAGGCAGTGTCAGCTACACACATTCTTTATTTTGATAGGGAATGTCTCAGGAGTTGACTCTTTGATTTGTTCTTCCTTCCCTTTTTGTCTATGACTGTATCTCGAAACAGGTAGATTCGTAAAGCCTGTACCTAAGTGTCACTGAAGGGCGGATCTATCAGGGTTTTCTCCTCTGTTGGCTTATTTCTGAGCTGCTGTACTTCTCTTGGTGTCTAGATCATGGTCCCTACAGGTCTTTCTTAGTTAAATTTCTCATGCTGTACTGGGCACTTTGCCTGGAGCTATGTATCAGAGCTGGCAAACAGGATATGGCTGTAGGAAATGTGCTTGTTTCAAGCTTTCTCTTGGGATTCTCCTCTCTCACAATACAAGAAAATAAAGAAGGGGTGGGGGGGGAGGAGGAATAAAAGCATTGTGCTCCTGTTCCCTGGGTTTCTCTTCCCCAGACTCTAAATGCACTTGACATGCACTCTGTTTGCTGCCTTCAGCCTGGGTGCACACCAACATCAGGCAGATCTGGGGAGCAAGAAATGAAATCATTGTTGTCATGCACTTCTGATATTAAATGAGACATTTCTGGTGTTCTGTTCCCGTGAGCACTTCTGATCTTTGTAGAGGAAAAGCAAGAACATAATTGCTAGCATGTTCCTTTAAAAAGAGAAAAGAAAGGAGGGGAAAAAAAGCACGATGCAGGGTTTGGGGTTGTCTTTCTCCTGCTGCCTGCGTGATGCAGACATTTCACCTGCTTGCTCTGGCAAGGCCATCATCGCTGTTGGCTTAGACAACTCTTCTAACACTTTCTGCTAAGTTATAGTTTCTTTCCATCATACTCAGCCAAGTGAGGCTGTTGATACGTTGGGACTACAGGAGATATTCTGAAGTGTAGAGGGAAGGGAAAAGTACAAAAACTTACTGCTGGCACTTGCTCAGTTTGAAGAAATCCACTGTAACAGCTGTTGCAGCAGCAGATCCCCTGGCTACTGGTGGAATGACTGTACTGAAAAATTCTCTGCAATATCTTCAGACTAATACTCTGCTTGACAATGATGTGACTTGTCTGTACATTTTGTGGCTGGCAGTTAAAGTGGCATTAAATTTATGTGCAAACAATCAGGTGAAGTAGTTGGGAGAGAGAAGAAATTCTGCAACACAAGAGCATTCTCTGAAAAAAATAAAGAATATTGAGGGGGAGGTACTGTCTCAGCCAGTTGTTTTTAATATTACCTGGAAGTCAGTGGAAAAGTGAAGCTGCAGGATTCAGCTGGCTGCAAGTCTGGGAATGCAACTGAGCAGTGGCAAATCTGGCATCAGCTTCACCGCTTATTAAAATTTGCATCTTAGTTAAAGCAGTCAGGGTCTGGTTTTGTATCTTTTCTGCCTCCCTCTTGAACCATTTCTCCTGGTAGTTTGAAGTGCACCTGCACTGACATGTGCACCTGCTTCTGCAAGAATTGCTTGAATTTGTACCTTGTGGCGACAGTTAATGCCAACAGTGATGTTGGATGTGAGCATTGTGCTGGATTTATGGATCTTGTTGCAGGAAGGATTTAGTGAGCATTGTTTTAGGTCAGTCCATTCTTTCCATTAAATAAAGCTGTTCTGGGCAAGCCTGTCCAAACTGGAATTCATCAGTCTCAGATTCATATTGTTTTTGCTTCCTTCCTTTAATCTCTGTTCCATGCTGTGAGGATTGTGCTTGGTTGTTTTTATTTTCCATGGAGCCTGAGCAGACGCTGGTTTTTATGTAACTGGATGGAGACGCTGTAGGACTGAAAAGATGGTCTGTATTTCACCTCAGTGAGGTGAAAGCTTCAGGCAAAATGCAGCACTTTACTTATGTACATGTACACACACTCCCTTCACCTTGCTCCTCTTAACTGCTGGTGCTGCATGAAGACTGACCCAGCACTCCGGGTGCTCATCAGCCAGGCTCTTGCAGGCAGGGTCATCTTGTCCAGGGCTTGAAAAAAACATGTGTCTTGGGAAAGTGGAAAAAATGAAAAACCTTTTCTTGTACTCACACAGGATTAGTAATAGCATAAGTGTTGTCTGCTATCAGCGAGCTGATGTGCACAGATGTTCTTGGAAGCACAGAAATCGTGACTTATGTAAAAAAATTGGGTTTCTTTTAATAGTGTGTCCATAGCAGCTTGTGCTCTTCAGAGTCTGCTCTTTATTATTCTCCAGATCAGGGGAAAGGAGTCTCCCTCCTGCTTGTCTTTTGTGTTTCCAGGCTTTCTCCAACTTGGCTCTGGAGCACCACGGCATCCCTTGACTCCTTTCAGTGGCTCTGTTGGAGTGAGGCCGTCTGGCTTTGGGCCCTTAAACTGTTGATCTTGTGAGATCAAGGCTGCAGAGTAGATGGCAGCCAGAAAATCAGCTTGCTGAGTGCATGATAAAGTACAGTAATTTTTTTTTTAAAAAAAAAACCTCAGTCAAGCTGTAAGTGAATTCAGAGCTGCTTCTGTACAGATTTCCAGAGGTTTAGTTTGTGAAAACTCTGTGGTACAGGTGCCACTAGCAAAGTCTTAACTTTGTTATTTTTTGAAAGATCTCAGAATTCAAATGGAAATGAACCCTTTAAATGATGCCTTTAGCTCTGGGATACTTGAAGTCTCTTATAATTTCATGTATTTACTCTGGTAGGGAGATTTGACATAAAATCCCTCCTGCTGGAACCACTCAGCTTGATTTTGTGCTCTTCATGTGAGATACTGATAAATAACAGTGGATATTGGTGGTGTAATCTACAGAGAGATCACCTTTGCCTAAGTGGATTTAGGTAACTTCCCTATTTAAAATTCAGTTACCTTCCAAATTTTCCACTGTTTAAATGCTTTGGAATTCCTTTAGAAATCTCTCATCCACACATAAATATTTCTTCCCTTTCATAACCAAAAGGTAGCAACTTTTCAGTATTTATTGTACCTTATTTTTCCACTTGGTGATTCTCCATTTCATTCCCCTTAATGTATTAGATTAGATCTGCAGATTTGTGGGTTTTGTGCTGTCTTTCCTAATCAGTTCATCGTACTCATCGTGTGTCTCAAACTTAAATTAGCCTAAGGGAGTGTAGAACAGTTCTTGTTGTGTGATTGGCTCCACTGGAGGTTTTAGGCTGTTCTGGATCTTCAGCAGATACTCAGAGGTTTGAACAAGACTCCTTAAACCTTGCATCTGCCAAACTTTGGTCAAGTTGTCGATGCTTGCCTCGCAGTTTTCAACAGCAAACTGAGCAAATATGAACAAGCACTGTAGGGAGAAGTCGGTCATCCCTTTGTTTTCTGAAGGCATTTAAGAGGTTTGAAAGCAGCCCGAGTTAATGAAAAGCTGTGTTGATGTCTCCAGCTTGTTAAGGACGGAGCAGTGGGTGGAGGTACGAAGGAACTCATCACTAAGCAAAATTCCTATCCCTTGGGCAGTGAGGTGTGGCTGCAATCCGGTGCTGAACGTGTTTGCTTTTGCTCGGTGTAGCTTTGGGCTCTCTGATGTCTTGGCTGAGGCCTGGGGATGTGGGGACTGGACTTGCTGGAGCGGCTGTGGTGGGAAAGTGTGGGCCAGGGGAAAACGGTGGAGCCTGATAGGACTGGCTTGATTTAGCTTGTTGGAAATGGGACAGACTCAAAGGATGCAAATTAAAGGAGAAAATTCTGGTAAAAGCAAACTTATTGATGATTCTGGAAGTTCATACAATGTACTATTTAACAGAGCTGACATTTCAGAGATCTTTGTCTAATATAGGGAGCATGACAGGAGAGGGTTTGGCCGTCAGATTCTCTCTCAGCATATTAGTTCATGTTTCCTGCGAGTTGTGTGCTTACACTTGGTACTAACTCCAGGCATACAAGAGACTTGAAAATGGGCTTCTGAAAAGGTCAGAAATGCAGCACAGCCCCTTGCAAGCCTGTTAGTGGCCCAAGTAAGAGGGCAGCCTTCTTGGGGCCACGTAGCCCATGACTAATGCACCTGAATTTGGCTGTGCCACTGGGTTGCTTCAGTGCCTGCTTGGTAATATTGCTATTTTGGGGGGATTATTTCTCTTGCCTTTGTGGACAAGTGGGCAGAAGGAGATGGGAACCGTAATGGAATCATAAATGCAGCGCTGGGTATGAGGAAGGATCGAGAGGTGCTCAGGGACATAGCCTGTCTCTTCCTCTTCCCTCTCAGTGCCACTTAAAACTTTCAAGAGATAAGAGAGCAGGATGCAATTTAGTCAAGTTTGGAGCTAAAGCAGTTCCCTCCTTTCACCTCAACAAACATTTGCTTGTTCAAACCAAGGTGAGAAATACTTTTAATTACCCATCTAGCAAGTTTTCACCCGGAAGGGGAATGAGCAGCCTCCTGACCACACATATTTACTGCTGGTGAGTCACTGTATGTGCCTGGACAGATGTTACCTTGCATCTGCAGCTCTGTGAGCTTCTCCAGCCTCCATATTCATCTGGATTTGTCCTCACAGCCCATCAGTTTCCACAGAATTGCCCCCACTTCTCCAGTGGTGACCTGAAGCTCACTGTGTGAACTCCCCATCCGTGTAGGTTTGTGGAGAGCACAGTCTGGATTCCCTGGATTCCTGTCCTCTCACCAAAGAGAGCTCTCACCAAAGAGAGCTACTGCTTTGGCATAATTTTTTTGCTCTGAAATGTCATCTTCCTGTTTAAATTTTTCTCTGCTTATGCTGCTGGAGGCCCTGGGAGAAAAGCTGTTGATGCACACACCAAGGGCATTGTCTCAGAGGGGTTAGAGCTGTTACACTTCAGCCCATCTCAGAGGGGCCTGGGGCCAGCTGGCCAGGGAGAAGATGCGTGTTCGTCTGTGCACTTCTTTCTTTTTCTAAAATAGCTTTAGCCTTGTAGTTCTGTGATCCAAGTGTACTAATGCAGAAATAGTGCTTTTCTTTTCTTTTTTTTTTTTTCTGTCTTCCATGAATGGCTATATTAAGTTCCCTGTAGCAGTTAGTGCCACACAAAGAATTTGTTTTTCTGCTTCCAGAGGGCTTTGGCTTCTCTGAAAATGGGTGGATTTTCAGAGTGAGCTTGGCACTGGCTGTTGCCACATCTGGCTGGGTGACCTCGCTGCTCTCTCCTCACCTGATGCACATCTCACCTCATCTCACCTGACTGGAAATGGAGAAAAGGAGGGGGTCAGGGAGCGGTTACCAAGCAGCAAGGAGGCAGCATTCTGTCAGTGTCAGGTTCAATGAAAGGCTTCAGTGTTTGGAGGCACTGAGGAATTTTGGACGAACAGTCCAGTGAGTCACAAAAGGTCTTTGGGAGGGAGGCAGGGGGAGAGGGCAATGTTGGGATACAGCTGGTACTGTTTCAGAAACTTTATTTGTGCCAAACTTGATACCGCCTGTGACTCTCCTGGGATGTCCCAGAAACACCAAAACATTTGGGTGTTGGTCTCAGTATGGTGGAACCATATTTAGGAGTGTCTTGTCGTACGTAATGCCTCGTGCTCAGCACACTGCTGCAAACATCTGTAAGCGATACTTCCTTAATTTCTGTAACCAGGGAAGGATTAGCTGTGTGGAGATCTCCAAACAGAGCACTGCAAGCCAGTGGAGGTTGCCCTTGAGTCTCTGGTAGAGCAGCTTGGCTGTATCACTCCTGGAAAGCAGCAGCAAGAGAACTGACAGTGGGACCATCCTTCTAAAATAGAAACACGGGATCTGCATCACCACCACCCTCCCTGGCAGTTTGGTCTGGAGAGGGTTTGTCAGCCAAAGCCCTGCGTGGCACAGTGGCCAGAGATGAATTTAGCACCACACACACACATCTGGCAAACCTCTGCAGCCTGGGACCCTGCAGAGCCCTGGGAGGCTGGAGGGGCTGATCAGGTGCTCTGGCTCTGGGAGCCTCTGGGCTGTTGTCCCGTTCCTCTGGGGAATGCACCAGGCTGGCCCTGCTCAGAGCACTGGGAGGTGCACAGGCCTGTGGTTGGCATTCCCGGGACTAAAGGAGTTTCCTGTGGGCTGATCCAGCCTGTGTTTACCTAACTGTGCTCTAAAACACTGACTCCTGGTTGGTGCCCAGGGCCGGTCACCAAAAATGAAGAATCCGTGGTTTGATCTGTTTTGAGGAAAGGCTTCAAGTACAGCAGTTTCTGTGGAATTCCAAAGGAGTTCAGTGTCCAAGACCTGGTGAAATAAAGCCTAAATTCTTTCATTAAATTTAGCTTTGCAAAGAAATGGAGCATTCCATTAGACTTCGACTTTTCATGGTCCGAACATTGTCCTCTTACCTAATAAACTGAGTTTCATTCTTAATTTTTATTCTCTCGTCTCAGAATAAAGTTGTAAATTTCTAAACAAATAAACAGCATAGCTTTTTAGGTTGGAAGTGTAATTTGACTAAAATCTGTTTCTTCCTCCTTTCTTGCAGGAATTCTCAGAAGTGGAGAAGAGAGATCCTCAGGAGCTAGTTGGTAAGTTCACTCAGTTTTTATTCACAGGTTTTTTTCAAGCTAGACCTTGTAAGTCCCACTTTGTAAAAAGTGTCTTCCTTCTGTCCTGGCAATGCTATAGTTTCAATTATTGCCTGAATATTTTCAGTGAACTTTTCTTCTGGGAGAAAGGTTTCATGCCTAAAAATATGAGAAGAATTTCATGTATTATGTGTGTAAAGGGCAGTGTTGGTGTTTTTCTAGATGAGGTTAAAACCAGTAGTGTAGCTTTGTCCAGACAGAGCCAGTGGAACCAGGAGTGATGACTTTGTCCTGTGGCTTCCAAAACTCACCAAAAGTATCCCCATTTAAGTGTGAGCCACTTAGAGATTTCCAGCTGCTGTGCTGGCATAGTACTGTATGTTTTCTAATGGTTACTAAAACTTACTTGATTTTTATGACATCTCATTTATTCATTGCACCATTATTAGATTTGGAAAGTCCGGGGTTGTCAGCTTGAAATACAATCCTCTGCTTGGTCTCTTTGGAGCTGCACAGAAACTGTATTTTATATTGCATTTCTGACTGTCTTAAGCTGACCCTCTGTTCCTGAGGCTACTCCTGCAGTTGTGTGGTATCATGTAATAATATAATTAAAAACTGAGTTTGGAAGTTGCTTCACCTCTCAAATCAGTTTGATATTTCAGCCATAAAACGTGATAGAAGTAAATTAAGATGGTAAATACTCAGGTGCTCAGCTGTGACTCCTACAGCAGCCATCACTGAAGTTTGGGATTTATAAGTCCTTTTTAGTTGGCCTGCCCAGACTTTGCAACTGCTCTGTTGGATTTTCTGCCTTTAGAGGGCAAAACTGCTTCAACCAATCTCATAATCAAATGCAACAGAAATCTTTCTCTGATCTCATCTGCCTCAAAATGCACCCTAGAAAAATGAATGAGACAACAGCATTGAGGTAAAAAGTACAGCAAAATCTCTGGAAGCCAACTGCCCTTTTCCTCTGTACTTCACATATGGGGGAACCTGTCCAGTTGTAAAGCAATGTAATGGGAAGTCCTTTCTTAGTGGAGGTGTAAGGCTCAGGTTACAATTTTGTTGGTCCCCTTTTCCCCCAGTGACTGCCCAGACTGGATTTCTTTGTCCCACGATGGCCCAGACTTGCACATGGGTTTAAAAGCAGCACTCAGTAGTGTCACAACTCATGGGTGAGCAGTGTTGGAGAGTCTGAGACCTGGACTGAGGTCTCTGCAATCTTACCTTTAATATCCTTTCCCAACAGCAGTGTGCAGGCTGGCTTTGTGCTGAGCCAGGTTATTAGAGGTCAGCATACTTGCCATGCTGGATTCTGTAGGTCTGTTCCATTAGACCATATCTTATCTAGTTGAAAAGGAACTGTTGCAAGAGACTTACGGTTGGAGTAATGTAAGAACCACTCCCTTTGTGGAAACTTGGACTTTCACAGTTAAAATTCTTTAATGGAAAAAGGTGCAAGAGTTTCTGACACTGCTCCAATCTGGACACCTCAAGTTTTGTCTATCAGTACGTGGAAGTCAAGGTCCTCCTTAGACAGTTTTCCACAACTGCTTTTTGCATTAAAAACTTGCAGGCCTGCCCTTCTCAGAAGATAACCCTACATTTTTTAGCATCACCTTTATTAAAGTCTGTGATTGTGCAGTTGCTTAAGTATTAAATAAATGTAGGCTCCTGCCAAAAGCACTGTTTGTGTTTTACCTCCCCCGGATGCACAATAACGTTGGAGCAGCTCTGCAAGTGGGAGCCAGCTGGGATCCATCTTCACTGCTCTTTTTTTGTTCCTTTTTTTTTTCCCCCTATGAGGCTTCCAGCTGGATCCATTCCCTGATGTGTTTAGTGCATGCTAGGTGAGCACTGGAGCTGGCACAAAGAAAACAGTAGGGATGAGCAGCTGGGAAGGGCATGGTTGTCCTGATTTATGCCAAAGTAGTGATCACATAATCAGTGGCTGACAGAATGAGAGGGAAGGTTTCATCCCCATGGTTGAGAAGGAAATATGTGTGAAACTTCTTTTCATAGACTTCTCCATCAGCATCGTCCTTTTGGGCTTTTTGTACCACTCTGAAGGGTTCATGGTGCTGCCAGGACATTGCTTTTACAGCCTTGCAAAATAATACTCGTGGGATGTGGGGGGTTTTTGCCCTGAAGTTCTTTGCAGCGTGGTTGTTTACCTTTTGGATTGTAAGAAATGTTCTCTCCAGCCCTTGGGATATCTGAGCACAAAGTCAGTGTTCATAAGAGCAGAAAGTATGGCAGGTCTCCCTCTGCATTTCTCAGCCCACGGAGCAGAAAGGGAACTGGTGTCCTTCCATGGATGGGTGACTCACTGGCATGTTGTTGCCTCCAGTTCTTCCCTCTGATTTGGCTGTTCTGGTGCCAGGAAATCAGAACCCCCCACACCCTGGTTTATGCCAAGCAGACTTAACTGGAGTGCCAGGGAATGCAGTTTTAGAGATCAGGCACCACCGGTTTGCACATCTCCAGGGGAAACCCTTGTCCCTCTGATCACCCTTTCCGTGTTTTTTTTGCGTAGTGTGACCTTTAGAAACAAACTGGCACCTGAAGTGCCTCTAATCCCTTGTGGCTGCTTAAAGCACAGCATGTACGTGACCCCTGAAAGGGACAGGAATTCTTCATCCTACCTGGGAGCAGTGTTAATCCAAGAGCCATGATCCGTACCGTGTCTGTCCTGCACAGCCCGCTCCTGTTCTTTTGGTTTGCTCTGCACTAGGAAAACACTCCTACCTGTCTGGAGGAAGCAAAATTCCTGTGTGCTCTCTGACAATGTCTCCAGCACAGCCTTTGGACTGAGAGCAGTCATTTCCTTCTGGAAATGGAGCTCAGGGTTTGTTTGCACGGTGCCACTTTCTCTCCTGCTTTGCAGATTATCTGCTGCTATTGAGTGTAGGTCACATAACCCATCTATCTCAAACTGAAGCACACTAAATGTAGCATTTCCATTTAGTTTTCCGCTTCACCAAGATCTGGTGAGCACATATCCTTCACTGACTGCTGAGGTGCTGAATCTTTGCAAGGTACCCTGTAATATTTGCTTGTGCTTTGGCCTGCTGTGCGTGGCCTGGGAGCAGAGGAGCGTCTCTGCTTTACCACAGTGCATGTGCTGACTGCACACAAAGCTACAAACACCTATTGCTTGTGCTGGTGAAAGTTTTCATTTTTAGGTCAGTTTGTGGAAGGAGAATGCACAGACTAAGCACCAGCAGCAGTGTCCTTTAGCAGCAGGATGCTTTCAGGGGCAGTGGCCCCTGCTGTCTTGAACCCTCGTCTGACTCATGGGATCTGCTTCACAGCCTTAGTTCTTTGCCAGGATTGAGAATCTGATTGGGGAAGATATTTACTTACTGTGAGCCAGAACCTGGGTGTGCCTGGAGTGATTAATTGTGCCAACAGCCACTTCCTGAGGTCCCTGCTTGGAGATCCTCTAGGCTGAGCCTGCAAATCACAGGGCAAATTAGGGGCTGAAGCCAGTGTCGCTACCTGTGACTCATGTCAAAGTAAAACTTTGATCTTGGCAGGAATAACAGGATGCACAGAGCAGTTGGATGTGAGGACACGCCTTGTTGTGAGCTGTTCATCTGCAGTTATTGCTCTAGAGGTGGTGGAAAGCTGCCCTTGGGACTTGGAAAACACAAAATGTTTTTTTGTGAGGAGCCTGTGGCCATACATGCAAGTCCCAGGATTATTTTGAATGATAATCCCAGCTGCCCTTTCCTCTAGGGAAAGAGCTGGTGGGAAGATGCTGTGGAATCAGCCGTTCTGTCTGTTTGGGGAGCAAATTTCAGGACTGCTGGAGGGCATGGATAATTTGTACTTCCTTACAGTAAATAAGCCCAAAGGGGTTAAACTCACCCTTAAACTCACGCTTTTCTTCCCTATGATGTGGCACCTCAGTCTGGCTGCAGAGTGATGAAATCACTGAGTAATGCTGCAAGTTTGTGCTCAGTTTGTCAGGTGCATGTCCTGCCTTGCTGCTGGCAGTGTTCAGCTGCCTTCAGCTCTGGTGGGATTGCAGGAGGCAAAGATTCCTTAGTTCCAGTTCCTTGTAAACCATTAAAAGATTATTTCCCCCATAAGGTTGATAAAGGATTGTTTTCACGAGGCTTAAACTAAAGAGGAAATGAGCACCAAACCTGAAAAGTCACGCATCAAAATATATTGTCTCCTTGGGAGCTCTTGTTCTGCCTCCAAAAAGATTTATTTTTCAAGGGGGCTTCGAATGGATTGCTGAACATATTCTTATGGCTTTGAATTTTTTTGCTGGTAAAACAGAGGTCCTGCCCAGAGTTCCTGAGTTTATATGAGCACACAGTTCCCCTTCCCATAAATATTTTGTTTCTCTGTGGCTCATCTGCAAAGACAGGGAGCCTTTGGGATGTCTAATATGGAGCTAGGCTTGATTTCTTTATAAAATTTTTTTTCGGATGCTTTCTTTGCCTTATGAAGTCTGGATTTAACGGTCTTTTTTTTTTTAAATTTATTTTTAATGTTTCTGCTGATGGTGTGAACCTCTTAAGCCGTTAATCAGCTTTTACCTTTCCCAGCAAGCCTTGTGTGCTGTGTATTATCCACACCTCTGTGTCTTTGCCACTGTCTTTCTGGGTTTCCTGAAGCTCTAATTAACCCAGAGGCTTCCCCATCGCACCAGCAGCTGGAACCTGTAACAAATGTGTGCCTTGTTGTCAGGGAGCTCCCTTTGCCTGCCTTTCCGTCAGGGCTCTGGCAAGCTTTCCTCCTTTCCATCAAGGCTCCCACTTAGTAAATGCCAAAGGACACTTTTTGTTCGTTACTGGCAACTGCTGAAGAATTTAACCCTCAGCAACATCTTGATCAAATAGAATGAGTGGTCGCCTGCCAGCGTTGCCTCTCCAAAGGATATTGTCCTTAGTGCTTCACATTTCTCCAAAAGATGTGGAAACTGTAGCAGCACTGATCGTGTGTGGTGTTGTTTATCTGCAGCCTCAGCTCTCCGGAGTTCCAACACCCCTGCCTGGCCTTTGGGCCCTCCTGGCCTTTATTCAGAGGAGCTGAACTCCGGGTGCTGGAGCTGCAGCCCGGGGAGCTTTCCTGAGGAATGTGTAACTGAGGAGCTGCACACGTAAAAAATTTGGTCAGCGTGACTTCTGTGCTGCTCTCAGGCCTCTTATCCACTACAGACCAACTCTGGGATGTGTTCCCTGGACAAATTATGCTTGAAAACAATCCCAGCTGCTTAAATGGGGCACAAATCTCTGCTCCAAGGCTTGGCCAGAAAACTGCCTGGGTTTCCCATAATAGTGGGAAAGTAGCAAGCAATGGGGGGAAACGTGGCCATTTCTTTTGCTGATAACTCTGTACACTAATCTTTCAGGGCAATCAGGTACTTTAGTAGTATATCCCAGTACAAACAGCTGTGAAAATCTGGCAATCTGGACTGGGCTGTTCCCAGTCCTGCAGAACGAGTTGTTCTTTCTAGCAATAGTCTATCTCTGAAAGCAAAGATCAAAGTGCCTGTAAAGGAAGTGTTAACTTGAGGATGAAATGTAATTTCTTGTGGTTAACTCCTGACAGCCTTGGGGAGCATTGTTCCCTTCTGGAACCATTTTGGTTCATCCAGGTATGTCCTGAACTAAATAGTCACAAAGTGATTATCTTCCCCAAAATGGCAAAGAGCCAGACTGCATAAAATTGATCCTGTGGTCCTCCATATGCATGGTCCAGTTCTCTCTCCAAGGGTGTAGGTATCAATAAAACAAGCATCATATCCCTCTTTTAACAATCCAACCTTTAGGTTCTTTGGTTGCTTCTTGCTCAGCACCTTGAAAACATGACAAGTGCCAGTTGCCTCATCACCTTTGTCCCTTGGTTCCCAATGAGGAAGTAGTGCTGACAAAGACATAAAACAAATTTAATTACCTTTATGGCTGAAATTCCCGTCAGTAGTGCCAGAACTCATCCCACTTTGCTCTCTCCAGCTTCTTTTTCAGAGAGGGTGCGGAACATGTCTCCAGATGAGATCAAAATCCCTCCTGAGCCTCCTGGCAGATGTTCTAACCAATTGCAGGTTGGTATAAGTCCACTTCATTCAGGTTTTTTTTTTTAAGACTTGCAGTTCAGGGGATATTTGGGAACCCTGCTCAGTAATTTTGCACAAGGCAAAGCTCCAGCATTAAAGCTTGGTTTTACCACACTGAGTTTATGAATGCACCATGTTAATGCTTTATGCTTTACAGCAGTTCTAGTTTAGGAATCTCAAAGTAGCTTTAAGCTGTTTTCCAGCCTCTGTGGGTTACTTATGCTTTAAAACAGCTCTTGATCCCAGCAGTGACACAGAAGCAATGTTTACTGTCAGGGCTGCTTTCCTCTTACCTCAGCAAATTCAGCTCCCTAGCAAAGAACAAATTGTTTTTCTATACAGGCCTGAAATCCCCTAAACTGGAATAGTTGAGGCAGCAATGCCTGGATTCCTTTTTCCACCTACATGTCTCTGGATGGTAAACATTTAGAGGGAAGGCTGGTAGCTTGGAGGCAACAAAAGAACACAAATGCGTGTTTTCTCTGGTGCACACCCAAATAATGGCAGTGACCAAGTTTGCAATAACCTTCTGTGTTCTCCTCACTGACTGCAAATGAAAGAGCAGGGATTGCTGTCTCCTAACACACATTGGAGTTTTAACTCTGGTTTTCTGCCCAGCAGAAATACAAGTAAAGAATCACTCCTGGACTGCTCTATAAAGTAGCCCCTAGCGTGCAGTGGTGATTCAGAGTGACTCACCAGCCAGATGATGCTTTCTTTTTCTCCACACACCATACCTGGGCACACCCAAACCTCCTCTAGTGCTGTGGGAGGATTTTACCGTTCTGACATCAATGAACTGGAGTGTGTTAGACCTGAGGAATGCACAGAGCTTGACAGGGCAGACAGAATAAAGCAGAATTTTTCCCCTTTGACAGTTTAGTGTGTTAAATCAAAGGGGAGCTTGTCCTCTGTTGGCGGGTCAAACCACATCTTAGAGCACTTTGAGCAAGGAGATGGGATTGTTCCTTAGAGATGCAAAATGTTCTGGGCTTTTCACTGGTGGTTTGCTCTTTTGTCAAATTTTTCCTCTGATAAACTATTGTGAACTCTGCCAAAGGGAGGATTTCTTACTATAAAGTTGACTGAGTAGTTGCTCATCTGTGGACTTTGGGAACCTTATTGCTCCTCCATGGGGAGGGGATAAAGGGAACACCAATCATTTCTACTCCCCAAATCCACCTTTTTGCAGTTGTTCCTTCAAACCTCGCAGTGTGCGTGCTGGACGTGGAGATCGTGTAATTTCCTCTTGCTGATTTTGCGACAACCTGATGAAAATTTATCTCATAAAGGTTGTTGAGTTGCATATCAGCTCTTAACAATCCTCCTTTATTCAGGCTGCAGCAAGCCCTTAGACAATAGTCAGCTCTGTGTTTGACTGTCCAGGGAGGGAGACGTGAAGTGACTTATCCAGAAGCAGCAAAGGAAAATTGACTCAGCTTCTCTCATCCTGAAAGACTGAAGGCCCAGCCTCTGGTCTTGTTTTATGTGCTTCTTGTCCATGAAAAATTTCTGTCATAAAGAAAAGATGACGGAAGTTACTGAGGGTATTTTAGCAGTACCACTTAACTCTCTGTTGTGTCTGAAAGCTTCTGCCTCTGCTGTCCATTCACCATCACCAGAGTAGGAATACTTTTGAATACTTTCATCCACCTTGCTGAGGAAGAAAAAAAATCACGTTTGATGTGAAGTCTTTTAGCCTTTTTGGAGAGTAGACTGCTTGACATCTGCAACCTGAGTCAGTTAAGTTGCCTTTGGCAGGGGTTCGTGCCTTGTGGGTGTTGTGCAAAGAGAAGCTGATTCCATCTGACTGCTACCAAAGCAGGGATTTGTGAGCACATTGTTCCTAAGAGCGTTTGGCTGCCAGTGGGCACCCCCAGCAATACCTGATGATCACGCTGGGTTTAGTTCTCCAGTAGAACTTGGCTCTGGCTCTGCCTGGGTAACAGATGAGCAGGAGCTTTGCCCTGTGGGCAGTGTAGCCCAGCAGCTCTTTCTCAGGTGCTCACCTGAGGCTGCAGGTGGGTGTTGGTGGTCACTGTGAGCTGTGGGAGAGCCTCTGGATTTCAGAGTTGGCTTCTCTGTGTCGTGGCTGTAAAGGGAAACAACAGACTGGGAAAGAGGAGTCTGTGCCTTGTATGCAGATCTTCAATCACCAAAGCCTTTACTAAGTGTGGAGATAATTCCTTTACCAATCAGACAGTTCTTGAAGGTACTTCAGACCTTCAAGGAGAAAGTGTCTCTTAACCAGCTGGCCCTGGTGTAAAGGTGAAATCCTAGCTCCATTCAAGGAGGTCACTGGTTCAGTTGGCTTCTTTCCACATGTACAGCTGGTGTGCTGCTCCTTTTCATCCTGGCTCACCCTGTAATCTTTCTCCCTTAGGATAAAATTCAAAAGCTGTATGAGAGGAAAGTGAAAGAGGGCATGGATATGAACTACATCATCCAGAGGAAAAAGGAATTTCGCAACCCCAGGTGAGCCACCATCTTTTCATGAGTGACCAAAGCACCACAGAGCGAATTTGAAGAATTTTCCTCTGTGTTGGAGTTGTAGCAGAAGAAGGATTCTAAACAGGAAGGACTACTGCTTACAAATTGTCTTTCTCATTTTTGTGACTGAAACAGTAAAACTCTCCTTTGTTTTTGGTAAAGCAACAGCTGCAGTTGGCGTGTTTGTTTAGATTTTAAATGTGAAGGCTCGGGATGAAGTACTTTAGAAGATGTGACTGTTCTGGGAGATGTTTTGGGGAATAGGAAATATTCTGAATAATGGGGTGCCACATCCATCATAGCAGGTGTAGCTTCCCAGGTTCTCATTTCACTTTGTAGTGTGAAGAGGTGAGAACCTCTCTCCATTGACACATGTGAAACACTTCTGTTCCCTTCTGCCTCCCTGCTTCTGTTCTGACCTCTTGCTTTTCCTTTGCAGCATCTATGAAAAGCTGATCCAGTTTTGTTCCATTGATGAACTTGGTACAAATTATCCAAAGGTGAGGGCCAGTGCTTTTGACTGGAAAAGGAATGAGTAAAAGATAACATGGAGGTGTAAAGTCTCACCTCAGGCTTTCCTGAGCCTGCTTGCTTAGAGGTCCTGTAAGGCAACTTCAGTCTGAGCCTCTGCACTGAAGGGAACATTTTTGTGTGGCACTGAGCCTCGGTGCCTCAACCTTTGCTACAGTGATTCTGCACAAAAACTGCTGAAGGGTGGAGGTATGAATGGAACTCCTTGAGGGGGAGAGAAGCTGAGTAGCAGAAAAATGCATGACTTAGCCCAGCATCCTTTTTGGCTTCAAAGCTATTTCTTCATTCACAACAGAACACGGTCTCATAAAAGAAAGCCTGATGGGATCTTTGTGTCACTGGGATAGAGGAAGAAATCAGTGATGATTGTCATTGTCACCTCTGATTATCATCAGAGGACAGAAATACATAAAACATTTTTGCACTGGGTTTTGTGTTTCTGTGGGAATAGCCCTAATCTGATTTATTTCTTTTTTTCAGGACATGTTTGATCCTCATGGCTGGTCAGAGGATTCATATTACGAGGCACTAGGTAATTCCAGGAAGTCTCTCTTTTTTTTGTCCTAGCTTAGGTCTTTGTGTTTTGTACTTAATTAACTGCACTGGGGTCTTCACTTTTTGTATAAATGAGAAGTCATCACATGCTGCTCTTTAATGACTCCATTCTGGTTGGATGTGCCTGAATGTTATTGATGCTTCATCAGTTTGGAAAGGCTTTTCATTTAAATTGGTTCTGCGATGTTTTCATCTCTCAAATCATTAAATTGGTGCTGCAATGCTTTGATTGAAAAGCAGCAGTTGCTTTCACGGCAGTTAAATTTTTCTATCTAGTATTTGAATCAATTTTTTTATTTTCTGTGATGGGAAGTGTGTGAATGAGTGAGAAGTATGCAATTTTACTGTTCTTAGTGCTTCACATCTTCTGCTCTCTCTCAGCTAAAGCCCAGAAGATCGAGATGGACAAACTGGAGAAGGCCAAGAAGGAACGCACAAAGGTACCTACTCAAAACCTAAAGAGATGCAGGTGCAGGGCTTTTGTTTTTTTCCCTGCTGAATTTCATTCTATTGCTTTGCTGTTTCCATGCTGAAACTGCTTGTTTTATCCCAGTTCTCTCCTTTCTTCTTGCATGTCTTTCTCCAAACTGCACAGATCAAGTTGTTTGCCCTTCCTTATAGGTCCATTTATAGGTTTTCCTGCTGTTTTGTCAGGATTTTTAAACCAGAGCTCTAGAAATGGCATTCAGTAAGTCAGATACAGGCAGTAATGAATAAAGAACAGCTTTTTCCTTAATTTATGACATTTTGCCTGGTGCATAGCCTAGTTAAAGCTTAATTTCCTCACCAGATCTCAGTGTGAGACAATACCTGCTTTCTGTTCTCTGTGATATTGCCTTGTTGCACCCAATTTCCAGAAAAGCTCAGCCTATTTTAACTTTGTGTATTTTTTTACAAGCCCAGTTATTCTTGTGCATGCCCCAAAAAGAATGGACAGGCTTTGGAAGCAGTTTCATTCCTGTCTAATGTTAGAGATTTGCCACGTAAGCTGCAGAAGGCTCCTTCCATCTCCAGTGTGTGGAGGGGTTTTTGTGCAGTGCATGCTGTGTCTTGCAGCTTGTTTTGGTTTTTTGCACAGTAACCCAGGTATCTGATCATGCCCTAGCCCAGATCTGCAGTTCTGAGGCTGCAGTGCTGTCGGAGCTCTTGTTGCCAGGTTTCCTGCTGTGATGCAGTCACAATAAATCGTGCAAGCAGAGACTTGCCTTGCATGTTCCTTAAAAGAAAAAGAGTAAGAACTTCTAACTGTATAAGTGCAGTGTTTAATGACCAGAATCTATCCTGTCTGAGCTGTATCAAACCCTGTGCCTGTACCAGTTGACAAACATATTTTTATTGTATCAAACTTAGGAGCTGAGTTGCAGGAATCCTTGATTCCCATGGCCTGAGGTCTGTGTCTTCCTGCGTGGTGGGCAGCTCAGAGGTCAATCCAATGTCTTACATCACATTAAAGCTGTTTTTAAAAAACAGAGAGGTGGTGTGGGTTAAAAAAAGGCGATTTATCTTTACGCTTCATTTTTTTTTTAATCTTCTCCCCTTTCTCCCATGTGTCTCTCCCTTCCCAGATTGAATTTGTGACTGGCACTAAAAAGGGGACAACAACAAGTGCTGCTTCCACAACCACCACAACATCCAGCACCACTGTGGGAGGTAAAGAATAGTTGGGAATGTACCCCTTAAGCTGCAGTCATGCTGGGATTAGTGCTTCCTGAAGCCTGAGGGCTCCTTAATGATCGGGTAGATAATGCAAGAGAGTGTTTCTTCTATGGGGTGTTGGACTGGCTTTCCTCTAGTCCCTCTATTCCATGGCTCTCCTTCTGGAATGAAAGACTGGGGCCAGGTGGGATAGTGAAGAGACTTGTTAGTGGGTCAAGAAAGCTGCTGCTGTCTGTGGTTGCAGAGTATTCCTGGGACTGATGTATCTCGAGATTTGGAGACACTGGAAATCGTTCTCCTGCCTTGCAAACTGAGGGGAAGGGAGAAAAGCCACTGGAGGCTGCTGAGTGTGTCCTGTGCCTGTAGCTGAGCAAGTGGGATATGTGTGCTCTGTTAAAATTAAATCTGCCTTGAGGCAGGGAGTGATCCTGTCTCCCCTTTGACTGGAGTTCAGCACTAGAGTTCTACTTTGACTCCTGGTACCCCCAAGAGAAAAGCTGCCTTTCTTCCTCACCGTTTACTGGCAGTGTATCCTGAAATTAATGTGAGGAGAAGCTGTCCAGTCGAGCAGTGGGATATTAAGGGTCGACAAGACAGGGTGTTAAGAAGGGATTGGTGACCTCTAACGTAATGCTAATCCTTGTTTGCTTGGTTTAATCAAATTGACAGATGCCCAGAAGAGGAAGAGCAAATGGGACTCCGCCATCCCCGTGACGACGATAGCTCAGCCCACCATCCTCACCACCACTGCCACGCTGCCAGGTGTTGTCACAGTGACAACCAGTGCCAGTGGCTCCAAAACCACGGTGATCTCAGCTGTGGGCACCATCGTGAAAAAGGCCAAGCAGTGACTGCTGTGCTGGGCGTGGAGTTTTGGACTTGTTTGTCACTGAAGCCATTGTCCTTGGAAGGGAGGGGTGGCTTTCTCCTTTGGTAAAAGATGACAAGATTCTTTGAAGCAGCCCACAGTTCCCCTTTGGAAGGCTGGGGGCAGGAGCAGGATGCCAGCTGTGTGCCCACAGGAATGGACCTCTGCCCACCATGCCTCTGCCTTTGCTTGCTGGGGGAAGAAGCAGGCTGCCTGCGTTGTGCTTGGAGGAAGGTGGTATCTGGAATCAGCTTGTAAAAGTTTGCTTATTAATTACTGCACTGGGGTCTTACCTACTTTCAAGTTTGGTTTAGGGGGAAAAAAGAAAATAAATTAAAAGGGCAAGCAGTGAAGGACTGTCAGTGTTAACCCTGTGCGTTCCAGGTGGTGCTCCAGGGCTGCCTGCAGCCCTGTGTAGGTGCCTCCCTCCAGAGCCAGCTCAGTTCTGAGGGAGCTGGAGCAGAGACAACCACTCAGTGTCCACGTCCAGATGTGTAGCAGAGACTTGAAGCGAACTCCATCAGTGAGCGTAGGCTCACACTTTGTTCCAGCACTGACACCTGTGCCCTGTGCTCTCTGTGTAGATCTTAGTGACCACGTGTGAAACTGTTGAACTCTTGAGGAAACTGTGCTGGAGCATCCTGTTGCCATCTCACAGGGATGGAGATTTCTATGCAGAACCCTCAAGCTGTAGAGGTTTGATTTGTGAACTCTTGCAAAGACCTGTGCAGGAAACACTTCCATTGCCACGGAATGAGGCTGGACAGCAGATAAGCAGAGGAGAGTGTCTGGTCCTATTTGTGATGTTGTCCATCTTTGTTTTAGTTCGTGATGTTCTGTGAATGCACACATGGCAGTTACTGCTTGCTCCACTGTTGTGAAAAAGTATTTTCAGTCGCAAATTTTGTTGTATAAAAATTGAAAAGTCTTTAAAAAAAACCCCCTGGTGTCATTGATGTGTCTGCATTTCTTTAAATTTCTACTCAGAGCCTCTTTGTCCTAGTGTATGAGCAGTGATAGGAGAGATGGTTGCCAGATCAGCAAAAGTGTAAGTTTCTGAGAATTCAGTGGTTTCAGGTTGCATTTTTTTTTTTCCTTCGTGTTTTTTATGTAGCTTGTGTCACTCCTGATCAAGACTTTGCTTTTATGGAGACATAAGGTAGAAGTAAACAGATTGATATCCTGCTTGTTGATATCCTGGTTTTAGATAATTTTAAAACAGATTAAACACTTTGTCCTGGCAGTCATTTAAGCTTTAAAAAAAAAAGCATCTGTGTATCCAGGAGTACTCATGGGAGATAAACCAGAGGACTGATGTGACTGTAGGATTGGAAGTTGGGGAGATGGTGGAACTGCTCTTTTTAAAGCAATACAATATTGAAAGGCATGAAAATAGTTAGGTGGAAGCATCTCTGTTAATTTACTTTGCCTTAGGCTGCTGACGTGGCTCCTGCAAGCTGGTAAAGGTGCCTTAACTCTGTCCCCACCCTATGGAGGAGCAGCTCTGCCCCGTCTGACACTGTCACTGGTGGTAAGCACAAACTGGGAGAGCCTGATGAGACCACATTAATTAACCAGTCTTACCAGTTAATCCCCTGACAGGGCAACTGCTGGAGTTCTTGGGGTTGAGCCCCACCACAGAAGGTACTGAACATTGTTTAAATGTATCTTATCCATATCGTACACCCTGGCACCCATCCCTTCCTCCTTCCATGTGCCTCTTCCTCCTAGCTCTGCAGCATCCATAGTCATTCCAAACTTCTGGATTTCTTTGTGGATTTTAGGATCAGAGCTGAGAAGTGGTGGTTCAGCTGCTTTGCTCTGGCAGGCAGGGAGTGGCAGGGAGTGACACTTGAGTGACACTGTCCAGCATCTGGAGCCATGAGTGTTGCCTTTTCCTGGTCTTAAAAATTAAGAGCCGGACACAATTAAGGGAAAAAGGGTTTTATCTCAGTATTTAATAAGGATCTTTAAGGTGCACCACTTTGCCAGGGTGGAATGCACCGAGATGCACACACACGATAGATCGCGTGTACAATTTATAGACCTTGCAAATGAGCGTATCTATTAAAGATTCTCCAATGAGAGCCTTGAATGAATAGCACGATATCCCCCCCATCCTGAGGAATTCCCCCCTGGGTGGGCCTATCTCAGTTTACAGGATGTGTTCTAGAGAGGACCTTGGTTTCTCAGGATAGCGTGGGGCGTTCTGGCCTCCAACTGCGAGC
This sequence comes from Oriolus oriolus, assembly GCA_013400235.1. Classification (NCBI taxonomy): domain Eukaryota; kingdom Metazoa; phylum Chordata; class Aves; order Passeriformes; family Corvidae; genus Oriolus; species Oriolus oriolus. The sequence goes on from VXBT01001865.1 coordinate 729,668, forward strand.
CCTGCAGGATGTTTGGTCTCCTGGCTTAACAGAATATTAGGATTATGCTAAGTTATCAGATTTAAGGAATTACACTATGCATGCTAAAAGCACTGAGGATGCATAGAAGGTATATAAAAGGTATATAAAAGAAAAGGCAAAAAATCATCATGGCATCCCCGCAGAATGCTGATCACGGGGGCTTGATGCTGCTGCATGAGGGATGAGGAGAAATCTCCCTGAGCTCTGCTAAGCAGAGTTGCCATGAGGCCCCTGGAGCAGCAGTTTCCAGACTCCTGCACTAACAGCTTCTGCAAGAGACCTGCAGGACAGGGCTGTGCTCTGGCAGTTCCCTCCTGAGCTCCCAGGAGTTGGTGTTTGCTGTCTGCAGTGGAGAAAGCAGCTTGCAACAGGCATGATCTGGGTTTGGGGGGTTTTTTTTTTTCCTCTCTCCAAAAGGCTGGAGTGAGGATGCCAAGCCCTGTATAACAAGCTTGCAGCCAATAACTCCCTGCTCTTGCTTGTCTTGCATGTTGGATCGGAGGTCATAGGTGGATACACAGGTTGGAAACCAGTTCTGAGGGAAGAGCCTTTTTCCCAGCTCTGAGAACGGGATTGGACAGGTTGGTGACTTGCACTGGGCTGTGGTCTGTCAGTGCCCCAGAGAAGCTGGAGGGAACATCAGGCACACAAGGGTGATGTCCTGAGGGAAAAGGATCCCTCTTGGCCTGGGAACCATGGCCTGAAGCCCTCAGACAGGAGGTTGGACTGGTTTGCTTTGGAGCTCTGGCTGTGTGAGCCCTGCTGAGGGCTGGGCACCCGCTGAGTGTGTCAGTGCCTGCGCTAAACAGCCCTCAAGGACTGCAGCTGTGCCCCAGCTGCACCGAGGCAAACTCAGAGCTGGAACAGAGAAAAAGTTCCTTGTGCTGCTGCAATAGTGATGCTCAGGCTGCACTTGTGACTCTAAAAGCTGTAGATACTCATTCTTACCTCTCCTTCCAAAGGGATGCTAACCACACCCAGGAGAGTAAAACCAGTCCCATTTTCATCATTCCTTAGTCCGAGAATCTCTGCTCCTTGAACACCATGGGGCTTCTCTCTGCTTATCTCCTTCCTAAGCAGGGGTGTCTCGTAGCTTGAGGAGCATTGTCTCAGCTGAAACTCCACGTTCCAGTCTGTGTCTCTGCCTCAGCAGAGGCAGGAGAGCTGCAGTAATGAAGTCATCCTTGGAAGAGTTGGTTCTGCTCTCCCTCTCCCTTCTGAAGTCTTTTCTCCCACCTCCATGCCCTGAGGTGCTGATTTTCTCTCCTATTTGCTTGTTGTGCTTTAGAGATCTGCCCTCCTTTGATGCTGGTGTAGGAAGGGATTTTGTGTGTTCAGGACTCGCTTTTATTTTCTGTCTCACTGGGCGCTGCCGGGCCGAGGAGCAGGTGGGGAGGGCAGCCCTTGCCAGCCCCACCTCAAACCGTGGAATGGGAGCACCTGAAGCTATGTTTTAGTTGGATTGCTGCTGCACTGTCTGGTTTAGGGGAGTTATGCACTGAGATGAACAAAAAATGAAAGAAAGAGTCTTCCTTGCCAAGGCTTTGGGCCATGCCAAGGCTTTGCTGATGACGGCTCCAGCAGTGAGGGAGGTGACGGCTGCAGCCAACACCTGCACAAGCTCCTTTCCAGCTCTGCTCCACTGCCAGGGAGAAGTTGTAGCTCCTGTGAAGCCCCTCAAACAGGTGGGCTTTGTAATGTGCCCAGAGAGTCATCAAAGGGTATGAGCTGCTCGTTCCTGGGGAGTGGTGTGAGCCCAGGAAAGGCCAGAGCTGGGACCTGCAGGGAGCCACAGGCTGGGTCAGGCTGGAAGGGCCCGCAGTGGCCCCACCTCCCTGCTCAAGCAGGGTCTTCCTGGAGCACATGGCAGAGGGTTGTGTCCAGACAGTTCTGGAATATCTCCAGAGATGGAGTGAGAAACTGAGATCTCAGCAGGGCTCCCTGAGACTGTCTAATGTTAAATGTTCAGATAAATAAATTGCTGTGGAGGCTCAAGACCCCCTGAAGGGGCAGTGAGGTTCCACCAGAGTCTCCTCTTGCCTTTGGGAGGAGCTTTACCCCAGCACATTCCTGCAGGCCTTTTACAGAGCAGTTTTCCACCTCTGAGCCTTCCCTGGGCTGCTGTTCCTCTGACTGTTTATATTCCACTTCCTTCCTTTTGTTCTAAGCGAGAACCATGGACACCAACGACTTCCAGTAGTTGGTCTTTGTTTATTTGAAGCTTGTCTTTGGCTGGGGCCAGGCTCGTGCTCTCTGCTGCCAGTAAACACCAGAGCGCTGGGATTTCACAAGGGAAGGTTTTGCCTTTTTGTGTAGAAGGCATCGGTGTGTGCTCATCTGGCAGCTGGGTGAGGTGCTGATGTATCCCTGGGAGGCCCTGCTGTCCCTGGATGGGTGTTAGGATTGTCCCAGGCTGAATTTTTTATTCTGGATCCTTTACTGTTTTCCTCTGGTTTTGTTTCTGTGTCCCACTTCTGTGTGAACACACTTCACTGTGTTCCCTCTTGTCTGTCCCAGAGGCAAATGTTCATCAGGGGTGTTCAGTAAAGAGATTTTCCTTTAGGAATATGTTCGTGACAATGAACATCCACTGGAAAACAGGGGCCACGTGTAGTTAATGCTGCCTTGGGGGAAAGGCTGAGGGACAGAATATGGCAGGATTTCCTCTGGCACTTTTAATTGCACGGGGAATTATATTAAGCACCATTTAGTGCAATAAATTATGTGCACATTAATGTACATTAATAATACATTATTAGACATTCCTTTTATTTAAGCCACATAGCAGGATATTGTCACTACAGTGTACAGTGCAGTGATGGGATTAAGTGTTTATTTTTCTTTTAGCAATGTGTGTTGTTAGAGAATTCAAAAAGGGGATGAATGTGCTCCAGCAGCAGGATTTTGGCTGTAACTGCTCAATAAAGACCTAGAAAAAGCCCCAAAGCTGTCTCCAGGCACGCTGTGGTGGCAGGACAGAAAGAAGAAAGGCTCTGTTGCAACCTGGCATGGCATTAAAAAAAAGAAAAGAAAAGAATTAACCCTGAAACCATTCATAATTATCAGTAATTGGCACTCGGACTGGTAGTCTCAGCAGAGAGAGCAATAATTTCATGTGAGCTATAAAATTACTTGTCTTCCCTCCCAGGGCAAAAATTTCTGGGCCACATTGCCACAGCAGAAAATCACTGATTTATAAATGTGAGGTTCACCACAAGTGTGGCTGTGAGCTGTGGTGGAGCCATCTGCACTGAAATCTGCTGACCCTGCCTCTGAAGTCCCTGTTGTCTGTTCTCAAAACCAGCAAATTCGTGTGGCAAAAGCCTGATCCAGCAGGCAGGGACAGCAAGGTATGGAACCAAGGCAGGAACTTGAATTCACCAGATGTTCTTCCCTGGTGGAAGTTAATTTGGAGAAGTTGAAAGGCAACTCATAAAACAACTTTTTTTTTTTTTTTAAAGACAAGATGAAGTTAAAACCTCTTATATTCTCAGGAGCATCTACAGAGAATTTCTAATTCCTCTCTGCTTTTTTGCCTTAAAAATTTGGTGGTGGAGTTGCCTTTATATTGGAAAAGTGCTTTTATCAGCCCTGCAAATGTAAAAGCAGCCCAGTCACAGCTCTGGCAGAACTCCTGTTCTGTGGGCTTGGAGATCTCTGAGGTGCTGGGGGGACGTGTTTCAAAGAAAGGTGCAAAGTTGGTATCTTGAGCTCTTCTGGCAGCACCCAGAGGGTGTAACTGGGCTTCTCCTCACAGCTGGAAACGCTGAAAGGAGCTGGTCCCTCCTTGCTGCTCCAGGCTGTGAGGATGAAGGGGAGGCAGAGGGTGTCAGGAAGCCCTGGGGCTGTCAGGGTCTGCAGGTGAGACCAGAGATCCTTTACAGGAGCCAACATAAACATTCTCCATCTCAGGTGGAGAAAGGAGGACGTCCAGAAACTCAGGACACTGAGTACTGTGGTGGAAGGTTGGGTGCTCACGAGCTTTTCTGGTTGGCTTCAGGATTCCTGTTAGGGATGCATCACTAAAATAACTCTGTTTTTTACTACTGTGCTTCTTGCTTGCAGCTTAAATTGGCTTTTTCAGCTGCAGTGGCAGCATTGCTTACCTCGAAGAGGAAAATTGCAGCAGTGGGAGCTGGGCCCTGCTGGTGGACAGGGCCAGGTGAGGTGACCAGACACATCCGTGAGCACCAGCACCAGCTCCCCTCCCATCCTGGGAACTGAAACCCAGTTTTAATTCATCTGCAGTGTTCAACATCTGCTGCAGCTGTGACCCCTGAGGCAGAGCAGGACCCTCTGCCTTCAGCCCCTCCATGGGAACGATCTGCTCTTCACCAGCAGCTCCAGCATCAGCACCTGGCACCCACAGCCTGGTCCTGCTCCGCCTTCATTTTGTCTCGTGTCCCAGCTCTCACGCTGCAGTCGCTGTCTTGATGTGGTTTTTTTTAACAAAACAACAGCAACCCTCCCTCGTTTGCAGAACTTTTGTTTAACTCTAGGAAATCACATCTCCGGAAGGACTGGGGTTGCCAAGTTATGTGTTGGGAAACTCGGAAATGCCAGATTTAAACTGCCCAGGCCATCTTCCCCTGCAGCCCTGCCTGTTTCCCATTTGCTGCAGTTTTTAATGGCACAAGCACATCGTCCTTTATCCCAGGGCTAAGGCAGTTTGCATATATTTATTTGAGCTTCCTAATTTCTTGTAGTGAAAAGAATTTCGGTCAGTTCTGGTGAGCAGCAGCGTCTGTAATGCCACATTGATAACGAGGAGGGCAAAACTGCCCTGCTCATAATTTTGATCTCCAAGCCAGGCAGGAAATGTGCCATTTTTTCATCTGGCTGTTGCTATTGTTTGTGTTGAAGCTCAGGGGATTCAGTTTTCTTTGTGAGGATCTACCAGGGAGCTGAAATGCAGCCTTTGCCCATTGCATCTGCTCCAGGACGTGCGTGCTCCACTCTGTGGAAAGTGTGAGTGGTTCTGAGCCGTGACAAACCCCAGATTCTAAAGCAAAAGGGTGTTGTGGACAGAAAAACAACCTCACCTGAACTCCAAACCCTCCTCTGCTGTTCCTTGGACTGGGGAAGGGGTTTTGGATCCAGCTCAGCAGAAGGACTGGAATCAGTTGTGGGATTGCTGCTCGTTGGGATGGTGGGATGCAGGTGTGGATGGGTCTCATTCATGGTGCTCAAGGGGTTGCACTGACTCTTGAGGCAGATTTACCGCAGGTGAGGAGTGGTCTGCCGTGCCCATGCCCTGGATGAAGCAGGATGCAGATCCATCCTCTCTGCAAGCAAAGCGCCGAGGCCGGGTTGTCAGGGCAGGAATTTACCTGCTATTTCAGCAAGGAGTTACCTGGGCACTGAGGGTGACACCTCCCAGTCGTGCCAGGGGGAAATTCGGAGGAGAAACCCCTGGCACGGGAGGTCGGGGAGCTCCCTCAGGGCAGGTGAAGCCGAGCAGCCTTTCCACGCTCCCTTCCCACCGCCCGCCCGGCCCTTTTCCTGTGGGATGGTGCTTGTGCGGAGGGAGGGTCCGGAGGGCTGTGCCTGCCCGGCCAGGTGTGCGAGCGAGCGGTGAGTGCCAGCCCTGCGTCACCGGCACCCCCTCCTCCCTCCCGGCCGGGATAAAACTTCTCCTCACCTGGGATCCAACCTCATTTATCGCAGCTCCCACCTTTCCTTGCCTGCCAGCCCTTCGGGAGGGGAGTGAGAACAAAGTGGATATTCGACTGGAGGGTGCGGGAATCCGCAGGGAGTTATGTGGGATCGCGGGCTGGCTGCACTCCCCGCCGGACCGGGAGCTGGCGTTTAACCGGAAAGAGAAAAGGGACACAAAATAGAGAGGGAGCAGAGGAAAAAAAAAAAAAAAAGGAAAAAAAAGCCTAAAGTTGGAAATCAAGTTGCAGCAGCGAAGCAGCACGTTCCCCCTCTGCCTTCGGAAGGATTTCTTGGCTTGGTGTGTGGGTGCCTGTTATTCGGGCTGCGGCAGAGGATTTGGACACTGAGTCAGACCCGGCGCTAATGAGGTTTGTGGAATTAATTCATCTGCGCTCGGCGGCGTCCAGCTCGCTCGAACTTTGCTGCGTCGATGAAGCGGGCAGCGAATTAATGCGCGGGCAGGTGGGCAGGGCACGGAGCGCGGGGCTCAGCCCCTGCCCGCCTGTCCCCTCTGTTTTCCCCCTGGTTTTTGGCTGTCGGACACCGTCCCG